>VZTY01024614.1:34385-231309 GCA_013400935.1 Turnix velox
ACAATAGCTGATTGGAACATGACCATCTTGAGCTAGTTTGGTGGACCCAAGCAGTGTAAAACATGAGCAATACTAACGTTTCACCTCTCCTTCACCCATCTTTGACTTCTGCTAGAGCAATAAGCCACAACCCCAGACAACACATCAGACCTTTGATTTAATTAGTGTTCAAGGTACTATTATCCCTATGTGGGTTGAGATTCAGCTAACCTCCACACTCATTTCCAACTGACATCTCTCCACTAAGTCAAAATACCATGGGTTCCATTCCCTACTGCTTGTTCAGTGGTTTAGGAAATGGTGCATCAATGCATTAACACTGTTGATTCTTTTTTCCTGTGTTACTAAGGCAAGGTGGAGCAGAATTATCTGGTGTGATCTGAAATATTCAAGAGAAAAAGACACAAATCTCTGCTTATATTTGGGGAAAGGTTATCTGCAGAGAGAAAGAATATTCTGTGTGCATGTAAACCTGTGCAAGATGGAATGGACTCAGCTGAGTGAGTAGTTTACAATAGATTATTTATCAGATTAATCTATCTTCTATTTTTTCCGAATCTATCTTCTCAAACTGTAGAATCATAGAATGGTTTGGGTTGGAAGGGATCTTAAAGATCATCTAGTTTCAACCCCATTGCCATGGGCAGGGACACCTCCCATCAGATCCTTACTTTTTCTTACAGTCCTTAGTTGTTGAAGCATACCTAGGAATTTGTGTGTGGACATAAAACCTGCAAGGACTTCTCAGAAGAGGTTTTAGTTGATCTCTGCACTTCAACTGCAATAGGTGAGTTGAGTCATATGCCCTTGGCCTTGCTATTCATAATAGGAGGAAGCTGCAATCACCATTGGATAACCACACATCTTAATTTTGAAATTCATGTTCATCTGGAAAAATCCTGTGTGGCAAATATTTATGGCTGCTGTTATTATTGTTTATTTTATAATAGCAAGAGGAGCTCCATTGTCTCAGGCCTCCTGGTGGACACAGGAGGGTGCAAGACAACTGAAGGAACTTCATTATATGTTTAGAGAATGTATTACCATTATATTCTTTCTGCCTAGATATTTTTTCCTGAACTGAATACTTAATTCCTCTTCAAGAATCAGCTTCAGCATATGCAAGGCCCTGTGTGAAATCACCACAGTGTACTCACAGAGGAAAATTATATGGAGGGGAGAACTGGAGGCTGGAATTATGAAAGCTATATATATTTTTTTTTAAATTGGACCCACATTTATTCTTTTCTACTTCTAGACTTTTGCATAGACCTGGTATAGTGGCATAAACAGAGAATTAGTTCACTCTCCTCCGTTGCAAAGTAATCTTAAAAGATTTTACTTTGTAATATCCTAATCATTCCATCATTAGTCAATAGACTGTGCAATCTTGTTTTGAAATTTCAAACAAGTAGAAGGACCTATCACACTAGAAACTGCTCCCAAAGGCTTGTGATGCCCTTAAGTGAGGTGCTTTAGGGGGAAAGACAGCACCCTTAAAGTCAGTGTGCTTTGCCTTCAACTGCCCAGAGAACCAGAACACAGGAAACATTTCTCAATGCCTCTCCTAAAGCCTAGTTCTCTGATTTACAGTATTTTTCTACTAGCGTCTAAAATCCTGTCCCTTTTCAGAGCAGTGGAAAAACTCAGAGGCATCAATCCCCTTGTGATGTCTACAGTTTCAAAAGGAAAGAAAGGATAAGGGGGGAAGGGGGGAGACGGGAGAAAGTGGAGAATCTTGAAAACATGACCAAGAGTAAAACAGCCACAAACTGGAAATCAAATTCTCTTCGGATGAAAGCTGGGATCCCCAGAATCACAGGCATACTTTTTAATTAGGTTATCTGAAAATATAGGCAACAAATGCTATCTTAAGGCAACTCACAGGGTTTATTTGCTCATTTGTTTGTTTGTTTGTGTGTTTCTGAGCAGCCAAAGCAAACTTCTCCAGGGACCTCTTTGATTCTTCTCTGCAGTCTGGGCTGGAGTATTGATCCTGGAGAAGAGATGTGTGTTTTGTATATGTGTCTGTATGTGAGTGCACACAAGCTTGTAGGAATACAGAGAAGAGAAGAAAACAGGTTTGGAATTCACCTACTAGCCTCCCTCTCACCTTCCCAAATCACATCTCCTCCACCTCTCCCCTGAGTCCAAGCCCAGAGAAGCTCCTGAATAACCATTGCTTCAAAACCCAGCTGTAATTTTCTGGCTAATGGAAGACGTATTGACAAGAGTTGACACTAAGTGGAACTAATTACACTGTAACTGTTAAATAACTAAGAAATAACTGTCCTATAATTTATGGTGCAGCACAGACTCTGTGTAGCAACTTTCAGTGCTGTTATCTCTGCACTAAGCTCACTGATGCATTTGCTGCAGAACTTTTCCCCTGCCAGTAGGATCCAGTCAAGGCAAAATTGCCAGCTCTGCAAACAGGTGCTGCTGTGATTAGAGCATAAAGCCCAGCCAGGCTTCCCAAAACCCACTGCGGCCCTGCTCCAGAGCAATAGAATAAATGACTGCTGCAATAGTCTTCCCAGACCATTAATTTTATTTCTAGTTTTCATTTAGAGTCCTAATCCCATATGGGATGTCATCTCTCCTCTCAACATGCATGCAGGAGCCCCTGCCACCTCCCCTGCCTGTTCTGATGGCTTTCCATTGTAGATACCATAGACTGGGCTATATAAGAAGGCTGGAGTCTGGTCAGGTTTGTTGCCTGCTGCAAATGTGGCAATCGACCTCTTTCCTCTACTAAAATCATAGAATCACAGAATGGTTTTGATTAGAAGAGACCTTAAAGACAAATTAGTTCCAACCACCTGCCCTGGGCAGAGACACCTCCCACTTCCTCAAAGTCACATCCAACACACCTTGAACACCTCCAGGAATGATTGCCCAGCTTCTCTGGGAAATCTGGGTCTCACCACCCTCACAGCAAAGAATTTATTTTTAATATCTCATCTAAATCCCACCCTCTTTCAGTTTAAAACTGTTTCCCCTTATCCTATTGCTACACATCCCTCCGAAGAGTGTTTCTTCATCATCAATAATTTGTTGAATGAGGCATTATCTGTACATCTGGGAGCAGGGGAAGGTAAGATTCACGTTTTCATAAGGGGGATGGGATACTCTAAGAGACAGGGGGAACCTCTTCCATACATCACTGTCACACTGCAATATCAGCATCCAGTACATAAGATACATCTGAATGTGCCTTGTTCCATCTGATCAAACCCAAGATTTCTTAAGGCTCATCATTAAAGTTGATGAGAAAACAGGCACTCTGTTCTCAAGAGAAATCTAGCAACCAAACTTTTGTTTATATTTCAGATAGAACCCAAGCAGAAAATATGTTTTCAAATATTTTACTTCAGAAGTTATGCCAACATCTACTGAAATGCTTCATTTTGATACTATTGAAACACATTTTAGTACTGCAATATTGGATGGCACATAGATATGTAAGAGAATAAAATTAAGATTCTAATATAGGAGTGAAAACAAGTGGGAAATGGAGCAGGAAATAGTCAAAATAATAAAAAATTTAAAACCCATTTTGATTTAAAATTGATTCAATATTTTGCCATTGAAACATCATTGGAACTGGAGAACTTCTATGAAGCATTCACGCTGTACCTATTACCCAAAGACAACCTTTTCCCAGGGGGGAAATGTTCTCACAGGTTAATTTGCAACCAAATGCAAACCACAAGATTTTTAGATTGGAAATTCCAGTTTTAGACCTCAGAAGTTAGTTCCTTGTACTTCAGTTATACACCACCAAGCAGAGCAGGGCAGGTGCCCAGGACACCATCTCAATAGAAAGCACAAATCAGAGATCTGTTGGTCAGGGAGTTTGCTGATAAGCCCCAGAGCATGTTGCATTGTGCATAAGAAAAATGAAAAATTTGCAGGTAACAAGAGGATGCAGAGTGAAGAATCAACCTGTATTGGAGATGGGAAGACAGACAGAGAAAAGAGAATGAGATTGCAAAGATAGACAGTCAGAAAGAAAGAGAGAGGTGCAATTCAGCACCTGATTCTGCCAGATTTGTTCAACCTCCATTATCATGCACCAGAACAACCCATTCTCCTTTTTTTTCCAGAAAGTGTAATAATGTTCCACAGGTGAAGGAGTTATCTTGGCTTTTCTCTTTTTCAGCAAAGCTAACACTCACTACATGAAATAAAGGTTATCTTGAAAAATAGACGCTGCAACTTGCATACAAAGAAGCCCTTTTCCGTGACAGGGAATCTTTTCTGAAGGGGGTCTGTTAGATTTTGTGCTTGGAAGAAAAAGCAGAAGAAAATGGAATTGACTGTTTAGTCCTGCTGCCAGGCTTCCAAATTGGCTTTTGAACAGCAGCTGGGAGACTCTTTCCCATGCTGCAAAGAGCAGGTTACCTCTGGGGAGAGAGTGAGGATGAGGATGGAGAGGAAAGCAACAGTGCTGGCCACAGCAGGAATCAGAACAAAATCCAGCTTTCAAGTCTCACTCAAATCAATGAGGTCAAGGATGCTCTGAGAGGGCAAAGACCTTGTGTGCTTGTAAAAATCCCATATTCACTATAACAAAGAAAAGGCAAATCTCATGTGTGCTCCTGTATGTTGAAATGTATAAGTGACAACACTTAACTGCCATGCTGTGGGGAGCAGATCCTACCCCTTTGCTCCCCTCTGTGGGGAGGACACTGGGCTGTCACACATGCTGCTGCTCCCTATTTAGAGCTTCCACTATGAGAAGGCTGTGGCTTTGATGGTTGGACTCCTTTAGCCATTACCATTACTGGTAACATGTTTCCATACATTTGCTTTGCAGCTGAATCAGGGTATTTTTTAAAACAAACCTTAAAAGGGTATCTGAGGAGAGGCAGCACACTTAAATGACTAAATAAATGGTCTGGCTGCAGTTTTTAGTGAAAGACCTGTGTGAACTAATACACTTTGTGTTGTGTCCCGAAGCTCATTAAATAATGTGCCAAGCCATGCAAAGTGATCTACAGAGCTCTGTGCTGGGATTCTTCTAAATGTCACTGTGCTGAACAGGAGGGAAGAGAACAGCTTCCGGGTGGCATCATCAGGGATCTCAGATGTTTATTTAGTGTTTAGAATAGGTCTGGGCATGTCCACACCTAATTCCCTTGCCACGCTGCCTGTCACCTTCATGTTCTCGAAGACAAGCAAAAACCCTTACAGACAGGATGTACTTATTTTACTGTCTTGTCATTGTGATCAGCACTTGGGTGAAGTACAGATTTTTATCTTTACCAAGTTTTTATTTATTTTAAAATATCTGATAATAATTTCACAAAATTCCAGATGTTTGTATGTATTTACATCAAATTGTTGTAAGCTTCTGCCTAGCTCTAGCTAAAACCCTTGAGGTATTGACTTAGTATACAGTGAAATCTCACACCTTGAGCTCAGTCATGCAACTTTCTCAGTCAAAAAGTCTGTTGTTACAAAGGCACTGGAAACCAGGGTGGATAGTGGGGAAATGCTGCCATTTCTGGAATGGAAAATGGGGCTCTTTCAAATCCTTTTCACCCCTCTGAGGATCCCTTCCCATTGTCTGCAGTGAGCCATAGTTCAAAGACTGTCAGAGCACATAAACATGACACAGTAACTGAGAACATCAAAGAGCATTATGTTTTCCATACATAAAGAGTGACAAGCTGCCTGGCTCTTTATATTAAAAATTCAGACAAAAAACAATTCAAGAAAAATCAAAGAGAAGTCTCCGAGATGGAGCCAGATGCCACACATTTCTGTTTAAATACTCTTATCTTTTTTTGCCTTGCAAAGTGGCCTTTAAACTCTCCTCCTAAAAATATATATAAAACCTAATTTGCAGCAGTTGCATTGCTGTCTATAGATAAAACTAAAGGTATATAAGGAGAGTAATATTTGGAGATTCAGTTTCTGGAATTGAAACCTTTGCCATTCCAGTAGATGAGCTGGAAATCCTCAGAGACAGCAAAGTCCATCACCACAGCTTACATACATGATTAACTGCCTTAAAGCTGGAACTTCAGACCTAGCTCTGGTTCTATAAAAAGAAGACCCAGGTACCATGGAAGAAAGAAAAGAGGGGTGCAAAGAGAGAAGACAAAATAACTGAAAAACTTATATGTAGAAACAATGAAAAGTAAGGAAACAGATCTGCTGGTGAAAGGAAGATGCATGTAAAAAGAGAACAACATGAGTCTTTGCTATAGAAGACCATGGCATGAGCTGGGTCCACTTTGAAAAAAAAATGGAACTATTTAGTTGCAAAGAAGTGAATTTGGATCACACTTAGTGAGGAATTTTGGATCAAAAAAGGAAGCAGAAATTATTTTGGAAACCTTTAAACATTTCAAAATCTTGTTAAAAGATTATTTTTTTAACATCTATTATACGAAGCTTTTCTGTTTCACAACAGCTTATTCATTTTGAAAATCATCTGAAAGGAAAAATAGGTGAAGAGGTTAAATAACTTTGAGGAAAGAACCTAATTTCTTAAGCAAATGTAGTGTTCCAGATTAAACATGAGTTTGGACTTTTCTTTAAATTGTTTCTTTTCCTTTTATTCTCCTTACAAATATTTTTTCAAAGTCTAAATTATTTGAAGTGGATTTTGCCCTTTAGCACTACTTTTTTAGCTTCTTTTTAAAATATGTATACAAAAAAAAAAAAGACAAGTTTTTCACTTAGCTCTAATCACTAACAAAACCTAGAAAAATATGTGGTACTAACCATTGTTCGCACAATACTTGAAAGGTCTTCAATAAGACATTTAAGAAATTGGCCAAAGGGCCATGGAACAAATGGGGTAAGGCTTGGGGACAAATTCTCTTGTAAGCCTCCAATGGAACACCATAATTAGTTCATCATATACCTCAAGTTTTTATCTTCTCTGCACATCCATCCTCCCTCCAAATCTCCTAAATACCAACACAGATTCAAATATCATCTACCACCATTTAGGGAAGAAATGAAACCCCAGGTAGCATTTCCATGCACAAAATTACTACCTAGGGAAGGCCTCAAACTTTCTCCTTCTGCAGCTTTTACTCCTCCCTCCAAATCCAGCTGCAACAGCTTTTCCAGAGATTACTGAGTTTGCTGCATCCTTCATGCCCTCTGAGCTGTGCCTAGAAAATCAAAGCCTTTGGGGACTGGCACGGGAGCAACCAAAGCTTGAGCACAGAATATGCCTGGCTAATCCAAACCAGAGGCAACTGCTCCGAGATTTGACTTGATTTAATCCTTTTTCTATTGTTCTTCTGTGGGTGGTGCTTCTCTATCTATTTACAAGCAAGAGGTTATTTATTTATTTATGCGCTTCTATTATCATAAGAATCAAATTGCAGCCTTCAAAAAAAAAAAAAAACCAACCCAACATGTGTTTGTGATGGGTGGTGGCAGGGGGGGAGACAACAAATTGAAGTCGGAGAAAGAGGGCTACATCTTTATCAAAAGACAACATCAAATTAATTTCTCTCTGGTCTCGGGAACTCATGTAAAATTTATAGGCCGTTTGTTAATTTTCCTGTAGCAATGGGTGTTTGTGATTCAGAGGAAAGGGATGGGAAGAAAACAGAGGGGAGGAGAAGGGGGAAGCAGGAGGAGTGCAGCTGAGATGGGTCCAGAGGCAGCACGACCTTGCTCACGTGCCAAACCTCACAGGCCACATGAAGGGGATGGCAGCAGGAAAGATGGATTTGGATGGGGGCCCACACACTCCCTTTTCTCCAGCACAGCCTGGCTGCTTAAAATTCCAGGGGCGTCCCCAACTCTCTGTACAAGGCTGCCCTTTCAACACCAACACAATGACTTCTCTTACATAACCCAACAGGCAATTTAGCAGGTTCAAAACCCAAAATAGAAGGAGAATTAGTTTTCTATTAACACACCTTCTTTCTCCTCTCCTCACCCTCCTCCGCCATCTTCTTCCTTTATTTCTTTTGTTTGGCTCTGGAGCACCTCCACAGGGAAGTGTCTGGAGGATTTGTGCCTTTTCCATCCCCCAGACTAGGCAGGAGAATGGGCCAAGGTCTGAGATGGCTGAAAAAAACCCAGGGAGGTATCCCCAGCGTTGTAATTGAGGTGAGAGAGCACCATCCCCACCAAGGCTTTACAAGGGCAGAGTAATTTTTTATTACCATTCTTGAAAGTCACTTCTGGAATTAGGGTTTGCCACTTTCAGGAGCTTTTCTGGCTTTGACAAACCCCACATTTCTTTGGGAATCACCAGGTGCCACAGGGACCACAAGGGCTGGGTGTGGGATGCTGCTCTGTACCCTTCCCACATTTTAGACCCTGGCAGAAGTGCTTTCAGAAACACTGAGTTATTAAATGATATAATCACATATGTCTCATAACTTAGTAAAATTTTTCCCCCAGCAATGGTTACAAGCTAAAGCCTCATGCTTATTTAGCAGCACAAAACAAAAAAAGCTGAAGGAACCCTGTGAATTTCAGTCTCATCCCAAACTTTCCAGCTCTCACAAAAATCTAAAGCATCTGGTTCTTCATTTTAAAGATGTGAGCTGGCAATGCTGCAAAAGTCCCAGCTGAATGAATATATCTTTTAAAAGAAAGCCCTCTAGCCTTGATTTAAAGTCTTCAGCAGCCCACCTCTTCCCCTGTCAGCTGTCCTTACATTTTAAGAGCCCTGCTAAGCAAGACTGGGACTGACTATTTCTTCTAATCTATTTAATTTTTCCTTTTTTTCCCATCCACTTATAAGTTTCAGACTGCATAACTTCATGTACCAGGAGCTCAGGACGCTCACCTGGTGATAAATGCTTCCCAGCTCATATTCTGATCCCCATTATCCCTTTTCCTTTCCAAAAAAAACCCAACAAAACCATCCTACAGATGTGCTGGAAATGATCAAACCAACAGAAAATGGAGGTTAGATTAGATTAATATAGAGAATAGATTAATTTAAGAAATCATCCATCGTTTCTCACTAGACTATTGATTTTACACCTACTTCTAACAAGCTACTTTATCGTTTGACAGAAAGAAAGATCATCCCTGTCCAGGATTCAATGTGTGCCTACCTCCATCCCTCCTCACCAGGAGGGCTCTGTAGTCATCCTCACAGCAGCCCAGGGAGAGGAGGAAGAGCATGCCTGCCAGCCAGGAGCAATTTCTTTCCTCCACAGCTATGGAGAGGAACGCTGTGCTTCATAAACACACTTCAAAGATGCCATGCTATTAAAAATACATGGACATCATGTGGATCTAAGCTAAATACATATGGCCTTTGATTGCTTGGCATTTCCAATTCATACAGGAACATTACTGCGATGCATTATTGATGATCAGCAGCGTTTCACTGTCTCAAACTAAGGACACCTCTTTTCCCTTTCTCCCTTTCTTCCCTTTCTACAAAAAGCTATAGCAGCACCCTTTGCTCAGAGACTGAACAGTTTAATTAAGTCATGATTAACTGTATGTGCAATTCTGACTGTCACTGATTTCATTCTGGAAATGCTCCTGCTGCAGGTTGAGTGCTGCCCTGTAAGAGAGGGTAAACTGCTTGCAGGGTATCTCCCTCCTGGGGTCTCAGCTACTGGACACTCATGCCAGGGCACACGTGTCCAGCTGGGCTTGGTTGGCAGGTGCTTTGGCACAACTGCCCAGACAATGCTCCATGGGGAAGAATAGGGTTGAATCAAGCAGAAAATGGAGATCTGTGCAGGGGAAGCATTTTTTCAGCTTGAAAGAGCCTGTGGGGATGTAATGGGCAGTGATGGTAAAACTGGCTCAGCCCCCTGGTGGGGTTGGTATTCACACCACCATGACATCCCATCTCACATCCCAAAGGAACATCATACTCCCTGGTTACTCTTTCATGCTTTAGCTTAGCTGGACTGTCCCACACCAGATACCTTAAATTCTCCTGGACACACATTCTTCCTCTCTATGCTGTCTTGGAAAGCTCTAGCATCACCTCCCCTCCCTCCCTGGACACCTTGCCCACTTCTTGCTTCCATCCCTCTCAGCTCTGTGTGTCATGTTCATCACACCCACTGCCCACTTGCCATCCCCACACGTGTCCCCTGGCTGCTGTGGGGAAATTCCACACAAAAATATTGGCATCTCTCCAGCTGTCATTTTATTAGCAATTCTTCACTCTGACTCATTCTCCCTCCCCCTTTCATTCTTTTTTAAAAGGAATTCTCCAGAAGCAAGAGTTTGGGAGGAGGAGAAGAAGATTTGGAAAGAAAAAAGCAGAATCATTACAGCTGAGAAACAGCTCTTGAAACTTATTAGCTCATGACTCATCTCTCTGAAAGGAGCTAATACCTTAATTTCATATTTCTCTGCTCAAATGGAGACCAAAGCATAAACTGAAATGAAACTTTACACTAATGGCTTCTTAATTACACCCATCTAAAAGCAATTACCTGAGGTTTAACAGATACAAAGTTAGGGTTGAGGCGGCCACTGGAAGAGAATTGTGTGGTAAGGTTGGCTGGGAAAAGCTGGGCTGTTGGGGAGGTGGAACCACAAGGTAACATGGCCAGGATGAATCTACCCCCTCCTTGCAGCTGGCCCTAACACTGAAAAGCAGCTCAGGCATGCTCTACTGAAATCTCTCTGAGAGCATGACCACGGCACCATCCATGTACCCACAGAGAAAAATATTCCTCAAGAATCTGGAAAATAAATTAACATCATAAAACCCCAACATAGAGAACCTGGGAAACACAGCAATATGTGGGAGATGGGTTAAAGGAACGGGCAAGTCTCTAGGAAACCTGTTCTCCTGCATCCTACACCTGCCAGATAAACCTTCTTTCTGCCACTTTCACATCTGCAGGAGAATCATTCATACCGGTCTCACAGCACATTTTAAGAGTTCTGTAATTATTGAAGGTTTTGAAAATATCTGCACAAAAATGTCACTATAGGAAATCAAGGTGGTGGGATTGCTGTTATTGTTAGGACTGTTATTATTACTACTGCAGGTAGATTTCAGGTGTTTTGTTCAAAGTTGAATGGTTTGGCACTAAACAAAGGGACTTCAGTGAGCCAGCAGAGTCTGGGATGCTGCAGCAGCTGTGTAGGTTTCCCATACAATGGCTGGGAGGAATTAGCTGCCAGGAATGGGATTGAGAATGGGAAGAATACAGCCCTGTTAGCTGAGAAGTAATAACAGTCATGAAGGTGGATTTTAAATCCCAATTCTCTCTAGGGCTTTAGTCTGAGCTGCAAGGAAACAGTTCCTCCCAACCCTCCTTCATAGCCCAGAAGTCTCAGCTGGATTTAGGTGCCTTCTTTCCCCCAAAAAAAACTTTGAAGGAAGAGAATGGTTCCTCCCCAAGTGTAGGAAATTAAGAGATGGATGGTGCACCCAACCTCAAAGGTGGGTATACGTTTTCTTTAGTGAGTGTTTATTATCAAAAAGTAAAAATCTTTTCAGCAGGAACAAAAAGCTATATCTCCTTTCCCGTAAGTGCGCACCAGAAGATGGCCATACTGCCTATGTCCTTGTATATTGTAATGCTGCTCCTGAACACAAGGCCTTGTGGCCTCTTTAGCAACCTTCGAAGAGGTCTGCCACTTTCACCAACAAAGTTTGGTATTGTTGAGTCCCTGATAGGAGCCAACACAGCTAGAACTGTGCAAATATAGGATATGTGAGCTGTGACCATCAGAAGGAGAAAGGTTTTGAATCTCATTATTTTTGTCTTACATGCACAGGATGGGGCAAGACAGTGTCTCTTAAGTTGTCTCCTGCTTCCATGAAGGGGAATGACACTAAAGAATAAAACATTCATTACAAAGGCAGGGTTCAGAAGGCAGTTCCACTGTTCCTAGGAGAGCAGTGACAACAACCACAAATCAATGAACCCTTCCAGCCTTGTAGAAGTCTTACAGTGGCTAAGGCTTCATAAAGGATGAATGAATTTGACAAGGAATTGCCACTGCTCACTGTCCTGTAAGCCCCCTCAGTGTAGACCCCACACCTACCCAGTCCCATCAAGCCAGGGAGAGACCCACCAACATCTGCAGTTAACAAGGTGCCTGCCAAGTCTCAAGCACCCACATCATTTTGTAAGGCTTTGCACCATGTCACAGCACTGAATGAGATAATGCAATTATTGGATAATTAGAGTCATCAGAAAGCATTCTGCCATAACAGGCTTTTAATTGACTTCCCTATTAACAGATAATGATCAGGCTCTGTCCCATGCCAGTTTGACCCCTCATTTCTCTGTCCCCCAGGGACAAGTGGTTGACCTGAAAGGGAAAACCACAGCTGTCCTGAGCCATTCATTACTAACATACGCTGCCATTTTGGTTCAGGAAAGCAACAAACTGAGACTAATAGAGGAAAAATTGAAGGTTTCTCAAACTGTCTACTAGCTGTGGGGATCAGGAAGAAATTCACCCAGAGCAGGCTGTACCCATCAGTACCAGGGCAGCCCTGCACAGAACTGGTAGAGTGGCATGTGTGGCAGAAGATAGAGTTGCACAGCCCTGTTTACTTCTGCCACCAGCTCAAAGTTCCCTCCAGCTCTAGCCCTAGATCCTGACACTTTCCTCCAGCCTATTTAGTGTAGAAGTCCAGAGAACATGAATTCAATTTCACAGCTTCTTTCAGAGCGCCAAACACCTGCTGTTTCTTTGCACTGGAACTAAAGCTAAACATTTCCATCGTATTTCACAGAACATAACTGGGTTGAAAGCTCTTGTTTTGGAAAGAAAGGATTGAATTCCTTTTCTGAGATGGTCTCTCCCAAGCCAGGAGTGACTTGCTAGCCTCACAAAGACCATCAGACACCCACCTTTCTGCTGCAAACTTCCTAGAAACAATGCAAACAGCATCATCTCATGAGGAACATTTAACTTACATGCTGAGCTCTTATTTGGGTACCAAGACCTTGTATAAAAGGAAAAAACTACCACATCAAAGCACAAATGTTGGTTAGGATTTTTAAATGCCTGAGTGATCTAACAAATAAATCAGTTTTTCTAGCAGCACTGGGAATAAAGCCAAGTCTCCTTTTCTTCCTGTTAGCCCAGTAACCTGGGTTCCCCACCAGTGACTCAGAAAAACTTCAATTCCTCTTACTTTGAAGTAGTGATGGGGCAGGAGGCAGGAGGCAGCAGGCACATTAACTGAATGACAGAACTGGTAACTGCTGAACTCCTGCATCAGTTGAGCAGCACTAGTTTCAGGCTCTTTTCACTGCCAGCTTCACAAAATGGGTTGGAGTTTCATAACTGCTTCCTTCCCTAATGAATAAAATGTGCTTGAAACTGCCTCATTTATGTAAAAGTTACTTGGGAAGGACTGACAGACAAGGAGACAGAGAACATGACGGTGGAAGCTTGGTTTCCTTAGGAACCAACTTAAAAATAAACCAACTTTCTCCCAGGGATGTGGTGCCATCCCTCGAGAGTCCATTGCTTTCTACGTCTGTAATTGCAGTGAGGAAAATAAGTTGTCTTTACATGGTATAAACAGTAATAATCTGAGGGAAAGGATTTACTAGCATGCAACTGTCGAGCTGTTCTTGGACCAGATCAACTGACAAAAATCAGTGCTAAAATCTGCTGAGCCTGATTTATACCAGTTAAAAACCTGGCTTTCTATGTTTCTGGAAAAATAACAAGAAGATATTTGTATCTTCGGGTACATTGATTCACTTTCATTTGAGAGCATTAGCTGGTAAATGGAACTCAATTCAGAGGGCTGTAAATGCAAATTTGAAACTTAAGCTAAAAGGCTTTGTGGGAAGACGCTGTTATTGTGAATTCCTGAAGTGAGGCAGCCTGTCCTTCAGAACAGCCAGGAGGGAGGCGACGCCGGTGTGCAACGAGCTCTCCAAACTGGCAGCAACCAGCATCACAAGGCATCCTTAGACTGTGCAATTAATCTAACTGTAAATCAGAGAAGTAAAAGAACATGAAGAGCTGTCAGGATGTGTTTTGAAGGGTTTTTTTTCCTTTCCTTTTTCTCCAGCAGGAGGATAAAGATGGAAATAATCCCAAGCCCTGTTGGTCCTAAAAGCAGGTCGGCAGATGGAAGAAATGACCATTAAAAGCAAAGTCCCAGTAGAGCAACAAATAAAAAGGGCAGCAGTGACCCAAGTGTTTCTTTGGCATGTTATTTTCCTGTCTAGACTGGTTTTCAGTAGTTGTTTTATTGTTCTGTGTGCCTAGAGGCCATATCAAAGCTGGGATCCCCAGTATAGGCTGCTTTGTTTAATGAGAGACAATCCTTGCCCCCAGGGATCTGTAATCAGAACAGGCAGGACAAACAAACAGAATAAATTCACCGTCTTCCAATGGAAACAGGACTCCACAGAGATTAAGAGACCTGCCTGAGGCCACCCAGAAAACCTGTGGTGATGCCAAGGAAAAACAACACACGTCCTCTGAATCCTTACTCAGGTTTGTCTCTGAGATTGATATGTCTCCCTGTTTCCAGAAGGATCCAGGAAGAAGCCAGTTAAGGCACTTCCACTATCCTCCTGCAGCTGCAATTCTTTGCAGAGAAACCCAGCACATCACATTTCTCCTTCCTTACAGAACCTACAGATGGTTTATTACCTCCCTGGAGTGAGCAAGAGATCCTTCCCTGAAGGCACTGGGAGGAGACAGTTGAAAGGGTTGGGGGGGAGAAGTCGACAGCCTTTCTGACGCTGAAATGTAAATAGTGTTTTGCAAAAGAGCCATTTATCAGTGAAATTATAGAATCTGTTTGAAGATTCCCCCTGGAGGACGAACTAAAAAAATGGCTTGTGTGGAACTTAACGAGAGGTTTCCTGCAACACGCCTGGGCTTCGTGTAGGCAGGAGCACTTTGCTGAGAATTAAATCTGCGTTGGAAATGTTAATAAATGCAGACACATGTTCTTGTTTGTAGGATGCACTGTGCCTCCTTTATCTATTTCCTTCATTTCACTCCTCTGGATGCAGCTATGGTGCCAGCCCTTTCACCTGACAAGTCCCTGGGGGAAAAGTTGCCTTCTCTCTTATTTCCATCCCTTGGGCTGTTCTGCAGCCCTTGAAGCCCCTTCCTTGTACTACTTCCAAGCCTCTAGTCAGGAAACACAAAGGTAACCACAGGGGACAGGATCATTCTGTTTCTGGGCAGATACCAGCTTTCATCAAGGACTGAAACAAAGAATGAGAGGTAAGACTCAAGACTAGCTAAGGAAAACTTTTCTTCTAATCAAGGCTGCAGAAAGGATTCTCCATCTGCTCTGTTAGCAGAGGGATGGAAGGGAACAAGGACCAGTTTCCATGCATACATATCTATCTGTATGGGAGATCTCTCCACCATTGCTAGAGCCCCAGGTGCATCCCATTGTGAAGAGCTGATCAGGGGCTTCCAGCTCTCTGGAACAAACATAAGATGCCCTCCAGCACAGGAATGACTGGAAAAATGAAGAGTACATTTTACTCTTTACTGGAAGAAAACCTAAATGGAGTCATCAGCTTTTCACAGCCCTAATCTTTACCATGACTGAGACCATGTCTCTGGTCAAACCCTGAACTGTGAACTGCCTGAAGGACCAGCACCAGAAGATGGCCTGTCCTGTGTGTCTTAAGCAGCTGAATGGATCCCAATGAATTCATTCAAATGTTGTCCATTTATTTCTTCCTTTTTCTATTCTGACAGCTTCACTAGGAAAGAGTTTGGCCTGATTTCTAGAATGTAGTAGGTGCAAAAATCTCTGCTGAAGTGCTCAGCTGCCTTGAAGAATCAGATATTTCTATTTAAAATTCCAAATCAGCCATTCATTGGAACCCCTTTGTTCTGTGGGGAAATCCAAGTTCAGTGGAATCAAATATACATTTTAAAGAAACAAGATCCAGATTCTAAGAATCTGTAAGAATTATACCTTAATTTCTAGCTATAAGAATTACATCTTCATTTCTAGCAGCAGTCTGTCAGGAGGCCTTTCCTCCCTCACAGCAGTGGATGGAGTAAAAGGTTACAAAAGGTCCAACTTAGCCTTGCTGTATAATACTTTTAGTATCTGACTCCCTATCTGCCCCTCCTCCATAACTGCAATTGCCTGATCTTCCTTCACAAAGACTATTAATTTGATCAAGCTCTTCCCTATCAATTCCATGATAATCACCTTGTCTGGGTTGTTAATATTCTCCCTTTCCTCCCATTTGGCACAGTCATATTTCTTTACCATCCCCTTCTTCCCAACTCAGATTTTAAGGGTGTCTCTGGGCAAACCCACTAACATCCCTCTTGCAAATGGTGTTATTACTCTCATGCTCTCTCTGATTTGAATTTGAAACAGATTTCACCCCTTCCCCCTGTTTTTCTTCTTCTTTTTTTTTGGCCCTATTTATTAGAGAAGGTAGATATTAATTAAACAGGATCCTGTATCTGAGTGCAGTTCAGCCCAACTTGTAAGCCCAGTAAAATCCAGGAAAAACGATGATTAAAATTCAGCCTTGGAACTAATCTTTTTTTCAGTTCATATTATTCTCCCTTTCCGTAATTTAATTTACAACATAATTTCATATTGCTGCTCTAAAGCAGGAGAACTTCTCTCTTTATATGTACATATATTTTTTTATCCTGCCAGGTTGGATTTGTGTCTGATTTTATTTTATTTTGTTAAACAAGAAAGCTGAAGTCACTTTGTTTCCTTGAATAGAGAAGGAGGATAAATCACTGCTGGAGATGTGCTGAGGCATCTTTCCAAACTGTGGATCTTAAGAGGGGATGGAAGAAAGTGTTTTAATCATCCAGTTTGGCACCTGAGCCTGAATGAGAAATTGGCCTTTGAATATTTGGAGTATTATATCCATTGAAGTATATTACACCACATTAACACGTATTGATCCAATTGTTCCTTCTGGAGCTGAGAGAAATATTTACAGGTGTATGAAACAGATGAAAAGGTCAGAGACCCTTCTTACTTTCTTAACTAGTTCTCCTCTAATGAGATTCTGGTTCACAACTGGGAATTCAGCAAAGTACAAATAAATAGCAGTAACAGTGGGCACAAAATAGCAGCAGGGAGATTCAGAGCAAGGGAATTTGTGGCCCCTCCCAAATGGCTTCTCATTGTAAAAGACCTGGAAAGTGCAATCTAGGTAAATTTTGCAAGGAAAAGAACTGTTAAATTAGCTGATGAGCCATGGATGAATAGTGAAAAAACAGCAACAACTCCTCCCTTCTGTTTTCCCCCCAACACCCCCACCTTCTATTAACACAGTACCAGACAGACAAACCTCCAACTAAATGAAAAATTCACTTTCATTGTATGCCATATCCTGTCTTTGCCTAAAGCTTTGCAATATCTGTTTACTGTTCAAAATTAAGTCTAATCTCCACCAAAAACAAAAAAGAAAACCAACTTTTTTCCCCTCATTTAAAAAACAATGGGGAAGCATCATGACTTTTTCAAAGCAATCCAGTGCTTTGAAGCAAAAAATGTTCCCAAGTAAGCATTAGGGGTTCAGGTGTGACCTTTTCTAGGAAGATTTTCAAAAGATCAGACAATCCTTTAGTTTGCCCTTTTTCTATCAGTCCTGGGACTTCCTGTCTTGCTTCCAAATCTCTATTATAAGGAGATGATTCTTCTACTAGAGGTCAGTTGCGACACTGTGGGGTGTGAGCATCCCTAAGCACCAGTGGTACAAACCAGGTATTTATGGTTAAGAAGTAAAAATTCTACTTTTTGCTTTGGTGCATGTAATAATCATGCCTACTGGTGAAAGTTATTTATAAATGTATTTATAACTCTCTTCTCACAGCCAGCAATACTGCTTCTTCCATTTTTCAGAGGGAATCACTACAACCATTTCAAAGGAGATGGCTGCAGCTACTACCAGCCTTAGGAAAAAGAGCAAAGATCACCTTTGTGTCAGCACTGAAACATCTGCTTAGTGGACATTTTCATAATATTGAGTCTGACACTAATTTTGTTTTTCTTTTTTCAGTGCTTTAGAGACTTCTTTGATGAGACATCTTCCCTACAAACTGGGATTTTTAAGCATTTGAAATTTTGTCCAATTTTTCTTTTTAAGCAAATCTATTTACCACTTGCTCACTTACAGCTTAACTGCTATAATCCATTCTTCTGATACCAAAAAAAATGTCTTACTGTGACTATAAGAAAGATTGTCACAAATTAAGTTCTGATCAATATCTCAGTTGTCTCTTTGCCATCTCTCTTTGCCTGACCACAACGATGCAGCTCCTTGAATCTGACTGTGTCCCTTCCAACATGTCCAAGCAACAGGTCCACAAGACTACCTTTCACACCAGATTTTATTTGATGGAGCATCCCTTGGTTCTTCCATTAAACTCAAATAGGATTTAATATCTGGCCAAATGGCTTCCATCTCTATTCCACCATTGAGACAATTGATTTGTCTCAGACCAAGCCAGTGTGACAAGTATATACATCCATACAAGGACATTTCCCAGGTAGGATGGGCTGCTAAATGAATGCACCAGATTGCAGCTGACATCTATAATGCTGATTTTTCCCTCTCCTTATAATCATAATGAGATCTCAGCAAATAGAGATGGATTTGCTAATTTCCATCTCCTCTTACTTTCTCCTTTAATCACTGTCAGGCAAAAATTAATTTCTGCTTAAAGAGCTTTCAGGTAGAGATTCTGTCATTGCATAGAGCACTTAAAGGCCATAAATCAGGCTAATCCCAGAACATTTCCACTCCAATCTGAGTTTTTAGGACAAGTAAATATGAGTCATCCAAGCAATGTCACAGGCCTTTTACTTGGGGTGGATGAGAGAAGGAAGAAAGCTGAACACATAGCATAGGACTTTCAGAAGCAAGGTGAAAACTACTACTAAGTCATGTCAATGGTGCTTCTTAAATTCCCTTCTCAGGCCCATATTTATCCCACCTCTGTCAAACAATCTAAGAGTACTGTGTTGTATTGGTGTCCACTGCAAAAGGAGAGAGCAGACTACCCAGAGAACAGTTCAGCCCTTGTAAGTCACAAATTGCCACCTAGAGGACCTAGTTTCACTTCAATGCTTCTGCATCTGACTGTATTTCTCAAATAAGTTGGTTTAAAGTTTTCTGAACATAGGCAGAGTGTATCTGCACGCTGCACCAAAGATACAGGTTGGGGAAAAGAAGTGAACCTTCTTAACTAAACCAGAAGGAGTAAAATCATTAAGAAAAAATCATTTTTCTTAAAAAAAAAAAAGTTAGTGAATAAATTATCATTCCTTTTCATTAAAAATTCAGTGGAGATGAAACTGTGTGTGGTGATAATGAGCAAATGTTTATATTTGCAGACAAGTGTAACCACAAAGATGGAAAGTTATTGATTTATCCACAGCTTCAACACATTTTGTGCAGCTCCTGTGATGGGTATCTGTCCAGCTGGCTGCACAATGAGCAAAGAAGATTTGTCATGTCCTGAAACTTGGGTACAACTCCCCAAAAACTATTGCATGAAGAAATTCAAACTATTTTTACAGCGTCCTATAAAGTTATTTCTTTAAGAGAAGCAAATCTAAAGAGAGCATCTATGTAATTTTCTCCTGTTCTCAGTTTTCAAACAGCAGAAAAGATAGAGAAAAGAATGCTACAAACTTTTCCTCAACATTTTACTTTATCTGAAGGTTACTTTTCATCAACAAAAACACTCACAGATTAAAAATTGCTTTCCAGTTTTTTAGTTTATCCATTTTTTTTCCAGTTCTCACCATAGATAAGTTATTTATTCACACATGCCATCACCAACACTTTTCAGAAGGAGGTTGTGAGAACACAGAAATGCTCAAGATTATTTCTCCATACGCACAGCCTATCAGGTTGGTACTCCATGTGTCTCTCCAGAAGTCCTGTTTTTTCCATCCTATCCAACCCTGGCTTTACCACCCTCTGGATTTCTAGACCTTCCCTTTCAGCAGGCCCTTTCTCTTCTCCTTTTCCTTATCTTTTTGTTCTCCATTAACATCTCTGTTCACTGAGTTTCCATGTCCCAGGCTGTCCTCATCATCTGGGACACAAAGCCAACAACCTCCCAAGACAACCTGTCCTCCCCCTCCCAAGTAATACCTTTAAGTGTTTTCAAATGATGCAGTTTCCAGGCTCCCAGGAAGCCAGTTGGCACTTTTTCAAATGAGCCACTGAATGGCAAAAGAAGAGATACACTGGGATAAAATGAGCTCCTCTTATTGATTTTCCAAACCAATATGGCACTGACGCTGCCTCTTTGTGCCATTTTCCTCCTCTGCCAGGAGGCATTCACACCCCTTCCATCATTTTAATTAGACATTACACCTGACACAAATGCCGAGTTGATTAACCTTAAAGGAGCTAAATAGGTTCTCTGGTCGTTAACACAGGGCCCCTGACATACCATAACTCATGCTAACATGTGCCGTTGCACAAACTCACAGCTTCTTCAGCTCTCTCTCCAAAGCCACAATGCAACGTAATAACATCTACAGAGAGCTTTTCATGAGACTGTCTCACATAATAATGCTATAAAAGCTAAATTTAAAAGATGAATTGCCCTGGACTCCACAGACTTCACTTTTTAATGTTTACATAAATGCACCTTTTCTACCATGTTTTCAGATAACAGCTCTTCCCAAGTCATAGAAGCCAAGGCAGCCACCCACCAGCTTCCCCTTCTCCCAGAAGTGGTTCTCAGTAGGAATCAGAGTGCTCTGGTGGAATTTTTCTGCCACTTTCCCCAGCTCCATTCCACCTTTGCTGGGTTGAGTGACAGAAAGCAGCATGCAAAGAGTCATTTTATGCAACCATGGCCTTCTAGCAAATTCCTCATTTTTAGCAAAAGTCTTTAGTGTGGATAGAATCCATCCAGCCTTAATGTACCTTTGCTATACCACACTAAAGACAAAAGGAGAGTCATTGAGTTGGGATATCTTGGAGAGTGTTGGCAGGGGAACTGCTTTCCTGCTCAGATGTGACTCCCTGCTAGCTTTTATTTATCATGACTGGGATAGACTTAAATCAACCACTGGTTGACATAATCCAAGCACAACTTAATCACTACAACATAGCCAAGAAAACATCATTTACACAGATCACATTTTTATTCCTGAAAGGCTCAGAGATGAGAAGCAGCCCAAGCTGCAGCAGCATCAGGTTCCTGGTTCAGATATGGCATTTGATGGCATATAAAGGCTGACTCTGAGCTATGTTATCCAGGATTTCCCTGCCCTCAATATTAGTCAAATCAGATTCCACTTTTGGAAACAGCAAGAAAAGAGCCAATCTATATTTGTCAGCAGCAGAAGGATGAGATGAGACTCAGTGCATGTATCTACCTGTGTTGGAGAGGAGAATAAGCTGGGGAGAGGGGAAAGCTTGATTTGGAATTGCTTAATTGATTTGGGATGAGGAGATACTCCTCATTCAGCAAGAAGAGCTCCACTGAGATAGAGAAATTGCTAGAGATGTATAAATTCTGACTAGATCCCTTGTTAGTTAACTGGCAGCACTGATTTTGCTGTGCCTCCCTCTTTCACTTGTTTATCTTTGCTCTGCATTAAAACCCATCAAGCCTGAAAACAAGACAATGTTTTTTGATTAGGGGGCTCACCTGACAATAAGCCAGGTCTGTGAGAATTCCCACCTTTAGTAAAGCATCCAGAAGGTGTGTGATCCTATTAGGATACAGGTGAAGTACATCGTTAGGAAAAGAGCTTTTTTTGTAGCTTGAAAATGTCTGATATATCACATTGCTGCTGACTTGAGCATTTTCTTAAATCTAGAGGTCCCCACCATCAGATAGGAAGAGCCCTGGACCTTCACAGAGGAGCTCATGGTTTCTGCCCTGCATATAAAGTGCACAAGCCTCTAGTTTCATGCTTAAACTCAGCCGTAACTTGACATCCTGCACACACAGAGGGAGAATAGTCCCAAAACAGCAATGACTTCACATTATTATTTTGTGGTTTGTTTATCTGCATTTTGGAAATAGAATGGCTTTGTTCATGCTTTTCAAAATAAGCCCAAACTCAGTCATTAGCAGGCAAGACAGGTTTTTGCCGTGAAGCCTGAGATGTATGAGAATGAGACAGAGCTGATGCATTGTCAGGATCTCCACACTCATATTCCACATGCTCTCCCTGGCATCAAAGCTGATTGCTGGACCAGTTTGCACAGGACTCCATCTGCTAAGCTGTGGGGATATGGACAGAAGATAACAGTCTTCTGATGCTTTCATTTCACTGGCTTCTTCAAGGTCTGTCTAGTTCTACCTTCTGGGCAAGGAAGCAATAAATCATACATTTCAAATTTGAAGAGCCTGCTACCACCTTGCATGGCAGACCAGGAGAACAGAGGGAGAGGGCAGCCACAGCTGGCTGTGAGCAGCTTTCTTTGAATTCCTTCCCTGCACCAGGAAGGCAGATGTCTCACCAAGCTGAATGAGCACAAGTGGAAAATAGTGAACACAAACACATCTGTGTCAGTGTCAGACATAGGAAAGTGTTGGTGGTGGAAAATGACAATATTGCTCAACCCTCTTCCCACCAAGATTAACGAAGACACACTCTCCCAGCATCAGTAGAGAGGGGGAAAGAAACATTGAGAGGCAGCCTGGGAAACACCAGAAGGGCTCAGCTCTGCATAACAGGGCTTGTACTCTACATACCTGCCTTATCACCAAACTAGTGCCCCCCTGAGCAAAGGGAGACAATGAGGGATGGATTAAAGTATATCAAAAAGCTGATGTTGCACAAGGTCACAGAGACAGACCTGTGACTTGTGGCTAGACACAGACAGAGTGAGAAATAACTAGTCACAGATTTTGCTTCTATTTGCCTGAGCCTCCTCGTGCTGGTTTGCATGAGTTTATCCCATAGGAGAACAGCCAGACTCTCATCAGGAATTATTTGTCCTGAAGGGCTCCTGATTATGCTTTTTCTGGAGAGAAGGAAAGCATAACCACATTTCCTTCATGGAGAACAGCTCCATCTTCCTGTTCTCTGCTCCCCTCAGCCAGCCTGCTGCAGAAAGCCTCCTCCTTTCCCCTATTTGCATAAGTGATGATGCAGCCACCCTAATTATCAAGGGAATCCACTGCTCCCTGCTTCCAGCGCCTCCCCCCTAGCTGCTGCTCTTTCCCTGCTATGGGTTTTTGCTGGCAGATGGAACCAGAGCCTCCTCAGCCCACTGGCTCTTCCTTGAAGAAGAAGAAAGTGACAGCCCTGCAGGCAGTCGAAAGCATACGAACCACAGAGCATGACTAATCCATCAGGCAGTAGCATCCCAAAGGCCAGTACGAAGGTTGTACTCATACAGCCAGCCTTGATGGGGAAAAAAGGTGCTGGGTATGGGCCAGGGGAGTTGCACTACTGTCCTCATATGGATCAAGTGTGCCCCCACACACTGCTGAGCTGTGAAAGCTGCCTCTTAAGTCCTTCCTTTTGTACTACAGTCTAAGGTTTAGGGAAAGCAAGATCTGGAACATCCAGTTGGGAGGTAACCAGACAGCAGGGGTATTAGCAAGCTCATACATATGGAAGGATGACCTTACCAGCTCCACTCAGTGCTCAGTCTACAAATCAGATATGATTTGCAATCAGCCATGGCCATGCTTTTCTCCGTTTCACCCTCCAGTCCTGTCCTTACAGCACTGCTTACATATGTTTTTATCCATGTTTTTTGACTTCTGTGTCCTACTTCTATCACCATAACCCATTACCTCAGCAAATCAGCTGTTATCTTCAACATTTTTTTCTATCAGATAACTCTTGCTTTGTTTACATCAGGATTGAGTCTTTCATGCAGAAGATTTATTTCATAGTGTTACTTGTCTGTCTGTAACAAGGTTGCTAGCTAAATCCAGACAACTGCAGCCATAGCAAGGCCTGTTTAGCACAGTCTGGTCTGTATATGGCTTGTTTTTTTATGTACAGATCAGATGGTCTACCCATGTGATCATCTTTTTCTGTATGCCTGGAAATGCTCCAAAGAACTGATGGACCAATTGGGATTATAGACAGGAATGAATTTAGTTAGAGTCCCTCGGGGCAAATCAGGCCTGTGTGGAAGGAAGTAGGACAGGGGAGATGAAAATAGTCTATCAGGAAAGCAAGCCAAAAACCTGCCAGAAAACCAAGAATAATGCAAGACAGCCTTCTTTTTTTTTACCAACCCCATGGGCTCCAGCATCCCACAAGCCATCAGCTGAGCTGTCAGTACACAGTCAGCAATTCTAGGACATCCATTTCAAGACTCAGAGCTGCAAAGAAGGAAAGACAAATTTAGGGGTATAGAACACAATGTGGGAGGACAGCAACCATGTTACTTCCATATGATACAAGGATGGACAAAGCATCTCCTCCCCTGTACCAGTCAAGACTTTCCTACATCAGACTTCTAGTTCTGGTCTGAGTAGATACCAGAAGCAGAATTCAAACACCTCCTCTCATAGCAACTTTCTGGACAAAGATCCAGAGCTGAGCTGCATCTAATTAAAGTTTAAAGGCTGTAGAAAGGTTGCACCATGTTTGTATTTAGAGAACTGGCTCCTAGATATGTGCTCAGAGATCACCCTCTGTTCTACCTTCTTGTTAGATCTGTTTTGTTATTGCCTACTTGCTCACTTCCTTTTCCCAGCCAGTATCTCAGTTGGATCTGACATGGTCCATCTGAAAATATTCCAACCTAGCCTCTCCAGCATGAACACATAAGCATTCACACCTCCAGCCAGGGAAAAGGTAAAACCCTCCTGCAGATGCATTCTGTAATAGTCCTTAACCAGACCCTTGTGCCATAAACAGTAGGCAGATGGCCTCACCACACGGTGTCCCACCACATTTTTTAAGTGGCAAAGGTGCCAATTATATCTGCCTTTGAAATCTTCGCTCTCCCTACAACACATACACTTTCAGTTGTCCTGCTTTCCATACTCCAGGTTGGCAATTAGAATCAGCAACCTCTGAGGTTCTCTGCAAACTGATGAGCTGCTAAAAATACAGCCCCCACAGGCACCCATTCAACTTCTATTTCTGTATTTTTTATTTATTTTTTTTTTTACTTTTACTTTTTTTTTTCTAACCAATTTGAGATGAACAAAGCACTTCAACAAAGCAAAGGAGAAAACACTGTGATTGTGAGGATGGATTGCTGCCATTTACTTTGTTCATTTTAATTATACAAAGTAATCACTTTGTGGGGAGCCTCAGGATAGGAAAAGAGAACACAAAGAAGTTGCCATATCCCACATGTCTACTTTTCTACGCTCCACTGTAAAGCTTACTCTGATATCTTAGGCAACAACACCTGAACTAACACTTCCATATTCTTAAATCCTTCCACATTTTAAAGTTACTTACTGGTTATATCTTCAGTCTTGAAAGCCTCAAGTGTCATGGTCATCCTTAAAAAATTATAGTGGACCAGCAAGAGCAAGCAGACTGTTTCACTCATGCCAAAGTTACATTAATTGTAACTCCCACCCCCCCCAGCCAAAATTTCCCTGCAGGAAGGGTGGACAGCTTTTTTTTATAAACTTCTCCTAACCAATCCTCTTGCATCACCTCATAAACTGGCTCCAGCTGGGAGCTGAGGTGGAAGAAATTAAAGAAGCTTCAGGAAAATAAAGAAGTTTAAAGCAGAAAAGTCCAGATTGGTGTTGGATGAGGTTGGGAATCAGGACTGTTTTGCTTTTGCTATTGACTCACTCTGCCACCTGGAGAAAATTATATTCCCTTTACTAGGTCCCTATTGGAGGACTAATAGACTGAACAGAGACCCTGGCAAAATCCTTGCCTTGTTGCACACAAAAACATTCAGTATGGGCTTTCCATAAGAGAAAACTTTCCACTAGTGGCACTTCTGCCACTCTCTGGGCCTTTCTTGCTTGTGTGAAACATTCAGCCTCAGTCCAAAGGATCAAGACATCTCCTTACACCCCATCAGAGCACCTGTGCAGACAGCAGTTACATCAGGAGTGATCTGATGCCAGCATTCACAAATTCATTTGGTTTTGAGGACTGCAGGGAATTCAGCCCTTTTTCCTTGTTATCCCTGCCATTCTTCAGGAATTACCTCAACTCCTCAATACCAAACATCACCATTCCTCAAATAAATTCTCTATATTGTTCCAAGAGCTGCCCAAGATATTTCTGGACTGAAGCACCTTCATCATCTTTGCCTTTGGACTTTCCTCAAAGGTTTGCTTTGATTTCATCTTTGCAGATCCCCCTAATTTTCACACAAAGGCTGTTTGTAAACACTTACTGACCATTGCTGTGAGTCTGCAGCTCTTTAATGAGCAATTTCTCTGCCCATTTTATGAGTACTAGAGGCTCCATGTTCTGATATTCTCTCCTCTCTCATCATCTGCAACACCTCTTTTTTTGTTTAACATAAATTTTTCTCCATTGTAGTTTTATCTTCATTAAGCTAGAGGGCTTTGGAGTCATTACCCATGTGTCCTTTCCCTCAATGGCCTCTGAGTTGCATTTCCATTTGCTCTGCTGCTTCTGGCATCAAAACCATCATTTTCACAGATAGGATCAGCCCTCTATACTGTCTTTTTCCTTTCTAATATTTTATATATACTCTCTTCATCTTTTGTAATTAGTAATATTGTCTAACCTTCAATATCTGCAGGCTTCAATTTTTAATTCTAAGTTTGTTCCCACACTCCTTTATTGCTGCTTTTCTTTCCAGATTGTGTTCAATAGATAAGACTTTCACAGACAACATGCTGCTACTGTTGTTGTGATTGTTTCTATTTGCCTTCAAATATTTACAGCATTTCTTCCAAGGTTTCTTTCCATTCCTCCTCAATGTCACTCAGTAAAGATTTTGCATTGACCTTGATGAATAAAGTTGTTGGGGTTTTTTTAATCATTCCACTATTTTTCTTTCTCTTCTCCTGCACAGGTAGAATTAGATTTGGATAAGAGTCAGATTTGCTACTTCTAAGCGAGCTCTTGTAATTTTGTTTCAAAGAAAATTTGATTCCTGAAGACATGCCAAATTTTTGAAACTCTTCACAAAATTACTTCACTATAACAAAATTTTTAAACAATCCAAGTGATTTGTTTGGAAAACATTGAAAGTACATTCACCTTGGAGGTGGATTGAAACATAAAAATTGTCGCTATCATGAAAGTTGATCCATTTGGTTATTAAATAGAGTACCACGAGAGACAGAGCTCTAAATTTTAAAATGATGTTGTTAAGAGTGAAGGTTGTAGGAAAGAGGTGAATGAAACAGAAAGATGTCACTCCTCCTCCCAGCCCTAAGCATTTTTCTCTCCCTTGCTCTCCAAAATCTGTACCCATTCCTTTATCTTATCCTTTGCATGCTAGTCACTCTTGTGAAGGTCTTGCACAACTGCAGCACTGCTGAGAGCCAGGCCACCACCAATGAGGACATCTTATCTATGCACACATCCCCAATTTTGATCAGAATGATTCCTCTGAATCTCTCTTGATCCAAAGTGACCAGGTTCTTAGGAGAAGTAGAAAGAAATTAATCCTTGTTAAAGGAGATGGAGATATGTTTTATCCAGGGAGAAGGGCAACACAGTGAAAAAAATTTTTCCCTTTGAAAGCCCAGAAGACTGTTGTGACATTCATTTTGGGTCTTGCAACATTACCTTTGTAATTACTCGCTGAAAAGAAGTCTACTTAGCTGATATAGATCAGATAAAGAATGAGGACTTCTACCTAAAAAAAAAAAAATTCCCAAAACAGAACAGTTGTCGAACTGAAAGGCTATCCTTCACACAGCAGATGTGGAAAAAGCTCTCTGTGGCAAGCAACCAAAAATCACTGAAAAGAGGTGTTAAGGACCATTCATTCAGATATGATGGACCACAGACAAGTGCATATATTCCAGTTTTCAAAAAACAAGTGATGTGTACTCACTAAAACCCCACTTCATTTAAGTTTCAGCATGCAACTTTGCTTCAAAACCATCAGCTTAGGCATTTACAATAGCTTGTTTTCCTGGTTCAATTCAGTACCCAGCTACCAGAAAGAACAGGTTGCAGGTTAGGAGTTTCAAGAGAGGGGAGCAGAGGCATGCATGGTCCATGCAGTGGGCTGGAGGAGACACCACTTGAATGCTCTGCTTTGCTGATGGGAGGCTGCTCTTAGCATTTGTGCCTCAGTTTCCCAACCTGTAATAAGAATACCTCCAATCTCCAAAGAAAAATGTTTTGAGAATGCTGTTTTCCAGGGCTCTCTTGTGGTGTTTTCTTGGACCATGCATGATTTCAGAGTTGGTCTTTCTCCTGCTGTTTCTCAGTTACCAGCAGGACTTTGTGTTTTCTCATCACTTTGAGCTATTACTAACACTATTCTGGAGACACACAATGTATCTACATTCACCTCTCATACTACAAATCCCACTATTGCAGCTCTCACAGAATATATTAGAAGTAAAGCCAGTACCCAGATGTTTTTGGGGAATTGATAAACACACCTGCTATTGAACTAGAAAAGCCCAGACAGGATTTGTGCTAGAAGAGCAGGTGAACAGGGAAAGATGTGAGCAAGGACTCAGCCTTCCTCCCCGTGGTGCTGTTGTGATCCTTCATGTCCAAGTATCTCCTCAGCAGCAGCAGCCAGCCTGGCCTGCCCCAGCTCTGGCACCCAGCAGGTCTATTGGCACTTCACTGCTTTGAGCATCCTGTTGTCACTGGCTGTACCAGCTCTGCAGGGAAACCAAACCTGAAAGGAGATCACATCCACCCCATGACTCTCATACTTTCCATAGTCCTGACTAAATGCTCCGCTGACCTCTCTAATTTGGAGAAAGATGGCCAAGGGGAAACTCAGAGGTGGCTCTGCACCTCTTTTTTTTTGCAGTGCATCCCCCTTGCCTCTCCCCAACTTGGGGAATGCAATAGAGCTATGTCTATTCTTAGATCTATTAAACAAGCTCCTGTGGGGTCAGAGCAGAAGCAAGACAGTGGGACTGGGCTGCTGGAGTGAACTGTCCTCATCTAAGGACCCTTCTGTATCTCTTTTCTTGTATCATTACCCCATGCATTCTATCTATGGAAGCTCAGGAATCAGAGGTGAGGAACAGGTCCTTGGGGTGAAATAATGTATGGAAAGTGCCATTTTCTCTGTGGCCACCCATCAAAGCAACACAGCTCTCCTGTGATGAAGTGGGTAGATGAAGGATGCAGTATGGATGGCTGAATGCTTCCTGCTTTCTGCCCCCCCATCACAGCCCCAGCACTGCATGCACCAACTAGCTGGGGTCTCATAAGACAGAATGCTCTCAAAGTGAGGTTACAGGGAGGAAAATGACATCGCCCAAGTGAAGAGCAGCACTTTATTGCTTTCCAATCCTTCTGCTATGCCAGTTCACATCCCACAGCAGGACTCCAGAATACACCTAAAAATAAAACAACACCTGGGCCCTCTGCTGCTGGAGAGAATAGCAGCAGTTTGCAATCAGTGGTGTTCATGAGAGTGCTCTGAGCACAAGGGAGCAGGAGAAGGGTCAGCCCCAGGTCCTCTGGCTCTCAGGCTGATTGCAAACATGGGCAGTATCTCTCACAGAGCATATTTCCCTGCTGGTCCAGTCAACACATTGTCATTCCAGTGGGGATCTTGGCTTCAGCTGCAATCACATGCAGACAGAGACTAGGGAAGTCATGTTAACACACCAAGCCCATCAGCATGGAAAACATGCCTGGGAAAATGACTGGTTTTTCTTACTGGGCAGGGCATTTTTGGAATCTTCTGGATGTGACTTCTGTGAGAATAGCTTAATATGAAGCAGAACTGATATGCAGGCAGGATGGGATACAGCTGTAACCCCCAGGGAGAGGGAATGGCTGATACATGTGCTGTGTGTTTGATTGATACCTATGACAACTGTCTCCCAAACCTGGGGTCACGAAGCTCGTGGTTGCTATAAGGTTACATGTCAGGAGGATTTTCTGTGTTGTCACGCTCTGTTTGGCACGTGTCACAACTCAGAGGCAGGAAGCAGGTTGAAAACCACTCTTTTAGCAAAAATACTAGCATTAGCAAGGACTTATATGTATCTGGTGATGAATGACAGAGAAAGGAAGATCAAGAAGATGACTTCTTTACACCAAACCACTTCTCCACTGCAGTAGAGATGAGTATAATATTCTCAAATCAACAAAAAACACACAGATGGGGAACACAAACTAAACATCCACCACACATTGGCCCAATTGGGACACCAGGTACAAGTCCTCTGTCACAGTTGCATGAAGTGGCTGGTACTGCTGCCAAGCAACCTGTTTAATCTCTGTCAGTATTTGAGAGCAACATCTCTCACTTGACCTTTCAGAGTGCTTTCCATCCTTGAACCATGCCTGGAACAGCATCATGTCTCAGACAGGTTTTGAGAGAATTCTTTATTCCTAAACAGTTTGTATAAAAACTTTAGAAGTGATGGATCTTTCTGAATTCAATAAGAATATTTTTCACCTCCAGAGTTGCTCTGCACATGTTGAAGTGCAACAAGTGATGCCCATGAAATTTATATTGGGAAAATCAAGTTCTTGCAACCCAAGATTCAACCAAGCAATGATATTCCAAGGTTGGTCAGCTACGTAGAACCTGCTAGGCAGTGAGCCTGTTTGAGGCTCTATTTTCATAAGTGAGTGCAAAATCAGAATTCTGAGACCTCTCATATATTGTTTGCAAAAAGATCCATGTGAAAGGGAATAAATATTTTGTCTCAGAAGATCACAGGATAATGGCAAGAAAAGAAGCAAAAAGGTTGTCTGATCTGCTACAGCAATTCTGATAAAAAATTCACTACTGCGTGATTCAGAAAAAAGTTTAACATACCTGCTCATCAGCTCAGATCTAACACATTTAATTGTGCATTTCTTCCCATGGGAGGTCATTTTTACCTAACCCTGTCTGATAATTAGATTATGTTGCAGAAATTTAGCCATTATAAATTTCAACCTGTATCATGTTTTGTCTGGACATAGCTCTCAATGAGGTTGCAAACTCTTTGATTCCTCCTAAATTATTCATTGCACGAATATCCTGTGACAATAAATCCCACAGGTTCAGTTCATGGAAGGAACCATGCTGCCTACTCCATCTATAGTTTGTCACCCTCATTTTCTACTACTGTGTGATGATTGCCAGGTCTTCTGGGACAGATTTCTCAAAAGGAGAGTATTTTTATGGGCCAAGATAATCACCTTCTTCATGGTACCACCCATCACTATGGGCTTCTATCTGCAGAGCAGACATCACAGGGAGAAGACTCCAGGGAGTTCATTCTCTGAATATAGTAGTAAAAGTGGTTTTCATCTTTGCTCAGAAATGAGTCAAAAAATAAGAAGAGGAGAAGCTCAATTACAAGGTAGTGTGTGATGGTACAATGGAAGCCAGGGTGAAAGGATGGATCTCATCAGAACAGGCACAGTGAGAAACCTGTCAGTCACATCTGGGTTTAGAATGCAGTGTTTCAACTTAATTACAGTTAATGTGCAGCAATGTTTCTATTAACAAGTTGCCAAAGGAGCATGGGAACAGACAGGAAAACTGACAGCAAAAAGAGGAAGAGGACAGGGGAAGGAGGTAGGAGAATAAGCAGGCCAAGTCGATGGTGAACCTTCTGCTAAATCCCCTTCCCTTCTACACCCACAGGTACAAAATCCCATAAGTGCATCCCACCTCCACACACCTGCTAGCAGGTAATTCCAGACCGTGGAGATCTGTCAGTTAAAAAGCATCCCAGCACACTTCAGAAGGAAGATGGGAACAGCAGATGGTGCAGTGCTGTGGCCATAGGGAGGAATGAATCCTTGCTTTAAGGCATAGAAAAGTTGAGAATTTCTAGAAAACACATGAAAGGAATGCCACCATGACCACACTACCAGCAGCTTTCTTTTTTTTTTGCTTCTCCTTCAGGTCTGCTGACCTGACCCATGAACCCCTACAGCAGCTTCCACTTCCTTTTCCCCTGTCTCAGTCTCTTTCTAGCCCACACTTCAGGCTCAAATGCAACATCTGTGTTTTGGCTTTCCTTCCACCTTTCCCAGCTCTATATCTCAGCCCTGCCACAATGTTCTCCATCCTCTCTGCTTCTCAAAGACCTCTCCCAGCTCTAGCACTGCAGGTCCAGTTGACATCCCTACTGCTCCTAGACTTTCAAAGTAAATCCAGTCTCTTCTCCCTGATTTGTCCCTATCAGATCCTTGCTCTGGAACAGACAGTGACTGCTTTCACCATTAGCTGCCTCCCTGCTACATGCTCTCCTTCTCTCTTCATTTCCTCCTCCCCTCAGGATATTGATGCTGGCTGAAGTTTCCCATTAAACCAGCCACTCTTGTAGAAAGGGGATCTGACATGATTAATGCCATTCAGCAGGGAAGGCAGTGAGTGCAACCAGAGAATGAGGAGACAGGCACATTCCCATCAGCCAGTCATTAGCATTTACCCCAAAGTGGCAGCAGGCACAGGATGGACACAGTTCTCTGCAATGCTCTGTAAGCAAAAATTTCAGATCCAAGAAGGAAGAGAAGATTCCTTCACTCACTTTCTTTTTTTTTTTTTAAATTTAACCTGTATCCAAACTGGGCTACCTTAGGTCAAGGTACAAAGGAAAAAGTGTCCTCTCCTGGTAACACTGTGGAAAACATTCCACACTGCCATTCCCCTGCCATTCCCAGCAGGTTCCTGTGAGTAGCTTGTTCCCTCAGATTTTCTCCACTAACCCAGAAAATTCCAGGAGAGGGAATTACTATGTCTTGATTCTAGTGGGAGGTGTCCCTGCCTATGGCAGGGGGGTTGGAACTCGATGATCTTTAAGGTCCCTTCCAACCCAAACTATTCTATGATTCTATGATTCTATGATTCTGCAATTCTGCATTACCATCATCTCAGAGGCTCAGAAAAAAAGGGAAGGGCAGGAGCCTTCAATTAACACTTAGATGAGGGAAGCTCTCCTTATATTCAATGGACAGGAACAAACATCTCTCTATGTGATTACTAAAAGCAGGAATTTGGCTTTTGTGAGCTGGAGGAGTCCATTTCCTGCCATGGACTAGCAGAGGAGGCTAAGGAGATTGACTCTTAGCTGTTGTAAACTTCACCCACCACCACTGCAATGTGATCAAGACCCTACATCTTCCTGTAACACTGCTCTAATCACCTTTAATTACCTTCACTATTTCAATAAACAAATCAATGGATAAGTAACTAAAAAAAGGAAATCACCTAGTTTTTAAATTGAATTTGTTGCCTTCAAATTCCATTCATTAATTCTCCTCATCCCTATTCCAGAGTGAGGAATTTGTATCTCCTCCTTCCAAGTCACTTTTCCTTCTCCAGTTGGTGGCTTCATAATACTTTAGCAATCATTTAGGGAAAATACTGTTTTAGTAGTGAATTCTGTGTAAGTCTGTAGAAATATTCCTTTGGGCAGGTTTTTAGTTGGTTTCTTCTTCCATATTAGCCAATGTCTTCAAGAGCAGAAGTTATCCAGTGACAGATATGTAAATCCCATTAATCTACAATGAAATTAGTACCATAAAGTGCCAGGGACTGGGAATTACTTAAACAAAACTTAATCCACTTTTATCAAACAAAATTGCACTCTTGAAGAACAAAATTAATTCTGTTCGAAAAGATCTTTTTCTATGAAATCTTCTTGATGAACCTTGATTTTCTTTGTAACCCTGATTGACATTAGCTTATATGGTCCCATTATTTTGCCTAAGACTGATATTGCCTACTATATAGCAATAATCTTATAGCCTTTTTTGAAATGTTATAATACTCACACAACTATTTACCATGCTTTAAGTTTCATTAGAAAATGAACTCAGAAGAACAAAAGAAGTCTATCTAATTCTCCAAAGTGACTAGGTGCAAGTTTTCCATTTCCCATCTTGAATTTTCCTATGAAATAATTGTATCTGGATATGAATTTCCCACTACTCTCCTCCTTTGTAACTGATGAAGACTTGGATTCCAGCCAAAGTTTTTCATGTAAAATTGTGGTATTTTAGGTTTTGGCTATCTAATAAACTTCTCTTACAGAAACCCCAATTTGCAATCAGCGTTTTCTCTGCCCAGTTACTCTTCTAATCAATTTTGCTTGTAATTTTCCCCAACTTTTGAAAATTAATGCTTTTGAGACAGCAAATGTACTTATTACTAGTTACAATCCTCTGTTTGCCCATATTGAATTTCTCATCTATGCAAACATCTGGTAAGTAAAGAATAGAGAAAATTGTCCAGAAACTTCTTACAACGTATTAACCAGTAAGAAAGGGGAGTGGGGGGGAGGTAAAGAAGCAATTCCTTTCTAAAGGGAGTTAGAATGGAAGAGAATTTGAGTCAATAATTTCATGTCTTCTGAGGAAAGCAAGAAAATAAAAACAGACATCAAGCTGACATAGCTCACTTCCATGACAAATATCATGACTCTCCACTCACACTAGTGCTTTGGCTTTGATATTGTCTGTGTGTTTGGGCTATCACTTTACATGGATTGTAGCCACAGTGTTATCCAGATCTGAAGTGATCTTAGAATCTGATCCAGTCCATCCTTAGGCTCAAGCAAAGTGAATGCTGGATTATGCCAGGCTACTGAGTTTTCCCCAGTTAGGACTGTCTGGTAAACCCCCAGAACAGAGATCCATGGATGGATGGAGGGGAATTTAACGGTAGTGTTGGAGTCTAGAAGTCAGTCAGAGCTGGGAGCAGGGGTTTGGTTAATCCACAGTACAGATGGAAAAGGTCATTGCTGAAAGAATGACACATAAAGTAAGTAGATCCTGCAGCAGGGCACAGACATGGACTAGGCAGCCCCCCAAGACCCCTGCAAATTCTTTTTCCCTTATCCCTGTGAACACAGCTTAAGCAACTATAGTTTCCAGTCTAGTCCCTAATTTATCTGTATTCCACATAATAGCTCCTTCTGCAAAAGAGTTATGAGAAGTTTCCAACAGAAGTTGTTGTGAAACTACATTTTTTTAAAAGTTATTTTAACATTTTCATCAAGATTACAGGAGATGGGCTTCACGCAGGATCTCGTGTCTCTCCTGTTACTTATTAACACAGCTTGGGCTGCATGTGAACAGTGCTGATGGAGAAACCATTTCTGCTTACCAGAGATTTGCTCCTGGGCTCAGTGACTGAGGAGGTTAGGAGATTTGTTTACCAAAATGTATGTACTAATTCTTCTCCCTTATTTAAAAGCTAGTTTGTCATGGCTCTCTTTGTAGACAACAGCAAGAAACATTGACTTGCCACCACCTATGCAAGGAGACTAATTGTTTTAATTAGACTTTTTATTAGTATCTGAAGTTAGGCAGATTGAATGTTTCCCTCTTGATCTAAATGCATACCAGAAGCCTGGTTTCTGTGTTATCAAGTACACTGAAGCCTGTTTCCTTTCAGTTCCAAGTTTCCTAATTTTGCCTGTAGCTTTTGCTCTACTTTAGGTGATTCAGCTGCCAGATTTCAGGTCTGCCAGCTCCAAAAAATTCCCTTTTCTCTTTTAATTTTCACTTTTTGTTTGTTAGTCAGCATGAGGATTTAGATAATTAATGAACTAATTTTGATAGTTACACCATAGTGAAAGGTTTGCACTGTGCAGTCCATAGGAATTCTTCCTCCTAATCTGAGCTGGAGCTTTGGCCCCACTCTGACATGACATTCAGTCTACTTTGGTAAGAAGCTGGAGTTCCCTCAGCTGTGAAGGATGAAACTCAGTGACCATTCAGGTGTTCCTTCTTTCTCATGCAAATTAACTTTGCAGGGATCAGGAAGTGGCCTGACAGATACACATAGTCGGACACATAGATGAAAAGAGATCGTTATGAAATCTATGCTCCTGACTTAGATAAATAAGCATTGGACATGATTCTCCACTCATTAAAGTTTCTTCCTCAGGAGATGGCCGACAGTTCATTAAATAAGATGAAATGTTATTATTTAAACTCAAGACTGATCAGACTGGGTGAAAACTTAAGTCTACTGTATTCATATTTTCCTGCACTGAAAAGCTAGTTCTTGAAGAGTCTGACCCAGATAGAAATTAAGATTCTGCTGAAATTGATAACTAACAGGGTAAGTCTTGTCACTTAAATAGCTGAGTGCTGATTGGATTTCAAGTATTTGTCCCCCCACATTCTCAGCTTAGCCTGTGCAGAGAGCTCCCCACCCAGTGTGTGCTCACTAAAGCAAGCTCAACCCAAGCCTCAAGTTCCACTCATGTGACTTTCTTTTTACTCCATCAAAAAATATCACATCTCCCAGTCACTTTGCCCCCTTCTCCCACACTTGTGAGCAGTGTGAACTGCTGCTCTACAGCTTGTTCATAAAGCGTGACTCAACGTTAACTGGCAACCCTATGAACTGACAATCTAAAATGGACATCCCTATTTATGTCACTTCATTTTAGGCCCCAAATTTGCTATTTAACTTCCTCTGAAGAGGCTCTGTATCTGATGCAGGGTCATTCATCTTCAGGACAAGCTCTATTGATCAGCTGTTATTCAATTTACAATAGGCATGTAATACAATCTGAACTCAGTGGGCTCAAGAGGGAATTCAGTGTGAGACCAAGGAAAGCACCTTCTCCAAAATCTTCAGTGCAAGTAGAAAGTATAGCAGTAGATGCTGAAGCTTTCCAGCAGAAACTCCAGCCACAAGTAGAGTGACAATATAAGAGCAACAGAACCACTGACAGAAAATAACCCTTTTTATATCATCCCTACCAGCAGGGAGGTGTGAACAATTCTGACCATGTTTTGCCAGTAATAAAGGAGGAATTCATGCCCAGGAAACTTTGCAGAGAGAGTCCATTAATGCCTCCTAAACCCTATGTAATATGCAAGGGCGATACTTTTTTTTTCACCCTCCCAAACACAAAGAGCAAATATGTCCTTTCATGAAGAGTGACCTTTACATTGCACCAGGAGAATGAAAGAACAAGGCAAGAATAGACGCAGAGCTTTGTGAAAGGAGATCCACACAATGTGTGCATTGACTCTCAAGGTTGGTGTTGGGCTGAGCCCAGAGAGGGTACTTGTCTTTGCAGACAGCAGAGCTCTTCAGAAAAGGTGTACTGCCTTGAACACAGAGGTGCACTGACATCATGGTTTAGTGACAGCAGAAGAGCTGCCTGGGTACTTTTCAATAAGCCTATTATTCTCTGGAAAAGTCAATTTCTTTGAAATCAGAACAGTTTGCTGGAAAGGGTCTGTTTTACTAAATCCTCTCTTTTTTTTCTATTTTCTAACATAAATTGCAACAATTTTTTATTTTTTCTTCCTTTTTTTTCCCTCCAGGATTGAAATGCATTTCCACTAGTTAAGGCTAAGCTAAAATACCAACATGGCTAGAAAAAAAAAAGACACGAGAACTATTCAGAAATGTTTCTATTGCCCTAATCAGAATGCAGCTTTGCAAAAACTTAAGACTTTCAAGTTTTCACCTGGATATTTTCCTTAGGACAAGAAGATCTGTTTCATGCACCTGGGTATCACGCTGTTTCTTGTAGTAATTTTGCAGGACATGAACACTGATGTTCTGGGTAAAGTAACTATTTTGCACCTTCCTCTGATTTCCTTTTTCCTCTTTGATGTTCACCTCCTACTAGAACATTTTCACTGATATCATTCTCGGGATGAATGCGACCTGATTCACATCTCATGCCAATTACTCTGACATTGTCAGAACTAAGCCAGTTTACAGCAGCTGAGGAATATGATTATTTAGCTGTAGTATCAGTCCTCTGCCTCCTCCTTCAAGATTTATGGCATGGATGAAGTCTTTGAATAAAAGCTAACTCCTTTCTACCCCTCGGAAATATAAAAAGGTTAAGCAACTCCTGTACTGGTTAAAAAGGAAAAAAAAAAAGAAGAAATCATAACTAAAACCAGTAGATCTCCTTCATGTTATCCATGATACTGAAAAAGTGAACTTATATCCCCCATGTTATCCTTTCTACTAGAAGTGCAGAGCAAAGAGGATGATGTAAAATGTGGCAAACCCCATTCCTCATAGACCAGATCCCAGAAGTCACTGCTGCAAAATTACTTAATCAATGACATTGTCGACAACTTCTCTTGAACCTGCTTATGACTAGCAGTGATCAGGGTACAGCAAGATGGGAAAAAAACCCACAAAACAGAAGGGAAGGTCTAAATGTTTCATGGATGTCAGTTATATGTCATTTTGATGCTACCACAATAGCTACAGACACAACTTCTGCTGGAAATTCCTACAAGGAGAATTGAGGCATTTGAGTAATGCTCTGTAGAGGTAAAGCAACATCCTTATCAGGTGAAAGGAGCAGGGAGAAAAAGACAGTTTCTTCCAGAGTAACACGAATTAGCCCCAAGATCCAACAGCAGGGATAACAGACCAAATGCAGAAGCACCTGCACCCTTAATCCAGCCCTAAACTGCCTCTTTCCTTCCTACATCACTATGTCAATGGTCTCCTGTCATCTCCCAACATTTCAGCAACATTTTCAGTCTAATACCCCCACCCCACCCCTGTTATCACACCCATATTTTCAACACCTGAAACCCCTCCTCTCACAGCTTTTCCCTGATGTGTCCAGAGCTGGTTGAGCACACACATCACCACATCTTCATTTCTCAGGAGCAAAGCCAATTTAGCATAAGTTTCCCACCTGGCTGTGCCTTCCTCTGTTGCAACTCAATTTACTGCTTCAGACAGACAGAGGCAACTGCCTGAGGGCTGTACTGACACTGGACCGTATTTAAGCATAAATCTTTTAAAACTGATCTACTTGAGCCCCTGCACAGAGTTGGGCTGACACATCTGCCTGGAGAGCAGCAAGGAAAAGAGGGAGCAATTGGCCAGAGAACAGCAGAGTCCTCTAAAGCTGCCTTAGCTGCCAGAGCAATTGCAATGCAGAGACAGCCTTTGCCTGATGGTTTGTCTGTCTTGTTTACCTTTGGGCAAGGACAGTGTCTATAAAAAAGCAAATAATTGGAATATGTTAAACACATGTCCAACAAAAATGACAATTAAGGGAAACAAGGAAGAGGATTAGAATACGGGACCTAAATCTGCACTCACACTAAAAGCAGCAGTGGACTCAGAGACCTGGCGCAGGTTTTGTTTGTTCATCTTTTCATGTGTTTTGTTTCATTTGAACTAATAAACACAGGGCCAGATATGAGTGATATGAATCTCCTCAAATTTCTGGATATAACTCTGGCCTATTGACCCCAGACTCATCTGAACTCAAACCAAAGTAAATGGATTTTTTTCCTTGTAATAACTAAGTTTAAAGAAACACATAAACCCTCAAATTAACAGTGATGCCCTCCCACCTTTTTAAAGTACAGGACTTTTTAAAGTACAGCACATCTGATTCAAGGTCTACCATGTGGCAAGATTCACAGACAGTGATAATATCTTCTATTAAAGCAACGGATATTGTTAGAAAGAACTTGAGCACACCTCGTTTTCTTTGAGACTCATGTCATTATAACTGCAACATATTAGGCATATACACAAACTCAGGGGCTCTCAACCCCCTGCGGGCCCTACAGGCACTAATCCATTATCACAATATCCCAAACACAAGGGGAAATAAATGTCAGGAAGTAGCAGATAGGGAGGATTTTTCTTTGACATTCTGTTCTTTTTGTTGAATCTGACATGCAATATCCAGATTATCTGCTCAACATGAAAACAAAGTTTGGGGTTTTTTTTATTTAAAATGAAAACAGAGGTATGTGCTGATGTCATGAGGGCTGAAGGTATTTGCCTGATCTCCCTTCCCAGTTTAGAAACCAAGCCAGAAGACACACTGATGTGGGTACAAGGGCTGTGTCATTGTATTCTGTGGGAAGTTTCATGGTGATGTCTGGAGAGGAGACTTCGTTTGTTAGTTTGAACATTGATCTGTATGTGAGCAACAGACAACTCAAACATCACCTTCTTATCAACTAGGAGAATTGAAGTCTGATGTCTGTTTCCAAATATTTGAAGTGTGAGAGTTGGAGACCTGGGGGATGCATCCAGACCTGAAGCTTAAACCCTTTCATTAGCAGTCATATCCTTTTCCTTGTGTAACCTCTTGTTACTCAACTCTTTTTGATTAGACACCTTTCAGAAGCCTGCAAAATTTTGTGGCCATCATGGAAACCTGTATGAGTTTCATCTCTCTTGCAGATACCAGTGACAGGTATGCACACAGCCAAATTCAGAATGCCAAAGTAGAAACCTGCCTGCAAGAGCCTTTTCCTCTTTCCCTCACTGCCTTCCAAGCAGGGGTGACATCAAAGGTGCTCTTATTTGAGAACTCAACATGAATTCATGCCAAAGATGTTTGTCTTTTACTTGGAAGATAGTTTGGTAGTCAGTCAGAAGGTGCTTCTCTGCCTACAGTGGTGAAGGCTGGATATTAATTGAGCTATGTGGCATCACTTCCATATTATACTCACTTTCTTACTGGTGTAAATGCCTTCTCAGAGGAGAGGACAGGACAACCTGCCATCCCATTGTACTGAGCAAAACCTCTGTGTGTGTGAATGCATACAGGCAGACAAGATAATCCTCCCTACCATTAGGAATCATGCAGAAAAGATACATCACATCTCCACTACCTGGGTACTCTCTAAGTTTTCCAATCCCTGTCACCCGCCAAGATGCATTATATCCATACCAACTGATTTCACAGCCCATAAATTACAGGCATACCCCGCGTATCTTCATCTCATTAGAGAAGGTTAATTTAAGCAGACAATCAACAAAAATAGAGAAAACTAGTTTGGAAAGAAGATTCTGCTGTGTCTCTGGCAGACAATGAATTCACAACCCCAACATCTGCCACCACTAGAGAGAAAATGCTGGAGGAAAAGGAAAAAAAAAGAAACATAAAAAAATAAGCAAGAAACAAACTCGTTGTTATTTTCTCTGATGAATGGTGAATTTCCAATTAGCATTTTAATTACTCAAGCCAGACTTTCAGCTGGTTTGATGATCACAAGAAACTCCATAAGCAACAAGTCTTCCTGGTTTGACAGCATGTGCTCAGATAATTCAGAAAACACTGGGTTTGGTGGGTGAGACTTTGTTTCTCTCCTGGGAAAACCCTACAGGATTAATTGCCTTTAAGTTTTTACTTACAGTTTTACACACAACCTTGTACCACCCAAGAAAATCCTACAAGATTATTGTTCCTGAGGCCATGGGTACAAACAGCATAGCTGCTGTAAGAAGCCTGGCAGGCTCCACTTCAAGAAGATCCTATAGCAAATCCATCAATAGGAGCCTACACTTACAAACCTGCACCACTTGTCTGAGCAAATCCGGCAGCAAATCCATCCCATAGCATCACAGGCAACTTTTCTGTGTCCTTCACCTGAGCTAATCCTACAGCAAACCTGTCCCAGGTGACTGATGGATGGGTGCCTCCCTGCAGAAGGTCTGGTGTTGATAAGTCAGCCTCATTGTTTGTGTAACAAAAAAAAGAGCACTCTTTCAAGTACCTGTGCAGCATTAGAAAATGCTGTGTCCTCTGGGGAAGGAGGGTGAGCAGAGGTTGTCCTTGCAGATGAGGATTGAAGCTTTGCCTGTCCTGGTATTTGCACTCGGTTTCTGTGCCAGGGACACGTGCAGGAGTTCTGCACGGGACAGGCTTCTAACACAAGCTGGGATTTTGAGAAGCTTAAGATTTCCATCGCTAATAGAGATGCTAACACAGGTTAATTCCAGTGGGTGGAAAGATGGTCTTAGCTTTGAACTCACAAATATTTCAATGAATGGAAAACTGACAAGAGAAAAAATCAATAATCTGTTTCAACATCTCAGAAAGGTCTGAGAGATGGCTTGAAGATTCAAAATGGTTGATCTGGGAGTTTGGATTATTCTAATCCTTTAATATGAACAGATCCATTTTTCTCTTCTTGCCCCAGCAGCTTTGTATGCCCTACATCCCTTTTCCAGTTCTACCCTTGCCCCATCCCTCTCTCCAACCCCTCCTTCTAACCAACAGTTTGTTAGGATTTCACCAAATCAGGCAAGTAGAAAACTTCACTTTCAATGCCTGAAAGAGGCCAGGGCACAGAGGAGTTTATTATATCATAAATTAGAGGATGAAAAGCTAATACATTTTATACATTTGTCAGAGAGAGAAGAAAAAATCTTTGCTGCCAGGTTCCTCATAGCAAATCTGTCATGCTGGAGAGAGGCTGCTGAAATAGAAGTATTTACCAAGAGATAGAGCCCTGGTGCAGAATAGCAAAGCTTCCTGCTGGACGCTTCAGGGCTGTATCAGGAGCCAAGATAGAGTTCTCAAGCCAAACCACACACAGACCCACCATAAGCACTTCAGTTCTTCTTGTGTGGGGCTGAAGTAATGCCCAGAGCTGCAACAGAGCTGGCTGTGACTATCACAGGCTCTTCATTCATATGGATGTCTACAAGCTCAGGGGACACTGCTGGAGTCTGCATTTTAACTCTGAATTTACCTGGTGTTGCACTATAGGAAAAAGCTGGGGGGAAATCATATCCCAGGTAGAAAAACACAGAGGAGTTTTCTTGGAAATCTGTTCTACCTGCTAGGTAGCAGCCCCTTGGTGGCTTTCTTGCCCTGTTCTCATTCCAGGTGGATGATTCCATTTTAGCTGAGCTTTTCCCTGTTTCTGCTGCACATCCTGTCCCTATTGTAAGGCATTTCTGCTGCCTGAAGGAGCTGCCTGGCACATCAAGTAGTGATGGCTTTTATATCTCTCCTTCCACAATTCAGAACTCAAGTCAGGAAGGCATTTCCCAGACATAATCTCCCTTGAAATAGTCAGCAAGTCAGACTTAATTAAGATAAAGAAAAGCAAAAAGCTACCATAATTAAAATTTAGAGTTGCCTGCACAGATGAGAAAGTAAAAGGAGGGAGATGCTGGAAGGAATATGGTCCCTGAAGTTGGCATTCACCCACAGCCAGGTTTTTTATCCAGCAAGATGTAATTTGGAAGGTGGCAGTGGTGGTGCCAGGCTGTTTGTGCAGGAGTCACTGCACTGCACTTCAGATCTGTTCTACTGGCATTGAGATCTCTTCCCTCTAAAGCAGCCCTGTTTACAGAGAGTTTCACTCTCTCTACCCTTCAAACTCTTTATTCTGCTTCCCCCATTCCTCTGCTTCATGCGGGAGAACAAACATGGGTAGTCCCCAAGGATGTCAAAAGACACTGCCATGGAGAGAAGCTAGACCATGTTACTGAGCCCTGCTTCACCATGTCTTAAAACCATCTATCTCCAGAGCTTTGCTTGAGTCCTAGCATTTTGGTGCTGGTTTATTCAGACACTCATGGAAGCTGCCAGACAAAACATTCCAGATTAATTCCACTCTTTTTAGAAACTTTTAATTAGTCCCCAACTCAGTACCATTATTAGTATTTGTTATTAAGTATTAAAATTGCTCACTCCCAGCTCCCTCTCCCCCTGCTTCCCTCTTCCAGCCCTTTGTTTTAATTGTTATATTTTTTCATCAGTGATCAGCCAAGCTTCCCTAATGATCTAGACTCATTTAAAGGGTTTATAACTCCGGCACAAAACTCCAATAAAAAAGCGGCAGCCTTGCTGAGAACCTCCTGGGGCTATTCAGCAACCAGGAACACAAGCTCATTTACTACTTGCCTATTCCCCCTTTTCCCTAGCCACCATCACCCATTCTGTCAAAATATTCTCCTCACTTATCCTTTTCCACATCTTCTCCCCCATTCCCAGTTCTTTTTCCCTGAGGATCAAGACAAGAGAACTGGAAAAAGCCTTGATGAGGCACGTGGTGAAGTTAATGGCAAATAGACTAAATTCACTGGTTTGCTCTGTCTTCCCCTTGCCAATGCCAGCATTTTCTTCTCCTCTCATGAGAAAAAACATAAAGCAACTCAGTGAGACTGAGGAAAGAAATGACCTGCCTGTATTTCTCCTGGAGTGCATTTAGCAATAGTGAGTTACCCCACCAGAGATCTTAAAAACCTTTTGTATGTCCACAAGAGTCAGCACTGTCGTTTCCTCACTGGTTTTTCTTCCATTTTGCAATAGGTATAGATTTACACACCAGATAAAGGGCTGTTTGGGAAGCTCCTGCTGTCTGGACCCAGCTTCCCATTAAGTACAGATGCTACTTCCAAACCTGTTGTTAGCTGTGGGCACAGCCAGCAGTGAATTCATAGGCATGAGAACAGGAAAGGGAGTGTAAGTGTTCTCTATGTCCACAACCCAGCTTACTAAACTTCATGCGAATGGCCTTGGGCACTGGGCAATCAGTCAGTTTAAGGGGTAAGCCTTTCCTCTAGTGATCTCATTGCATCAAGTATTTTGAAGGAAAACTTTAAAAAAATATTCCCTCTAAACGTACACACAAAACCCTAATGAAGTGGAGAGGGAAGAACGGATCACTAATGGTGAAAAGGGAAACACTGAATTATAGAATGGTTTAGGTTGGAAGGGACCTTTAAGATCATCTAGTTCCAACCCCTCTGACATAGGCAGGGACACCTCCCACTACACCAGGTTGCTCAGTGCCTCATCCAGCCTGGTCTTGAACACCTCCAGAGAGGGGGCATCCACAACTTCTCTGGGCCACTATTCCAATGTCTCACCACCCTCACTGCAGGGAATGTCTTTCTTATATCTAGCCTGAATCTCCCATTTTCCAATTTGCATCCATTACTCTTAGTCTTCCCATCACATATCCTATTAAGAAGTCCTACCCCAGCCTTTCTTTAGTCCCCCTTCAGGTATTGATAAGTCACTATGAGGTCCTCCCCGAGCCTTCTCTTCTCCAGCTGAAATCACTAAAGTCAGGCAAATGTGGAGCAGCTGGTTTGCACAGGGTGGATTTATGACACCTGCCTTTAGACTTCTGCCCTGTGGATTCTTGTATCTGAGCACTCTGGGCTACTCACCACGTAAGCAACAGAGGAAATGAGCACTTTTAACTTCCTGGTTACCCTGCTCTTGTAACCCAGCTGAATTTTTGACCCTTTTAGACTGAAAACCCCAGTTCTTACAGCTGGTGCATTTGCCAAAGCCTTCCATTTCAAAATGATGGACCAAACGATGCCATTAAATGGCCTTGCTTTGAAGTCACTATTACTCCCACAAATGGGCCTGACAGCATTACAACCACAATGACCATCTGAGTCACAATTTTATTGATACAATCTACAAGCAGCCTTTTGTGCTCACATGAAAGGGGCTCGGCTGAAAGGCCCATCAATGTGTTCAGTCATCTTCAAAAAGCCAGGATCATTTGGTGGGAATAAACAGTTGGAGCACTTCATTTAGTCATTTGAAAAAGCACAGTTTCCCAAGGAACTTTAGGACTCGCCTCCCCTTGTGTGCTTGATAAACTCCTCCCAGAGATGATCTGGGGAGTTGGTTGAGCCATTTGACACAGTTTTCTCATCAGCAGTTTGACTTCTGGGGAGAGAGATAAATAGCAAAATAAAGCTAAATAACCCATCATTATAGTTCAGGAAAGATGGGGAAAATCATAACATTTTGGGGTTTTCAAACAAAAGTAACAGGTTTGCAACTTGGGCTGAAAGTGTACACTAAGCAGGGTCTATGGAGGATGCCTGCAATTAGAGAACTGGGTGGTGATACAGAGCTGTCTTCTCCTTTCCAGCTGCTACATTTAATTAAAAGAAAGCTAAACAATCCATTACATTAAATTACTTTCTGAACATTACTTTTCCACATAGACAACTGCAATAGCTGCCACAGGGACGTTATCTGACCACAGCTCAGAAAGGAGAAAACCATCTTTGAAATTATTCACCCAGACAACCAGCAAGGAGTCACTGCTCACTGTGGGAGGCAGAGACTACAGATGCTGGTGGGGATTTACCAGGTACACGAGGGGCATCATAAGCCAGAACTCTAACCTCATCTTGTTCACTCCCGCACCATGTTACATGATGATGAAAATGCCAAATAACTGGTAACCAAAAGGGCCTTCTTTCTTGTTTCATTATCCTGTGTCACCTTCACTGCTGAATCTGCATTTGCTAAAATCGTCCCATGAGAGAATCCCTGACTCAGTTGTTTCCTGAGAGTTTTTAATCAGTACCAAGTGGCCCATATGTATGGAAATACAGCAAGGATATCTTAAAAACCACATGGAAATAGAATTTGTAGAATAGATATTTGTCCCTGGAGGTATTTGTTTTCCTTACAATTCTTGTTTGGAGAAGAGCAGAAAAGATTTAGAGTCTTCCCCACATTCTCAGCAGAGTGTGGACATTGCAGTGAGCCTCTAACTCATCAAGCCACAGGGCAGACTTTGCCTCCTGGAGAGGAGCTGCAGCTTTTCCCTGGGAACAAAGCCAGTGTCCAGACTCCTGCAGAGAGGAAGGTGGTTAGAGTCCTCCTCTGAATGCTATTGTGCACTGCAGGCAAGTCACCACCTTGCAACACTGCCATTTTTGTCACAGTCAGTTTTCAAAATGACTGTTAAAGGATGGTTGGCATGTGGCAAAACTAACCTGGATAGACTTCAGGAGCAGAAGTGAACAAAAACAACTGGCTCAATTCTCCTGCCTCTTTTACAGCTTTGCTTCTATTTTCTGGACTCCACACCGTTTTCCCTCTGAGCAAATAATTGCCAAGTGGCTATTTTGAACACGGTTGAGTGCAAATCGTATAAGGAGAGACAGGATTCTGCTTCTGTCTTGCTGACTAGTTTTGTTTTATTCCTCATCTCAGAGCAAAACCTCATCATTCAGAGGTTAAGCATCTGTTTGCTGTTTGTGCATAATGCATTATGGTATGAAATTGTCTTTTCTTCCCTCATTTGCACCTCATCCTGTGATGACCCCACAGCAGTAACACAGGCCTTTATTACCACAGAGCTGCATTACTGTCATTCTCTCTCTAAGCTGGCTTTAGCTTGTTCCATACACAGCAAGAAACATGTTCACTGGTTGGATGGAACCAGTGTGATAGTTTCCCCTATCTGAAGCCTAAAATCTATTGGCCTGGATTTTCAGTTAGCAGCATCCTCTTAAGCTACCCAGCATTAGCCAAGCCATTCACCAGTCTCATCTAGACTAGCATTTTGCTCAAATACCTGATATCTTATGAATTACCCAACACGTGCTCAATTTGCAGGCACAGAAAGTACAAGACAGGAATCACAAGTTATGTTGATGGTCATGAGATAGGAGGAAGAAGGAATGAACTTCAGGTTGTGTTTACACTTTATCATTTTATCTACAACATGCTCTTGGGCTTACAAGAAAAAAAACATAACCAAATAATCACCAACACAAATAGCATTCACTGGCCCCTAGCTTAAGTCTTTATACAAATAAGTTAATTCCACTGCTTTACAGAAAGAAGAAAATCATACCTAACAACTGGGACTACTTCTTTACAAAAGAAACATAAGCCAACTCAAAAGTCAGTAGGTCAACCATAGTAACACCAAACTGTTTTTTTTTTCCTCTCTACCTTCCTTTAAACATGCACACAGAGCAATATAATCTATTCCTCCTCAAAGTTTCCAACTTCTTCTAAAATTTCAATGGTCATCATACTTGCCTGTATTTGTGTCCGCAGTGCCCCAAAAGGACCAGGCAAAGATGAAATGAAAAGAATGACAGTTTTTATGCCTTGCAGTCAGGTCCTCAGTGTTCTCAGCATCTGACTCCAGCCTGCAGAGGTGTGAATCAAAGTCTGGTTTCCCATGTGGTCATGCCAGATGGTTGGCTGAAAACCCATCATTTCTTTACAGCAAAACTCACTAGACACAGACAGTTACCATAAGATATATTGGAAACTCAAATCTTGTATAATTTAGACTGCCAACACCCATGCAAAAGATACTTCACCCTACTACTTATGTCAAGGATGGTTTCTTTGTTGAATAGGTCCCAAAACATTACAAGGTATCAGTAAAATTCAACTATTACACTTAGCCTGCACCTTCTCATTCTAAAAGATGTTGTTGTTACTTCTGAACTTTTATTGTCAAATCATGCTCAAGGATCATTTCATATGCCCTAAAAGGCAGAACTTTCTCCAAGGAATGCCTGAAAAACAATAGATCACGTGCCAATATAATTTCATTTTCTGTAGCCTTATTGCAGTGTGTTCTGTAATTTGTCCAACTACATCTCATTATACCTTCTACAAAAGAATTAGGTGCACTGAGCAAGCTTCTGCCCTTGTGAAATTTTGAAGAGAGTTCTGGGAATAACATGACTCAGAAAAACAAAAATTTAGGTAGGAGAGTCTTTTGAAAACAATCATATGCTTTGAAAATCTGGCACTGCACATTTAGTGACCACAAGAGGTCAGGACATCAGTTTTCCATTATGTCTTAAAAGTAACATGTCTAAGAGCCTGGAGCCAGAATACTATTTTAGGTATGTTTGCTCACTAGGAAATCTCATATTTAAACATTTCTCAACAGCATCTGTATATGTCTCGTCAGGAGCAGGGGTTATTGCAGGAGAAAGACTCCTTCTTTCTCAGCAGTTTCTTCTAGCAGTATAATAGACAGATTTCTCTTTCATCAAGTTCTAGATCTTGCTCCTCAGCATCATATTTTTCACTAAAAGCCACTTCCACTTCATGGGACAATGAGACTGCATTTGTTAAGAGTAAACCATGTTTGTATCAAAGCTCTTAGGTGTGACCCACTGTTATTGAGTTTCCTCCTACAGAAGTTGTTGAGTATCACAGGGCTCCCTTTTCTCCCTTCCAAATGCACTTCTCCAGCACGAATAAAGGTCAGTGTGTGAGAAAGTTAATACATCACATATTTCAGCTATAAATTAAGACGTTTCAGTACAAATTAAATTCTCCATCTATGAGATATATATGTTAGGGAGACAGTGAAAAAAGGAGGTAGATTTTCTATGTAAATATTTTTATATATACGTTAACTATATACAATCCTACACAGCTGCCCTCTGAAAACTACTTTCTTCCACCCCTCTTTTTATTAATGTACTTTTTAGAGCATGCATTGCCCAGGCACTAACTGGGATTGACCCAGTTTGCTCTATAAAACCAGATGAGATTACCACCTGTGATCTTAGGAGATGAATTTTTCATATGCAGCCTTGTTTCACAGGAAATCCCAGCCTTAGTCCCCTTCTCTAGTTGCAGTATATCCCATTTAGTGGGTCCTGCTTTGTGAAATTGCATTTCTTTGTTTACCCTGCATGGTGCCATGAAATGCCTGTATTTCCTTCTTTTTTTTTAAATGAAAATTATTAAGCTCCTTCTAGCATAATACCTCTAAATGCCAAGTCCGTGAGAGGGAATTTTAACTTAGTTAATCTGACACAAATGAAAAACTATTCAAGGCTTGAGATGACTGTAAAGTTTAGTGTCATGGCTTTTTCAGTAGAAAAAAAGGGTTCTCAGCAAAATTTCATTTGAACACTTGAAGTTATTTATTTCCTATTCCTTTATTTTCACTTTCTTTTGAAGTAAAGCATTGGGCATGTTTTAAAGACACAGTACCATTGGAACTAACAGTCCTGCTCAGTGTTGGGGGTTACATGGAGCAGGAAGAAGAGTAGGAGGGCTTTCTTACTTAAGTGGGGCAGTAAGTATCTGTAAGTATCAATGTGTGAGACAGACCTGTATATTGGCTGAAATGGAAATGTTGTCATTCTCTTAAAAGCTAAATTTCAAGTTAAAAGGCTGCCATCCTTTCTGTGACTATTACCTGCAGAGGAAAGTGAGAAGGAGAAGCTGACTGTGATGCAGAGACCTCAAGCTGTCTGAGATGATTTCTTTGCTTGTTCAAATCCATTAGACCTGAATTAAAGACAGTTTGGAGGTGCTCCTCATCCTAAAACTCTTTTTTTTTTGCATGTCTGGAGGTAAAAAACAGGATCTGCAAGAACTAAGCTGTGCCAGTGTTCAGTGAGGTGGCAGTCCCAGGACAACTGTAGGCCAGGGCATAAGCATCAGTGTCCAAGGAGACACCTGATCAAGAGAGCTGAGGACCATTGCCATAAACTAGCTGTGATCTGGTGAAGTCTCAACACCTTTTTCTCCTTGAAGGAGAGAGGGGGAGGATGTGTGTTGTTTTCACTTCACAGCAGCAGCTGGGATAAATGGGCTGAAGCTTTCCTCTATTTTTGCTCCAACAGTCATGTATCAGGTTTTCCACAACTGAACTGAAATCCATGATTCATAATCAGTTTCATTTGCAAAATGTTCTTCTAATTGATCAGACGGAGACCAATTTCAGTGTGGGAAACTGAACCCTGAGAAAATTAATTACCCGCCAGGCTAAACCCATTTCCTTTGGCCCAAGTACAGCTTATTGTATGTTACTGAGAGATGACCTAGCTGTCGAGAGAAAGGCAATGCTATAATTCTTTCTAGGACACGCTACATTGGAAGCAGATAAAGTGCTGCTGGCTGAGGGCACTGGCTATGCAGAGTGGGGGAGCTAACACAGGGAGAGGGGTAAAGGGATAGTAAATACACTGCAAAAGGCTCAGAGGGAGTAGAGATAACAGCAAGTTGAAAATATACCAATTTTCAAATCCCAGAGGCTCCCAGGGATTAGTCACTACAGAGTTTGCCTTTGGGGACAAGGGGTTTTAACATTCACTGTGCATATTTGGTAGTCATTTTACACCTGTGAGATATGGAGGGATGTCACAGACCCTGGGCAAAAGGCAGAGATGGAGAGAGATTTTGTTTTTGCAGTAGTGCTTGGGCAATGAGGGTAGTGCACTTAGCAAGGCTCCACTGCCTTGGGGCAGGAAGGCTTAGAATAAATGCCATAACTGAGCAGAAAGCATCAGGGAGGAAAAGTAGACTTCTTTTTCCTCCTTGAGGCTGAAGATATTGCAGAAGATTCAGGGATTCACAGGTAGGTCCAAATGAATGTGAATAAGAGCATTGCACATGAGTCTCCAACATAGGAACAGCTGCTCTTATGGGTGACTGCCATTCCCTGCCATCACAAGAGCCCCTGGCATCAGGGTACCAAACTCAAATCCCTCAAAGACAGGAGGCATTTCATACCTTTTAATTGAAATCAATTGAGTAATGAAAGTAGCAGGAGTATGTTCCCTCTCTGTGAAAGGATGAATTAAAGCTCACAGCAAAGACAGCAGACAAGACGACTGTGAGAAGAGCAAATTTTAGATGGAAATTCTAATGACTGCCATCTTAAAGTTAATGACATCCTGCCCACACAACTGCCAGCTTTGAGTCTAGCAAAATAACTGCAAAGTAACACGAATCTCCTTCTTTTTAGACTGGGGCTTCAAGAGAAAATAAAACATTAGTGTTGCAAGATACTCAGGACTGCAATCCCTGGACAGTAAGAACCAACTACTCCCCAGTTGCTCCAGGTTAATAGAAATACTTCCGTGGCCAGACCCCAGCACAAAACAAAAATAGGATTTATAGCCAGAGTAAAGCTAATCAAAGAAAAAGGACAAAGGTTTATCCACAGCCAGAAGTTTTCAGAAGCAAAGAAGTTAGTGATGTCTGGGTCAACAACATTGCCTTGCTTCACAGAGACCTCAATGCAGATAGCTTTGTGAGCACCTTAGCGTGATGAAAAGTTTTAACCCTGTGACTTTTGAAAGGACAGGATTTAGATTCAGATGTACTTATTGAAAACCCTCAAATTCAAACAAAATAATCTCTCTGTGGCAACCAGCCTTTTATCAGCATCTGCACAGATGTGTTCAGGAGCTCTCTATGGATGCAATATAGTTAAAAAACAAAGGTTGAGTGGAAGGACCTCTTCAAATGCAGATGTCACACTGCTTTAAAGCCCCAGAGTTCAAGGACCACAAAGCTGGGTTAAAGCTCCTAGCTTGCTTTCCTCCTCTGTCCACCTTTTTCTTGGTCCAAGAAAGAGGACAACATAACTAAGAATCAGACTCAGAGGATCTCTCAGAGGAAGATTACTACAGCAATTACTAATGGTACACTCTGGAACTTTCTTCTTAAAGAAGGATATTCCTTTTCCCATGCATTGTATCAGAGATCTCTGCTCCCAAAACATAAAACACTTCAGGGTTTTATCTCCCTAGAAAGTCCTTTGGTGGAAGAGAAGCCTGTGAGGGAGTAGGAAGAGGTATGAAAATAAACAGGTAACAAAGAAAATTGAAAAAAGTTACCATCGAATTAATAATACCAACATAATAGCTATTTGATTTAGGAGCACTTATTTTGGCTGTAACACAGCCAAAACATAATATAACTGGAAATCAAAATGGATGGGAAATGATCCGCTGATGTTTATGGCTTCTGTTAGTTTCTGATAGAACCTGATAGTCTGCTAAGTAAACACCACATTATCTTCCTCTTAAACCAGATTTCACAGCTCCTTGAGTCTCCTGCAGCAGGAATCTTTTTGGTCTTTTAACCCTATCAGTGCATTCAAGTTGGCTCTTCTTCTGTGGGTACAACAGAAGTCAGAGGTCTCTGAACTGAGGTACCAGTTTTGAAGAAGAAAATCCCATTTACATATAGATTGTAGGTCTATTCTTTTATGGAAAACTTTGCGCAAGTAAAAAACACTCAAGGGAACCAGCCAGTTTAGTATGTTACCACCCAACAACTGAGCCGCTGTAACAGAGTTGGTGCCCACATTTGTCCCTTATATCTTGGCTAAATTGTAAAATCATATTTAGCCTGGCTTCAGCTCTCTTTTTTTATGTTCCTCTGACCTTCACATCTTCTGTTGTTCAATGAGAAAAGAAAAATAAGGAAATTTGAACTTTTTTTAATCTTCCTTCAGAAAGATAAAAGCTGGTTTTTTAAGTTCTCATTAATTTTAACATCTGGGAAAGACTGATAGAAGATCAACATGCACTTAAACAAAAAAAACCCCAGCAGTTTGAGGTTAGAAGAGGCTCTTCTGGTGAGTGGTGTGCTGCTTCAAGTGCAGCTTACCTGGCCATTCATCCAGTGCCCACTGAGAGGAAAAGGAGATGAGATATTACTCCATTATAGTCTGGAATTTATAATTTATACAATGCCAATGAAATAATGATAAATGACCGAATTGTTCACAGAGGCCATTCTTCATACTTTAGCCCATTTAAAATTTTTCTTAACTTTATTCTAATGATTCCCCTCCTTGTCTCCACTTCTCTTGCAGCCACTTGGCAGAGGTGCCCTGAAGCAGCAGAGAAGTTGCACAAGGAGTTTGTATCTCCCTCTCTCTGTACACGTGGACATCTCAGAGTGTAAATGTAAATATGCATACAATCAGGTCTGTTTATATACATCACTCTACCATCTGATCTCTTTAAGATCACGGCCACAGTCCCATTATATGATTTGTCTGCACTTGAGTTTCTTCCATTGTTCAGTGGACAAGATGAGTAGGGGTGAGGAAGGGTAACAGTACATTACAAATCAGTTCTTGGTTTGTTTGGTCAGTTGTTTGGCTTATGTGAGCGGACAGAAGCACATGAGACACATGAGGTTCTTGCATACATGAGAGTCTTGCATACATGCTGCTCTTCTGAGTTCACAGAACCAAACCACTGCACTATGAATAATTGGTCTGAATGGAAAGCTTTTCAGCTCCCACTAATTAATCTGCTGCTGATTCACCTGGCTCTGCATGGGCAAGAGTTGTTCTTTATCCTTGAGAAAGGTGAGCAGCAGATAAGCAACAGCTGGAAGTGGGAATTGGTAAAGAAATTGCACCTTGAAAAGCCACAGCTCTGTTGTAGATTGATTGTGAGTGGTAGGAGTATTAGTCATCCCTTGCTTCTACCTGTTGTACACGGGTAATCTAAGCCTGCAGAAAAGCCTGTATAGATCATGGCAAACAGATAGATGGAGAGGTGGATAGATACATCATTAGCAAAACTAACATTTTTAAAATTACATTTCTATTTGTGACCTTATTTTCAAAATCCTGAGTATTCATTTCAGAGGAACATGCTGTGGAAGCAAACCTCTGAGGAATGTGTCTAGATGCAGGTGTCTGCACTCAGAGACCTATTTTTGCAAATCTTAGTTATGTATATTTGGAAAGGTGAGAAAGCACCAGCCAAGGATGTTTTCTAAAGGTCGAACCTTTCTTTTTTTGCTAGAGCTTTCCCCCTCTGCTTGCTTTTATTCCCAGGTACTCCCTAAGGACAGGTTGAAACTCCATAGCTCTGAGCACATCCTTTGTCCTGCTTAATCATTGTTGGCAGCCCAAAAGAAGAGATAATGGCAGCCCATCTTGGGGACTCCAAGATCCTGATTGTTCAGAAAGGTCAAAGAAAAACTAGGTTTCTAATCTTTTTGCAAAGAAGAGATTAACAGGCCACCTTGCTGAGATGTTAAGGGAGGAATAAAAGAAAAGGGAAAAAGAGAAGAATGGTGATATAAGGCTATTTGGTTCGACTTCACACAAGGACCACCAAAGCCATGAATCTCAAAAGAAAGCAGGGGGGAAAATTCCTCCGCAGAATACTATGCTGAATGTGCAGCCAGCATGAGGAACAACTGGGAAGAAATATGAAAAGACATGAGCTACAGGAAAGAATATTCTTGGATAAAACTAGTCAGGGTGCACCTCTATTTTTCCAATACTCAATGTGGTTAGCTCTCACCTCTGGTTCCTACAGGATGGTAGTATTGTAGCTGTTGTGGCAGAAAATAGGAATAGGTCACATGGAAAGACTGGATGGGATTTCTTTCCCATTACTCCATAAAGCTTAAAGTTGATTAACAATACTAGGGAAGTTGTCTGGGCTTCCTCTCCAGTCCATAGGGGAATCATCAGCCATGAAAGGCAATTCCACCCATCATAAAAGAAGAAACTTATGCAGAGAGAAGAGATGAATCAATTCTAGAAGTGCTCATCTGTCTTCCCTGGTTAAAGAGAAAAAAAACTGGGATGAGTTCAGATCAGAGGATTGATCTTAGCCCTCCTTTGTCAAAAGAATCACCACCAGGAGATTCTGATGAGTCCCTTCTGGTTGGAGCAGATGCTGGAAGCACAAAAGGTCCTGTCCCATTCTCATGTCCTGTCATCTGGCACAGAAGGACCAGAAAATGCACAAGCAGAGCTCAAACATGAAAGGTTGAATCACATGCAACACCCAATCACCCTGTCTAGCTCTGTTTAATCTCTGTAGCACCAAAATGATAAAGGAATATGTTAAAGATTGTGGTTCCTGTTCAATTTAAGACACTCAAGCAGTGGCTGACAGAAGAATTTGGAAACAAAGACTTAAAAATTTCAGGCCCAGATTTAAAGCAGTTGAGGCTTTAAGTTATTTTATGCTGCAAGTTTATCTTGGATGCATCTTTAGTGGCTGCTAGAATCAGAAAGAATCTCCAAACCTTTGGAAATATTCCTAGGGCAAGAAATTACCCATTTCCATATTTTTGTTGCTCTTGATGTTTTTGACACTCAGGAACAAACTGTCTTCATTTAAATGAGATGAGAAAAGTATCTCCTGTAAATTATGCCATTTCTTTCCTCCATTATGTTTCTCTGCATCTACTGGCAGGGCTGTTACAAAACCAACAGCAAACGATCGACTGGAACAGCAAAGACAATAACTTTAATGGAAAGAAATTGGGAACTGGAAGATGACACAGATTGCATTAGGAAAAAAAGAGTGAAATAATATTTAATTTCCCTGGTCATAAATAATATGTCCGCCCACATTAGAAGCACATCAAAGATGACAGGAAAAATAGTCAGTGACATGAGAAAATATCATTATTTCTTCATTAAATGTTTTATGTATTTATAAAGGGGGGGGAAATTAGAAAAGTACCCTGACAAGCAAAAATATAACAGCTGAAGGGCCATTGAAGAAATGAATTAGGACTGTCTAAGTGTGCAGATGCGTAAATCAGAAGGAAAGAAAAAAGTTCACCATAGGCAAAACTTTCACTGTTGTTAGAACATTTCCATTTCAGTTCAATTTCAGAAAGCAAATGTACTCTGGACACTATTCAGCAATTGACAGGCATCATATGTTTACATCAGGACTGCTTTTCTAGGAAAAGAAAGGGGCTGTGGACCAGTACCAGTTGGGAAAAGAGGATTCTTACACAGTAGCCTCAAAGAGCACATCAAGTCAAACACAGAACTAGAGGCACTGGACTTTTTATGTTGGTTTTGCAGGAAGCTACTGGAAATTTGTGAAGTTCATGGAGACTGTGGCCATAATCTTAAAATTAAGGTTAGGGTCCAGCAGGTAAAGGTCAGGGGACACTCCAGGCACAGCTGAGCTGCTTTATTTGTAAAGGGATTTACATTCTGTGCATGTTACTAATTATCTTAGTTTCTTTTGCACATTATCTCTCACTCCCTGGGGAGCCCAAAAGTAACAACAGCAGGACAGCGAGGGCACAAAAGGCTCCATGTTGAAGTTGGCCTTTAGAGGAAAGGGGAAGTACACCAGTTTACAGATTTTCTTGTGTTTTTTTCACTACACTTAGGGACTGTACTTGTGTAATAACTCTGAAATGCTGATTCTTTCCATTTTTCTCATGAAAGTGGGGGGAGTGAGGCTGCTGGCTCATAGAATCATAGAATAGTTTGGGTTGGAAGGGACCTTAAAGATCATCTAGTCCCATCAAAAGCACATACTGGCCAGGACATCTCCCACTAGATCAGGTTGTTCAGTGCCTTGTCCAGCCTGGCCTTAAATATCTCCAGAGAGAGGGCATCCACAACCTCTCTGGGCAGCCTGTTCAGTGTTTCACTACTCTCACAGGAAAGAACTTCTTTCTTATTTCTATCCTGAATCTACTCTCCTCCAATTTACATCCATTATTTCTAGTCCTGCCATCCTGTATCCTATTAAAAAGTCCTACCCCAATGATCCATCCTCTCCACCTCTTTCTAGCCTTGCTGACTGGAACGCATCTATTCAGAGCAACATTACTACTGTCATTTCTGCTCCAAGACACACGGCATCAGTCATCCACAAGAAGTCAAGGTCATGACATCTCCAAAAGCACGAGGCAAAGACTCATCTCTCCTGGTCTCTGTGCTGCTGAGAACCTCCCTCCTCACAGCCGAACTAATGGCACCATTACTGCTCCCTTCCAGATTGTTCAACAGATGCTCTTGATAAATACTCAAGCAGCTGAAATTCCGTAGGAAATGAAGCGCGGCTGCCCGAGCACCACGGCTGCTAGTGAAGGATAGGAGACACTTCCAAGGTCTTTACACAGGGTATCACAAGAGCAAAGGTGTTTGGCCTTTTTACCAAGACTGAAGGGTCTAATGTTAGGGAGCAGAATGGACTAGAGCAGAATGAGTTTTATAAACTACTATCAGCTCCCAGGTTAAAGGCAAGGGTAGGTTCTCCTACAAGGAGATGTTATGAACTTTGCCAGGTTACAGGGTTCCCAGTTGCATCTGTGTAAGTAGTAAATTCACTGGAAGCTAACAAACACAGAAATTACAGTCTGAATAAATATTAAAAAAGACACACAAAAAGATAAATATATATATATATTTGTGAATTTTACTGTTCTAATACAGCTACCTAACATAATTGTGAAGACAAAGCTTAAATAATCCATTTAGGTGACAAGATGTTAGATGCAGCCCTTTTTAGCTACACAGGGAAGTTTTCCAGGTGTTCTCTCCATTGACATTCAGTACTTCTCAAGTAATGGATAGATTGAAACAAAGCTTTATCATTTTTCCCCTTTCTTGACTTGCAAAAGTAAGTCAGCCTTGCAAAAGACAATGGCTCTGTGAAATCTGTATTTCATCAAGATAAAATGTTTTGTTTAAAATAACACTTCTATCTCAAAGCTTCTGCTCCCCTACAACTTACACATATCTCCTCTACTTCTCTGAATCCTTCACATCAGATTGTCTTTTGAGATTCCTATGTTTCTTCAGTCACCCTCTCTCCCTCTTGTTAAATCTGAGTTCCACTTCCACCCATTTTCTGTTGTGGGTGACGATATCACAGAGCAAGGACAGTAACAACAGAACAGAAAGAGGATGCTACAGATGTGAATAGTCGTTGTTAAGTAAATACATCTAAGTGTGTGCATATCTGTATGGACTATGGTGATAAAAATTTATTGCACTGGAATAAAACTACCCCTGATGTGATCACAGCCATGTTTTGTCCCTTTCTACTACATCTTCACTTTTCCCTTGAAGTACAGGATATTTTTATTGACTACACTATGGGGAAGGAAAGAGGAAGGAGTGCTAAATGCAGACAGAGGGAAGGATGGCAAACATTTTGTGAAGGGAAAGAATGAGTTACTGGGGCAGCAGCTGTAGTTAGAAATAGGTGAATTTCCATTTTTACAGAAATTCCTCTTCTAGTTTGGAAGCAGAAACCTGGGTTCTCAAACACATGGAAACATCAGAATGCCATTATGTGAAGCACTCTATACCACTACAAGCTACTTAAAATTAATGCCTCAATGTACTATAAAATCTATACAAATTAGATAGGGAAAAAAATATACCTGGAAACTAAGAGTTTTACTGTTCTTGAAACAAAGCATTTTGTCATTATCAAAATGAAATAGAAAGTCAAAACAATTCATTTCAATGGTTCTCCATCAAACATTTTGTTACAATTATAAAACCTGGTAAAAAAAAACCTTAAGCTTCCAGAGCAGCTCAGGTTAAAAACAGCTAAACAATGGAAGGGAAATCATTGTTAAAAAGAAAAAGAGGAAAAAGAAAAAACTTACCACACAAAATTCCCCCCACAACTATGTCTACCCAAACATGAGTAAACAGGAAGAGACTGCATTTCTAGACAGGTGCTTTGATAATTGCTTTTATATGGGAAGCTGTATGAAACCCCCAGATCATTGTGTCCCAGCCCGTGTCAGGAGTATCTGTGAACAACATCCCAGCCTGTAAATTACTCCTGCTAATCCTCTCCAGCTCAGCCCTGTTCCTCCTGCTCCTGTGAAATCCTGCAGAAGGATTAACAAATACCAACAAAATGCTGTCTTCAGACAGCATCAAATGCCACCTCGCACTGTTAAGTTACACACTAAGGAGACAGTACCTTTTCTTTAGCAGTGTATGGCTTTGTGCAGGGACCCAGTGTACAATACCTGATGCTGCCAAGAACAGATTGGCTGCTGTTTCATTTCGTGGTAATTACCAGCCAGGCTCATCTACTATTAAGTGCAGTTGACTTCCAATGAGTTCACAGATCCACATGTCCGCCTCCAATCTAAATTAAATTAGCAAAGCCACTGGGAAACTTATCCTACAATACTTCATCTTAAAACACACACAAAAATACACCGAAGGCCACAGCCACATGCAGGTCTAAGACTTTTGGGTCCGAGGACTGTGTTCTCCAGGGAATCAGGCCATTAAGTACGGTTTTAAGTGCTTTGCTTTAGGCGCTCAGATTTAATTTGGTTTTGTTGTATGATTTACTGTGGTGCTCCTGCCATTACACTGCAGCCCAGGAGAAGGCGATATGTCCAAGGTCTGGGTGGCCACAATCACAGCTCTCAGCCTTTCCAAAGGCTCTGCTCTCATTTATGCAGATAACAGAGCTCCAAATTAAAAAAAAAGGCACAACTGGAATTTCTTGGTTGCTGTTGTGGAACTGTTTCTGCTCCAGATAGCACTTCTCCATATAGCAGCTTTGTTTCTCTCCACCACAAGGAGTCTCAACACAGCTTTGTGACAGCCTTTTGGTTACAATTAACAAGGTCAGTCTGGCCTGTCTACCAAAGTCTAATGAGACAAAATTCCCTGGATACAGCCCTAAGCTCTTCGGTGCCATCACCATTGGCATTCACACCTGCATCTCGCATTCAGATTTCAGTTCTCCCAAACTCATTTCTTGCCCAACACCTGGACCAATCCTGGGTTTAAAAAAAAGACAAACAAAAGAAAAGAAAAAAAAAGGAAAAAAATTAACCAAACAACAATAAAACCCACTAAACCTCAATGTCTTATTTTGGCCAAGTTGCAAGTATAAAGACATTTGCTGAACCACTGTTGCCTGATACTTGAAGAGCCTTAAAAATCAATAAGAACCTTGCTGCAAGATACATCCTGTAAAGTGTTTTGGGTCTTTGAGACAGAAAAGGGAACCCTCTTGACAGAACAAACCTGTCAGGCATTGAGTTACTTGAAACAAAAATACATCTTTGTGTGGAACTGATTTCCCTCAACAAAGGGAATTCCTTACAAACAGAGGCAGAATCCTCCAAAGTGACAGAACTGAGGACAAAAAACCAAAACAAACCAAATTTCCATCAATTTAAAAGCTTCATAGATAAACCAGAGAGGTTCAATTTGCAGTGAGGTCTGTCTTCACATAGACACACACACGATTTTGTCTTCAGAAGTAATTTCACCAACTCCTTCTGGAGAGATTCAGATGGCTCAGTCATGTTGATGTGACAGCTGAGAGAGGCAGCTTCAGGACCTGGAAATAACAAGGAGCTGTGCTCTAGGTAGAGATGGTGCTGTTTATTTGTTGTGGGACAGAAATTTGGTTATAGAACCAAATCCTCAAGTACTGTACAATAAATAGCTCTCTTTGGAAGTTGATAGATTGCATGCAGGGGTAGTGGAAAGCAGTGTGGCTACAGTCCTGTCAGCCAACTGGATCCTTGGTGCTAGTTGTCTATTGATTCTGGACAGAGCAATAACTATTTACCCTGCAGCTGGACTCCAGTTCCTCATCATTTACTGCATTTGTGCTTTTTTCCTTTGTCTCTCCCTTTCCTGCTGCTACTCCCCACATTCATCTTTCTATTTACACCATTTCCCAGTCTCTTCTGACTTTCCATCCTTTTCCATCCCAAATACTTTCTTGATCATTTGCTCATCTCCTCTTCCTTGTAATGACTTATCTCTCACATACCTCCCACTTCATCAACTGTTAATCCTATAATTTTCCTTCTCCTCCTTTCCCCTGCATCCTTCCTGAGCCCCTACTTCCTCATCTTTCAATTTCCTATGACCCTATTTCTCCCTCTTACAACTTCCCACCTCCCTGTTCCATGGAAGGATGGTGGATACACCACCTGTGGATAGCTGTGATTCCAGCTAACTTCCTAGCCAGGGTCAAGGACTGTTTTTTTTTCATTATCTTTTTATTGCAAACAGCCTCTGTATGGAAAGAGCTCCATTAGTAAGTATCGACACACAGCAGGCTGGGTGCACATAGATTACCACGACACATCAAACAGCAGAAATGACAAATAGGCAGCCCAGCACAGGCAGCAAGAAGAGCTGTGTTAACGTAAGCAAGAAAACAGAGCAAATGTAACAGGGGAAATAATTAAAAACAAATACATCGGCAGGTTCCCACTGCTGAAGAGGCAGACAGGAGATGGAGGGACTCCCAACTCAGGAGTAGAATCTCCCATTGAGAAGCTGCTGAAATTTCGAGTATGCCCTGGCAATTTTTGCAGTTGATTCTCCCTTTCTGCAGAGGCTTGTAGAGAAGGACTCAGCAAACTCATTTCCAGGCAGAATTTGCTCCTGAATGCTACATTATTGTAGAAACTTTGGTGCTCTCTAGTAGGGAGCTTAACAGGACTGTGATGCCACTAGTATCTAATGCCTTTGACCATTGCCTTCAGTGGCTTCTATTTCCCTCATGCACATGGTTTGGTTGAAAATACCATTATATGCACAGTAATTTGAAAGGAGCCAAACAGCAAAGAGAGAAAAGAAAAAGAGACAATAACAAACATGGAAAGGAAGATTCAGGAAAAAGAAAGCAACAGTACAAAGCATGGCAAATGACAGAAGGAGAGTTAAGGAGAAGTGGGAATATAGAATGAGATACTAAGGAGAGAGATGCAGAAATCAACAAATGCATAAAGACAACTCTATCAAATGCTACTAATTTATGTCATCTGAGAGAACAGTCCACTGACTTTCATGTAGCTTTATGGATTGACACCATCTCAGCATCTGGCTCAGGCTCTGTGGGCTGCAGTCCAAACAAAGATACATGATACATAGCACAATTCCTTTCTAGGGCACAATCTCTTTATTGCTCCCAATTCCCTAGACTATTAGCTAAATATAACTGGCAGGAACTTCTGTAATTGTCAGCAGGTTTCCCATTCCCATCACCTCTCCATACCATGTCCTGTATCAAGCACCACAGTGCATGTACTTCAATGTCTCTCCTGAAGGATCAGGTTTGTTCACCTCTTTTTTAGACCAATTTTAAGTTCTATTCTAACTTGTTCTACACATACCATCTCTATTAACTTCCTTACACCTTTTAACTATGGCCAAGACTTTTAAAACTCCTTTCATAAAAAGTCCTGCTGTTTATCACACAGATTTTCTCTTTTCCTTGAGAAGTTAATAAAATTGTAGAACCATCTATAAAGATGAGAGAGAATCAAACCCTCCTTGATTTTGTGAAGGTCTTCATTTGATCCATGCAATTAATACATTTCTTGGGTTTAGCACTATCAGGCAACTGTTTGTCCCTTTATATTCATCTCAGAAAGCATCACAGGACAGATTAGAAGCTGAAAGGAGATACAGCACGGCATGCAAGACTAGAATGAAGTGAAGAAAGGAAAAAACTACCATCTAAGGTATCTTTCCTGCCCTGTCTTTGTTTCTGAGGCCCTCTTCCCTCCTTAAATTCCAAGTTCTGCATGACTCATTGGCCCCAGCAGCAATGAATGGTCTGCCAGGTTGCCACTTCCGCAGCATTACCAGAATATTGAGAAACTCATCTCTGATCTCCCTTAAAACCACTTGGTAAATGAATCTGGCTCAGAGAAAGGATGAAAATAATGTGTGCAATAAAAAGAGCTCTCTCCCCTCCCCAAAAAAAAGCCAGTAAAGAGGATTTAAAAAAGAAGAGAAATGAAAGAAAAAGATGGGATTTCCAGAGAGTCCTGACTGATCTCCACTTCGTTACTGAAAGATTGGACTATTAAAGGGACACAGTAGGCCTGAAGGAATTGTGTGATCATTTGTGCAAATGGTAATTTCAGTGTTCAGTCTATCATATCCATAAACATAATGTGGCTGGAAATGACATGAGTTATAGCAAATCTCTTTCCCAGGAGGCTCCATGCCACTTTGATGCAATGCCTGAGAACACAGAAAGCTGGAAAGGGAGAGATGCTTCCTCCCTCCCATGCTCTTGCTCTCTCAGCTGAGCTGATGGGCAAAACCAGTCTGATTACAGCAGATTTGTGGAATTAAATGGAGGAGCCACAGCGCTGACAAAGAAATCATTCCAATTCCAGAAAAGCTCATCTCTGTCTTGTACTTACTCACTCACACCACGGAACATGCAAAATCTGCTCAGCAAATAAAGATGTGTTACTCTGGCTCAACGCAGTACTTTGCTGAAGTGCTAATCCCAAGGGAAACACATGCCAAACACTTTCCCTGCTGTACAGATGTGCTGCCTGGCACTGTGTGTCCTCACACGATTGTAGGTGGGGGAATACACATCCTAACATTGAGACATCACTCTTCCGCTCTTTGTGAACCCACAATCAAACTGTGCAAACTGGGATTTTCAACTGTGCCTAGTAAAAATGAACACCCTAATACTGCTGACCTCAATCTCAACCTATTTGTAAGGTTTGAGAAGCTTGCCTCTGCTCTGCTCTTGCAGTTGCAGACAATCTGCAGCACTATTTTGCTGCTGTTTAGATCTGTGAAGTATAAATTCAGCCTAGCCACTTTCTGTGATTTCTATGGAGAGAACTACTTCCATTATTAAAGTCAGGTGATGTGTCTTCCCGATGTTATTTCCATGTACACCACTGTGCACATCACTCAAAAGGCTTAAACTCTAGAGTCCCAGTTCTACAGCCATGTGAGCCAAGATCAGGCCACAGAAACTGCACTTCCCCACTTTAGGGTGAAGACACAGCAAGGCTCAGTTTTCCACTGGACATAGACAACATCAGAGCAGCTCTTGCCCATGGGCTATCAAATGCAAAATTGTTTGGTGGAGCTCAACTGAATTACTGGTGGAATTTATATTTTCAGAGTCCAAGCACTACACAGACATACATTCAGTAAAATAACAAGATTAGTAAGTCTAAATAAAGCCAAAATAGAACACTGTGACATCCAGGTACAAGAACTGATAGCTCTCAAGCTGCTGAGACTCCATCAGCAGTATTGTGAATTCCCCTTAACAGACTAAAACACCTGTTACTAAACTCCAGTTCTAGATGGGAATAGCTGTGAACTTGGAAAACAATCTTGTTCTGTTTCTGACCCATACAAATCAAACTTTCACAGTTTCTGCATTGAGATAAATAAGCACACTCTATCCCAGCTTTCTAAAGGCAAAGTGCAGAAATTTGTGCTTTATATTCATTGGTTCTGCAAAAAAACAAAAGTTTTAAATGTCACAACACAATATACTTCTTAATATAGATTGCAATTTCTTACATTCTTATTTGTGGAGAATTTTTGAGTAATTTTTTGAAGGAGAGGGGCAACATTTCATCAAATCTTGAAGCATTTTCCATGACTGGGGCAGTGGGTTTCTTGATGAGAGCCAGCCACACTGCAGTGCACAAAAAAGTAATAGGATATAGGGTTTGTTGGAAAGCTTCTTTGAGTAGTGAACCCCAATAATATTCTTCATACTCCTGCAGCTGAGTACTCACTACTCCAGGGTCACAATTTACCTTAGTCTCATATTATCATAAAGATTACCTGAAATATCAACTGTTTTTTCACAAAGGGGAAAACCTCATTATTCTTATTTGATTAGGCAGAATTACTCTTGATTTTTCTATTAGTTCAGTTTGAAATCTTCCCTCTCAGTTTTCACTTTGCATCTGCACAAGAAACAGAAACCAAGTAAACATTTTCTTTGTTCAAGGTAATTTGACTGCAGCAACTAAGGGAGAAATCTGCAAACAGATAAACACTTTTCTCACATCCCAGGTTCCCATAACACCAGTGGGTGTGAAGACCTTGTGTCTCTGTGACACTTCCTCACTATCTGTTTGGAAGGTTTGATTTGCAATCACAGACCTTCTCAACCTACAATATGGCTTAAAATACAAACCCGTTAAAAAGTAACAAATGGTCTTCATATCTTCCTGCATGGGGTGCTTCTAATGAAGGTCTGGGCTTCCTCAAACAACCAAAACAGAAGACTCATAATTCCTGCCTCAGCCCATGGAGGACATTTAGTTATAAGCGAAGACTCCAACTCCACATCAGCCCCATGTTTGCACTGATCAGTAGATGACTACAATTTGTTTGCTGTAAACAGCAGCAGGTAGCTTCACCAGAGAGCAGCCACTACAGATAAGAAATTCCAGTGGGATCTGGACAGATAACTGATGTAGGGAAAACTCAGAGGATAAACATTTACTTCTTCAGAGCTTCCCAACAGCTTCAGACAAAGCAAATCTGTGAGCAGATATGAATGAGGAATTCAGCAAAGAGTCTGATCCAAATAAGAGGACTTTCCTGGGGCAGAATCTCATACAGTCTATGACAAGGACTGCCAGAAATCCCTATCAGCCATGAAACTCGAAAAACAGATTGGGTAGAGCACACTGGAGAAAGCTGCAGATCATTAGTCTGCTTTGCCTGATTGCATGTGGTTTCTCCCTTGGCTCAGTAGAGCCAGCTCAATTCCTTTCCCTGTTAGACGTTGGCCCAAATTACAGAGTTTACATCCAAACTTTACAAAGCATTAATATTTAGATGGTGGGTTATGTTTCCATCTATAATGCCTTTAATTTTATGGAAAAATAACATACATTCTAGTTAAAATGCTCTGGTTCTCAACTGCTTGGCTGATTTCTCATCTAATTTCCTGCTGGTTGTGTTTCACCAGTGTAATTTCCTGACTCAATGGAGTAGCACCTGAACTCTGACAGAGTTAAGGAGACCAGAACCAGGTCTCTTCAGCTGGACACTCTGCTGGCTTTCAAACTCAGGGCAACAAAGGACCTGAGCTTAGTGGCTCCTGGGACCCATTTTCTGCTCCCGTATTTAAAGACAAAAATCTACCTTTAACAGAAGGTGTCTCGTCCACAGGAAACCAGGCAGGCTTTTTGAGTTTTTGTTTTCACAAGTTCAATGGATGAAAACAAATCTGTTCTGAGAGATGAATTTCAGTTCCCAGAGACAAACTCTGCATCCTTTGCATAACCCCATGAAAACAAAGGTTGTAAACAGGAAATGCTGCTATAAACTACAGTGTCATTAGCGGGCAACTCTGTAATCATCAGGTGCATTTATAAATCAGGAACAACATTCCCAGCAAGACTACCTTCCACCACCTCCAGCTGTATTATTGTTCCCTGCCAAATCTGTCAGCTTACACTTGCATTGTTAATTAAGTGAACCACCCCAGGCAGGTGAGCAGGGAGGAAAAAACCAGATATTTTCCCTGTGATCATATTTCTTTCTTTGGGTCTCTGCACTTGGCTGCCCTCTTTCCACACGACCTGCTTTCTCCTCAGCACAGAGGTGAGCCCAGGAGAAGCACCCACAGGGAGAAAAAGTCATCAAATCAGGGCAAAAGCAAGCAAGAGCAAAAGGACAAAATCTGCTGAAAGCCTCATCTGTAGCTTTCAGCATCCTAGGCAGATCCTCTTACTAACTTCAGAACAAGGAGGTGGAAAAGCTATAAGGATCAACAGGAAAATAACCAAACCACTTCTTTTCCACTTTTCTCCTTCCTTCCCTCTTCAATCCCCCCTAACTCCCCACCCCTTTCCTTCCTCTGCTTGCTTGGGAAATTGCTGTACAGCAGAAATCCACAGGCAGCTTCAACTCCTTCCTCTCTCTCTTGACCTTTTCACAGTTCTAAGGGTTATTTAATGAGCTTAGAAAAATAATGCACCAGTTAATGGCAGAATCCCTGGAAGGGCAACATTATTGAGTTTTCCTCTCCTCCTCCTCACCCTCACTCAAGGGCTCATCACCTTCAAACCTCCACTTCCAGTTTGCTTTCTGGTGTGCTTCAAAATGTCTTCAAATTAATACCATTCTACCAAACGGAAAGAGAGAGCTGTAAGAGGCATGGAACGGGGCATTTAAATGCTGCACTTTGAAAAACATACTCTCAGAGGTTTGATCTTCTTAAGCTAGTGAAAATGAAAATTAATTCCTTTAAAATCAGTATATAACAGCTGATGTGCATTAGGAGACATTATTATATCTCATAAAAAAGACCAGCATACACTGAAAAACAGAGGCACGGTAGGATCACCTGTTGCCAAAAGGTTGGTACAGCTTCATCCGTGCTACAAACAGCCTGGCAATCCACACAAAATTAATAACATTTCTTGTAATAAATCTGTATTCAGATTTCAGAGGACTTCAAGTCAAAAATTCTGCCTCTTCTCTAACATAAATAGAATTTACTGATTACATGCACTATGAATGTCTCACTGATCTTCCCAAAATTAAACTTCCTATGATATCCAGTGACTCTCTAGACCACATTGTTCAGAATCTAAAGGTTGCACTCATCTAAGGAGAACAAAAGGACCCCATGCAACTTAACTCTCCTTTTGAAATACTTTTGGACCTTAAATGCAAGAAAAACCTGCCTTAATGGTATCTGAAGCAGTATCATTATATAGCAACTGGTCTAAAACACAACTCAATTTTCGAACCTATACCTTTGTTCTTGTAAGTAGCCACTTCATGCAATATCCTAAAAATAATCATTCTTCATCTAACAATTAATTGAGCCTCTTCATTTGTAGCTTCACTCATTATACTGCAAGGATCTAATGAGAAATCAGAAGTAGATACTAGTTATCTTATAGCTCAGGAGAAGAATACTCAAACTGATTTAATGCACCTAAGGTATGAGTCACATTCTGGAGGAGGCTCCTTACATTAATTATAGGAAAGTCTAATATGATGGAGTCCCTGGTGCAAGTACCACCTTTTAGGGTCTGAAGTCGGGGGAATGAGTCTCAAGATTTTTCCTCCTCTCAAAAGGCTCTGCAGAAGAGCTCTCTCTTCTGCCATTCAGAAGCCTGCTAATATTTTTCTGCTTGAATTTAATCATGACTAGTTGACATTCATCACTTCTTGTGTCAATGTCACCCTTGAACTTAACAAATCATCTCTAGCATTTGGAATCCTTCTGTTCATCTTCACCACATACCCCTCAACACTCAGTTGTGCGACAGTTGCTTACTTGTCTTAAAAATTCAAGCCTTTGACGTTCCATCTACTTGATTATGCCATCAGTCCTTCTCTGAACCTGCTCTTATCAGAATTAGTCTTCATTGGACACAGATGTCTAGAACTGTACATAGCATTACAGATGGATGTGTACCAGGCTTTTCTACAAAACCACTTCCATTTCTCTTGCTATATTAGACATGCATTGCCTGAAGCATCTGAGAATTTGCCTTTTCCACAGTTCTATCACATACCCGATACCTCAGCAGACTCTTCAGAGCTTGACTAACATACCCAGGTGTTTCTCAGGCTCATAAACAATGTTTTTCCTACACAGATTTCTCTGTTAACTTGTCCAACAATTGTCAGCATGTTGTTTAAAAAATTCCACTCAGGCTATACCAGCTTTTTCCATCTTTCATCACTAGTATTCTGAGCTAATTTCCATTATTAATGAATGCAGGAAGACAGATCAGACAGCACTGGTAGTAGAAGAAAGTTACTACTGATCACCCCCCACTGAAGCAAAAATACTTTTAGGGAAGTTATCTCTATTTGTAACACTCCCCTGATCAGATTTAATTTCATTTTACCCACCTCTACCTTAATGAGTATTTCTCATATTGCATGTATCAAATGTTTCTAGCTTTTTTGAATACAGATATAAATAGATTAAAATTAGTTAATTTCTCAAAGCAAGGTACTACATTACTCTTTCATGGTATTTTCACAGAAAAAATTGTGTGATCCATCTTACACTGTTTTAATTATTCTGCCATCCAGAGCTGGTTTTGCCTACTACACAGGTCACACTAATAAACTCACAAAAGCTCACCCTTTTTTTCCCCCAAAATACATATTCACTATTCTTCTATCTTAAAATATCAACTTGCTACTGAACCAACAGTCTGTAAAGCAGCTTTCAGGTATCCAAAATGAAAGCAATTTGTTCCCTCCATTATCATCATATCAAGCAGTTTGAATTTTACTTCTGCCTCAGCTGTAGTAATTTAAATGTGCACGTATTCCTTCTCGTTCACATCCTGCCTTTATGCCATGGTCATTATCAACATACTTACTGCAAATGAAAGAAAATTATTCATTTTGTTTTGAGGACAAATGAAGATTACTTTTAAACTTGCTTCCTTTCTCCCTGCATGGTGTCAGTATTTCTTTCTTCATTATATTTTCCTTATTTCTCTCGCAAGGAATTTCTATTGTTTGTTTTAATTTCCTTTGTGAAGAAATTAAAAGCTTCACATCATGCAATTCTCATTGTACCCTACAGCTCATCTGAGAAGTTGTTCTCCTTGCTGCCTAGTCCCTTTCTTTACCGGTCTAGTCATAACCCAAGTGAAAATCGGGAAACTTTTGATTTTTCTATGGTCACAGGGAATTCAACTTCTTGACTTTCTCAAGCCACCAAGTTTTCTGGTGGTTTTAATCTAGAGAATAACACAAGAGGTAATCTTTTATTCCAGAACCTTCAGCCCTTTCTCTTATATTATTGTAGCCAGTTACATTCAAAAATACAAATAGAATTATTTCAAAAGAATGATCTTATACCTCAGAACTTCCAGAGAGAGTTTAAAAAAAAAAGCTACTCACTCTAATTAGAAGTCAACGTGTTGCCCAGGGCATTCAAGGAGGCTGGAGCAATTTCTCCATTATACCCAAAGGATGGATACTGTAACACTGGTCAAGTTGATCTGAAAAACATGTTTTTGAATATTGAGGTCAGATTCACTCCAATATAGAGAAGCAATCAGAAATACTTTTTATCCATGAATTATGCAAGATTACCCCAATCGCATCTGTAGCACATGAAGCAAAGACTGGCTTTTTTCCCCCCCTCTTAGCATTCTGCATAAAGATGACTTTAACTTGGGTAGATAAAGCTATTCCTTTCCTCTTAGTCTTAAAATTGAAATGCACATTAAAAAACCCTAGATTTAGCTCTGTTTATAAGTTGGGAAAAAACTTAATTCAGGCCTTGAGGATCTGAATTCTCGTTTGCTTTTATAATTTTAATATGTTTGAAATCAGATCAGATAAATCAATTCCCTTTGCCTTTCTGCACCTCCCACCCAACCTACTCATTTGTGACCAAGGATTTTAATACACACATTGAATGGAACAACATCATCATTGTTCAGCCCCTCTCATTTTTGCAGTTCCTTGATTCCCTTGTTGAGTGCTTGCATCGGCTCTTTAGAATATAGATTGTCCACTCCTTTCCACACAATTCCCTTTATATTCCATGTGCTAATACACAGCATCTGCTGGTACAGGCATAGCTGCTCCATGAAGACTGGGTCCTTTAAGGACTGGCAGATAACTGAAGCCAAATTACCTGGGGGTTCCTTCTCCTTGAATTATTCTGCTATGAAATTCTCATTTGCGGGCTGCAAAGGGGAAACGGCAGAGAGAAAAGAAACAGCTTCTCCCTGTCTAAACTTTGTGAGGAGCCTGTCGTGGTAAGTACTGGCCTGTCTCCTCTCGTTTGTGTTAACGGCGTCTAAATCAGTCTCTCAACTCACTGCCTTCCACGGGAGGAGCTGAAGCAGCAGCACAAATGGACCCTGAAGTACAAGGTTTGGAAGGAGCTATTTTCATCCATCCTTGGAAGTAGGCAAGAGAGGGGGGGAAATGTGTATTTTTAGTTTGTCTCCATCTGTAATTTCCATTAGTGCAAGCCTAGAAATCCCTTCAGCCCTTTATTCATGTATTAAATACATCTCAAAATAGCTTTAAAACTGGCTTAAATCTTAATATGAATCACCTGGAGAGAAGCTCAGTTTCCATTCATCGGCAACTTGTAGATGTGGTGATGCTCTGGCTGCTGCTCCTACGAGCTCCTCGTCCTAGAGACGGAGAGACTGAGCTTTCAGCTGTAGTTAAGCAGACTAAGGTCTGAGCACACTTAGAGGGCATCTGGCCCTTCAGATGTTCATCTCTTGAACACTGAGGTCACCTGAAGAGCTGCAGCTACCCTTTAGTCCAGCCTGCAGTCGAGTATAAAAAGCAAAAGCTGTGTCCTCTAGGGCTGCCCACTCATTTCCCATCCACAAGGCAGAAAGAAAGCGATGAATGGGCGATCAACAGAGCTTTGGGGCTTGAACATGGCCGCTAAATAGGTCCAGACACACACAGACAATAGTAAGACAATCTTTGGCTCTTGCAGCCTTAGGGGCTCTTTGACTCAGCTCCCTCTCCCTGTGCCTGTTGCTGCTGGAAAGGTGTTCATGCTGTAGAGTGTTACAGTCACCAAAAAGGAGTGTGAAGCTGCCTATGGCCTCTCTTGCTAAAATTGCTTTCATTTAGAGCTATTTATCAGCATTTCCACACCATTTTTCAACTACTCTCCTCGGCAGCTCCGTGCAATGCAAATACCTCCCAGTCATCCCTGCAAGGAGAGAGAGCCCAGACTGATAAAACATAACACAGGAGGCAGGAAAATTCAATTACAACAGCCTGGCTGTGCTGGCCCCTGCTTCTTGCTGGGCTTCAAAGGGGGAGGGATAACAGGTAGACGAATTTTGTAGACATGTTTGCAATAATTTTTGCTGCTGATCTCCAAAATGGAAAGGTTTGCCCCAGACCTGGCAGAGTTTAACTCCTATGATACAACCCATTGCAAAAAGCTGAAACATCATTTCGGTCCCACCTGAGCTTGGTTTCAAGGACTTCCATTTGGCAAATTTCACCCTTAAACTCAAAAGTGCTCAGGGATTAAATTTGAAAAATTTCTTTGATATGAGGTTGAAATGGTTTAAAATATCTTTGCTCATAACATCAAGGCAAGTAGGAAAATTTGCACATCTGCCTTAACAGTCATTACACCCAGGTACACAGAAGTCAGAAGTTCTCTGTGTATATTTCTCTGCATTTGTGAAACTAGTCCTAGGAAGTCTGAAGATCAAACAGAAGAATTATTCAGTATTATATCAGCAATATGCCCTCCAAAGGATATGCTGCTACCTAACAAACTGGCAAGACACTGAATACTCTATGTTATTTGCCAGAACACATAATTCCAGAGCAGAGATGGGATCCTGATGTAATTTCCAAAGCCTACAAAATCTCTTGTAGCACTTTCCTAACTAAGGACCTTCACTGTGCAGCAAAACCAAAACTGTCTCCCTTACAGTATTCTTTTAAAACATAGTACAGACCTGTGGCAAACTTCAGAATGTTTTTTTCCCTCTTTTCTGAAGACAGACATACATATGTACACATTCTTACATTCTTTTCCCCCTGTCCTTTGAGTAATTATTTTTGTTCCAGCAAAATCAGAACAAGCAGAGCAGCTACAAATATCTCAGAAGCTTTTAGAGAGCAGGCAGCAGCCCACACACCAAGCTGCTTGAAGAGAAAAACTTGATATGATGAAATTCTGATGCATCTTACTAACAGAAAACTGCAGCTTGGGCAGACGCTGAGCTGGGGTGGGCCAGAGAGCAATGACACACTCATCTGGTGTCATTGTCTCCACAGCTTGCAGCCCTTTATCCATAGCATCTCCCTGTTTCCATCAATTGAAATAGTTCCAGAGACAAATAAGGGCAAGGGGGACTAACAGAAAAAATAGCATTTGGCTTCAACTTCGAGTGCTGTGGTGCTGTGTCCAGACTTGGGACCCTCACTAAAAAGACACTGAGATGCTGAGGTATGAGCAAAGAAAGGCAGCAGAGCTGTTGAGGGGTCTGGAGCACAGGTCTTGTGAGAAATAGCTGAGTGAGCTGAGGGTGTTCAGCCTGGAGAAGAGACCTTACTTTCTCTACAAATCCCTCAAAGGAAAATGTAGCAGGGGAGGGGGGTCCTCATCTCTCAAGGAACAGAACACAGGACAAGAGGGAACAGCCTCTGCAACAGAAGAGGTTTAGGATGGATATTAGGAAATATTTATACACTGGAAGGGCTGTTAAGCCTTGGAACAAGCTGCCCGGGAAAGCAGTTGAGATACCATCCCTGGAAATATTTAAGATACAGATACAGAGCCTAGAGATATGATTTAGTGGTGGTTTTTGTCAGACTTAGCTTGATGGTTTGACTAGATGATCTGAAAGTCCCTTCCAACCTAGGCCATTATGTGATTCTACAATGGGAAAAGAAGGAGCTAACAGCATTTACAGCACAAGCCTGTGCTCCGGAGAACATGAAGAACATCCATTACTTCTGCTATCTTGGGACCAAGTTAGGAGCTTCTAGCATGGAGATTTATGACAGAAGTCTGTGATGTTTCAGCAGCACATACAACACAAGTTGTTGCATATTCCAGCAACTGCCCCTCTGTCACTAACATGTATCCAAAACAGTTCCAGCTGCATTCCAGGATCCAGGAACCTCCTTTGCTGAGATGTGGGTTCCTACCCTCTGCTTTATTGCTAAACAGCAGCCCAGAATCTCTGACTTTGAAACATCTGTGAATAACCTACAGTACCTTCTGCCAGCAGCTGCCATGAGCTTCCCCCAGCCGTGCCGTACATGCCATTTGTTAATTCTTCCCCTACCTTCCTGAAGTGCAGTGTCTTATTACTCCTATCCATTACCTTGGGTAAATATTGGAACAGCAGCCTTCAGAGCACAATGTGCTGGGATGCAAACACATTCTGCCTCCAGCTCTAAGGATCCCACTGAATTTTTAGTCAGGAAAACTAGTCTTTGACACCACGGTGATGCAGGGAATTCATTTGGCATCACCTACATTCAAGGACATTGGGACATGGCTGCATCGCTTATTTGTGACAGGGCTTAAGCACCTGCTTAATTTTAGGCTGGTTCTTAAAACTCACAGATGTGCTTTTCTCAGAGGTGTTTTCTTGTCCTGAATGCCGATGCACTTAAAGTTAGATAAAATCTGTATTAGTGAGAAAAAAATAATACACCTTGGGATAAAAGTTTTGGAAAACCTCATGCTAATGTCCGACTTTGGAGAGCTTATTATTATCCCTAAGGATTCAAATATTATGCTATTTAAATACTGTTATGGGAAAACAGTTGTTTGGCTAGATATGTGTGAGGAAAGACAAGCACACACACAAACCTTCACACAAAGGATATCGATTCAAAGTGTATTTATGATTTCTCAGACCTTTAAAAAATTGATTTTAGACTATTCTCCTTCTCTTTGTCTCACTCCAGCTGAAAATCAAAGCTCAGTGTAGGATCCCTTAAAGAACATTTCTGATAAAGAAAAAGAGAAATTCTTGAAGTTTGTTTGGGAAAAAAAACAGGCCCAAGGATGTTGATTTGGTGTTCAATATTCTGTCAAATACCTTTTCAAAGAAATATAAAACTTCAAAATGGCATTTAAATACAAACAAGCAAACACATACAACTCTGCATCTTTCTTTCCTTTTTAAGTGCTCTATTTATTTTCAGGAAGTTAAGACAGCAACCAGATTTTGCAATTCTTTCTCTCTCACCAAAGACTTTCCTGGAATTCATTATTCTCATTAAGATCTTCTGTAAAAGAGACTTACACAAAGTTACAAAATAGTCCCTGTGCCATCCATCTGCACTCATACCTATCTGCCAAATTGAATTCAGGCTAAAACTCAGGCACTGAACCTAAATAAACAATCCATCTTTATTAAGCAAAGCACTTAAAAAGTTTGCTCAACTTTACGCCCAGGTTTAAAATAGAGACTGCTGTTTTTCTGAGTTTTAAGTGTTCTGAATAGCAACTGCTTGTGTTTTGAAGAAATTTGTTCTCTTCATTCATGCTAAAAGACTTGTGTTACCACCAAGACACCACAAGCATCAGTGTCTGACCACAAGAAAGCCTTACATGAGCACAGAAAGTCATGTAACATGAAGAGTTTTTCATGTGTGTGCCACTGACTTCTTTCATCTTCTGCCATCTCCATTATTATTAGCCCCCGTGCTTTCTGCCCAAGCCAGTATCTTACCCATCGAGGGGATCCACTTCATTTCATTCTAAGCACCAAGCACCAGCTAATTATAAACCAAACACAAATTAAACCCATCTTCCCATCCTCCTCTCAGAAACCCCTAATTGCCCATTACCCTGGATTGTGCTCTGACACAAAAGTAATTCTACTAAGTGGGGAGTTTTGTTGTTGTTTTTTCTTTCATAAAAACTGTTAATTTGCTATTAAATCTCTTGTTGAAAGACTAATAGCTTAATGAATGCATTAAACATGTGCAGATTAGAGTTTTTTTACTGCATTACTTAGTTGAAGATTGAAAGGGTATGATACATCATTGTTGGCTCGGTAGGATTTAATGAGGTATTAGACCATCTTCTGTCTTGGTGGCCAGGCTTATGAATGATCCCCAGAACTGTACAGGCAATACTTGTCCCTGGTTCCTCTCTTGCTAGTGAAATGTATTTTCCCCTTTTCCTTTCCTTCTTCTATTGCCTGTGATATACGTGAAATAAAAATGTAATTTCCAGATCAGTTTTATAATGAAAAGTAGCCCATTGCTGATGACAAATGTTGTTTACAGTCACTAGAAAAGAAGGTGGAATGGTGAGTGAATATATTAGAGGAGGAGAGGATAGCTTTTATATTCATTATACTGCCATTTTGGGTCTGTGAAGACACATAACCTTTCCCTTTCTCCCTCCATCATACAGTCACTTTCAGATGTCTACATTAAAATAAAAAGCTGCAGGCAGTGCTACTATCAATGAGGAAAATATTTCCCACCGGTCAAACAGAGCTCCTTATGGGAATACCATTCCCCTAAATACACTTACTGAGGTTTTTCTGGATGCCTTCCCTACATTACCCCTCCCCAGGCTCCTTCTTTCTCCTTACAAATGCAAACCCACAAAAGAAAACTAAGAAAAGCCAGTGCAAGGTCTACCCTTAACAGTTGTGAAAGAGAGTGGCATTACCCCATCAAGATAATGGAGGACAGCAGCAGTCATCCTTGCCTGATTGATGGGAGGGCAATCTCTTGGAAGAACATTATTTAGGAAGACTTCTGGACCTCTGGGGCCTGAGGTGAAGCCCCAACTGATGAGGATGGAGAATAAGCACCCTGAAATCCAATAAAAATTGCATTTCAGCTGGTGGAAGCCTGGTGGGTGGATTCCACAAACCTCAGTTGGACACCATTTGCAAAAGGTTGAAGGCTTCTTGCATGAGACCATGAATACACTGCCCTAGAAAAGAAGATTTTGTGTGTGGACACTGCAGTTATGAATAGATTTGGAGGAAAGTATCTCCTGTGAGTCCTGGTAGACTTTTGCTGCTCTGGGAGAAAAGGAGGAGAATGGGATTTGTGGAAGAAAGAGTTTTATCTTGGCAACAACATAAAAGAAACTGTTGTTTTGGGAAAAAACTAGATAAATTAAATTCCAGGAGAGGGATGCATAGTTTAAATACTTCTGAGGTTGTGTCTGTCAATTAACAAAGGAAGAGGTCTGTGGAGAGGCGGCTGCTGGACAGACATGTGCTGAGATGTTCTGGAACAAGCCCAGAGTCAGACAGGCTGGCACCCATCCCACCCTCATGTCTTTACTTATAACTACTATATGCCGTGATCAAAAGGCTGTCAGATACTAATAAAGTCTTAATGCATCATCTCTCATTCACACTGATTCATGCGAGACATTTGGGGCATCCAAGTTTAGTGGGTCATATTCCTGGGCTCCTTCTGTAGCCAGCAGAGAAGGTAGAAATCTTTCAGATTTGGTACAGATAAATGAGGATCCTGGCACAGATTGCCATTTTTTTCAAGTCTTTCTCTGCTGATTCTACAAGCAGCTTTAGGGGTTCCAGTCAGTTACATCTGACACCCAAGTCAGATGTCTGAACTTAGACAGTGAATAGCTTTATGGGACTGTGATTTTATTCACCTCTGAAAATCCAAGTATGTGAAAAGCAGCAGGGTTCTGCTGCTCCAATTAATGGCTTGTGGTTAGACATTATCTAAGGGCCAAGAAGAACCACAGGGCACAGAATTACCAGTATATCTCTCTTTTTTCATCTGAGCTGGTGCTCTTGACTGACCTGAAAGGAATCTCATGGAAAGGTCATGTAAGGGAACATCAGAATTAAAATGAAGTTCTGGTTGTATGGAAATCTGCAATAATTTGGCCAAAGCATCATCCCTGTCTTTATACTGGGTGGAACCTCGGGTTTGCATTGAAGCCAAAGCAGAAGGAATGAACTTGTCTGGCATTTGCTCTCTGAGGGATCTAGCTTCTAGGGAAATGTGCAATGACAAGAAGAATTGATGTCTGTTCAGGAAACACTCATGTTCTACCAGGTAGTAAGGGTGTGCTTCATTTAGCCCCTGTCCACTGACACATTCATTAATTTGTCAATTAATTGGAGCTTCTGAGCTATGTTTAGCCAACTAAAATTCAGGAGTTTAGTATTGCCAACCCCTGAAGGTGCATCCAGAGGGTGACTGGCATCTGCAAAAGACAGATTATTCACCCCATCTATTTGGATATCACAGTTGGTGTGAGAATAATCATTCTGTGACATGTGTAGTTCTGTGCACAGACTCCACAAAGATCCTAAACAACCAGCCTAGACAAGATATCGAACTCTCTGGTGGTTAATGAAATGAGGTGGATCCCATCCCACAGATGCTGGAGAACAATTCCATTAGTGCTCTCTATTAATACACTGACAGCGTAGAATAATACCATCATAAGTTCTGCTAATCTTTTTGCACCTCATAAGTTATGAAAATGCTTTACAGGTTATCAACAGAACTCACTTCTCTCATAATTAGGAAACATTGGATTTAAAAGCCAGCATGAATGCTGATTTAGAAATGCAACTATTTCCATGGGGAGACATGGCAGATCATGTACCTTACAACAGAGTTTTTGTTGAGAGCTTGCATATCCATACACAAAAACTAGAGGAATCTTGTCAGTTTAAAATATTTTAAACTCAAATGACTGATGCATGGGAACTTGCAAATAAGTTTGTTTGTTTGTTTGTTTTTCAGAACAATTAGAAATCAGAGGTATTCATTCAAAACTTTAAGAACTGTGAATAACTGTAGCCCTTACACAGGCAAATAGTGACACACATGCTGTGGAAGAGGACGTGTCCCTGCTATTCAAACCAAACGTTTGTGTGTTCCTAATAGTTCCTATAGTCTGGGCTCACATTGTTACCTGCACACAGCACAGCAACCACGCACAAGGTCAGCAGCAGACAGCAATCCTATTGTCAGTACCTGAAGAGGGAACATTTTATCCTTCCCAACAAATCTACATATAGGCTATTGAATAAAATACAATAGCCTCCCTAAATTACTTCATCCATTAGCTAGATGCCTGTAAGAAAAATAAAGCAGCGTATTTTTGTATGATCCATTATGCTTTGTGAGGTAAACAACTGGCATTTGGGGGAGGAGGGGAAACCTGGAATCTGAACCCCAAAACAGCCAAATTTTGTCATTCAAAGGGAGGCAGAAAATTTCTTTCAGCCTAACTCAGTAATGCTTCAGGAATTCAAGATGATGTGAAGTATCAGTGCTATGTACACACACGGGGTCTGTGATTTGAGTTAGCTGATCTAACATGTACTCCTCACCTTGAAAGAGGGTATCAGAGTGCAAAAAGAGATGGAAGCTCCCTGGGGACTTGGAGAATCAGGAGGGATCCCATGGGAGCTGGCAGGAAGGGCTTCAGAGTATGGGATCTATCCCACTACCCCAGCAAGGGAGCAAGACAACCACAGGGCAGACAGGGGAGTCCTGGTTCCTACAGTAACTCCCCCGCAGGGACCATGGCGCAAGATGTTGTGCGTGGGATGGGATCACTGCATTTTGGGATACCAACCTCATGCCTTGAAGATTTCCCAGACCTTCTGTGAGCAAGATGGGGAGAATAGTGGCTGCTTAGCATCACCTCTAGCATTAGTCCAAATAGCAACCTACTGCAATGCTGATAGCATGCTACCAGGTCCTGAGGGTTATGTTGTAGTTCTTCTACACCATTTTATCTCAGAACAGGTAGTGATAATGTTCTTTGCTTTTCATTCTGACACACTGGCTTCCAAGCACTTCTGACAACACTTGAAAACATACCCTCCTCCCTACTGGAGGGAGGAGGCTGGGACAGATATTTTCCTTTATCTTTCTCTTTTTTTCCTGCTCTCAGACTCTGCTGATGAAACTTCTCTTTTCCTCCTCAGTATTCCCAGTCTCCCTCAGAGCCCAGGACTCATCTGCCATTCTCCAAATCCTGATGTACAGGTGACACTTCAAGGATGTATTAAGAAAATGTTGTAGGGGATGGAGGAGCAGGAGATGCTGACACAGAAAAAATCATTCTATTTTAAGCAGGCCAAGTTGTACTTGAGAATAGTTGACTATTCCTGACCTTGTAATTAGCAGAGCTGCCTGTTCTGGTGCCATGAATCATCCCAGTCTATCTGGAGATGGTAGAGTCCTTTCCCCAGTATTTATGGCAGCATGCAATGAATCCTCATGGTGGATTAAGGCAGGCAGGTAGGTTTACTGGCTCTGGCTGGAGCAGCAAGGAGACTCCCAGTGTCATCAGGAGCTGTGGCACAGCAAACAGGACATTTCTGACATGTCCAGGGGGACTTGTGAATTGCTTGAGGGTGTCACTGAAAGGGCAATAACTAGCTAAAAGCTCTCATCACAGCCAGGGCTGCAGCAACAGTGACAGAGAAAGGGGACAAGGAGGGGCAACAGGGAACATTTGAGGACAGAAGTGAGTGATATACTCCTGGCACAGGCCTTTATTTCCTTGCAGCTTAAACTCATGTCCTCCAATCCTTTCCCATTAATAACTCATGCATTATCCAGTGAGGGATACCCTTGAGTCTGACATGTGAGAAAGCACTACTGTACAGTCCCAGGAGAGTTTTAACTGGCCTAACATCATGGCTACTCTATACCCTTTGCACTGAGGAGGGGAGAGTGTTTGCTTTATGACTCATGCACTATGTTTTCTGCTCTATGTTGAACTTTCATTCTGGTCTACAGGTTGTTTCAGCCTGTATCTATGTTTCCATGAAACAAAACAACTTTCATTGCATCATATTCCCCAGAGGCAGCTCATCTCCTGAAGCTTTTTCCACTGCCCCAGCACCATCCCCCTTTCTGTCTCTTCAGATCTATTTCTTCTGCTGCAAATCCAATTAAAGCCTCTCTGGGAGCCTCATGATCAAGTCAATGTAGTGACCAATTGTGGGATGGGTTAAACTGAGATTTAAGGTGAGTAGATATGTAAGGAGCTGATAGGAAGGCAGGCTTTTTTATTAAGAAACTAGAGAGGTAGCATCCATCACTTCTCAGTTCAGTATGTGTAGTTTAGGTGGTTACTTTTAAGGTTGGTGCTACCACAGTCACTACAGATCCAGCTAATACACTCAGCTAATACCCTCAAATCCACTGCTCACACTAGTGGATCTCTATCAGCAATAGCAGGAATTGATCAGGGAAATAAGTGGCAATATCTCATGTCCCCATCCAATTGGGTATGTGACTCCGGACACATGAAATCAGCTCATCTGTATAGTCTGTACAGTCCTTTCACTCAATTACTCTGCAGCTGTATCTATTCCAAAAATAACAGCAAGCTCCTTTGCATTTTGTGATCATGCCATCGTAATTAAAACAAATTCCAGTCTCCAAGTGGCAATGGTAGGAGCCCACCAGCTTTATGGAGGAGAATGGACAAATGCTTTATCCAGATTATTTTTACTCCAGCCTGCCTAGTTTCAAATCTGCCTTTGCCTCAGTTTGGTTGCTGTAGAAACAGCCATGACATCAGAATTGGTAGTTGTGACATCGTTGAGTGAATAATTGGATCCTGGAGAAGGCAGCAGGAAAAATGAAGTAAACAAATGTGCTTACCTACAAATGCTCTTAACATGAGGAACCAGAACCTCCAATCATAATTTACCACACATTGCTAATGTGTTTGTTATAATATAGTCCTTAATTCCTTCTCCCTCCCCACCCCTTCTATTTTGGCTGAATATGAAAGTTCATCAGGGCTGGAACAAAGAGGGGAAACATATTGAAATGAGCATTACAGATCTGTCGTGCTCTAGTTTATGGTCTTTTCTCAGTGATGCACAGTAAGTAAAACAAGCACTGATTGAGTCAGCTGCCTCCTGGGTGTTCACTTGCTGTAGTGTGAGGAATATTAATGCTAAGTACATCCTCGTGCCATCAGGAAAGGCAGGAGGAGGCAAGCAGATTACCCCAGCTTAGGGGTATTATACACGCGTCTGCAACTTCCAAAGACACAGAGAGGAAACATTTTGGGGGGTTTTTGTCTCTTATCTTCTTACAGTCTTATAGATTTTGGAGATGCATTGCCCTGGAGTTTTAATACTCCGAGTTTTCAGGGGGGGATTGTGATTATATATATATTTTTTTAAATCCTCTTTTTTACGGGCGGAAGAAAAAAAAAAGGAAAGCAAAAAAAAAAGCACTGAATTTCATCAGGATAAAGAAAAAGCAGATTCCAAGAGAAGAAAGAGGAGATGAAAAAGGAAAGTTTGATTAAAATACCCTCTTGTTCCATGTGTTTGATGTAAATATCTTCACACCTTTCTCGTTTCCTTTGCAACCTCAGCAGAGGGTTCAGCCAGTCACCAGGGGATTGAGTTCCAAGCTTAGGGCTTTGTAGTTGCTGCTGCTCTTGCTGCTGTTGTCTAAAGGGATTATAAGCCTTTGTAAAGCTTGTGTTAATACCCTGGAGGGGGAAAATGAGTTTCCAAATAACCTCTCTTGTGTATCTCTTGTCTATGGTGCTTTAGGAAAAGAAAAATTAGGAAGTGTTATGGCTTCAAGAGTAAGTCATTTTCAGTTCACAAGCAAGTTCTCCAGCCCTTCTGACCCCATCTCTTCCAGTGCCAAAATGGTCCTTCTCCTTGTGCTGCTGAAGCGCAACCTTTTAGGAGCAGAGTGAACCTCTCCGTTCACCAGGGAACACATTTAATCTTACACTGGATTTTTAAAAAGCATCTGAAGAACAGAATTAGGTGCTTAGCTCCCACTATAACTTTTAGTAATGTTGGGCACCTTGTGTTCCATATGTTCTCTGGAAAATTCTAGCCCACAATCCAACTCCACAGCTTCAGACTGACTCTCTGTATCTTCTCAAACCACTTTTTTTTCCTTTCTGCAGAAGGATTGGTTTCAAGGCACATCTCATCACTTCCCTGTCAGATGCAGTTGCAAAGGTGCGGAGCTGCTTGATATGCTGAGAGCATCAGTGGCTGTGGGTCATTCAGTATTCCAGCATGAGGAGTGGGTTGCTCGGTATTCCAGGTGTGTGCCACCACTCCATGTCAGCCAGTACCCAGGGCTGTACAGCTGTGGATTGCTCAGTATTCCTAGGGTGTGCTTCAGGTGCTTAGAGGCTGTCACAGAGCACTTGGGTGCCTGCCAGGATAAGAGTCTTTCAGTATTCACATCCCTCTCTCACACACGTGGGGTGAGGCACATAGCCCTCCATCCCATTCTCTGCCCTGCCAGGTTTTGAGAATAGAAATGAAAGCAATGGTCAAAAAGAAAATTATAATGGAAAGGAGAGGAAAAGAGAAATGAAGAAAGAAGGGAAGGGAATGATATAAAAGAGCAGTTCTTTAGAAAATGAGACCTTTGTGCTTCTCATATAGATACTTTTGCAGGAGATAGGTTTAAATTAGAAAGGTGAAGACAATGCATTCCATTTTTGTAAGTGAATCCAAGGATCCTTAAAAACTCAAGGCAGAGCTGTCCAGAGACATCATTACACTTTTTGGTCAGTGTTATGTTATAACATAACATAAAAGGCTCATACCCCACAGAAACAAAGGATTGCAAGAGGAGAATAAGGAAACCCAAGAACCCAAGTAGGGGAACACAGTGTCTTGACCTGGCTCCCCACAGAGCTGTACAGTCATTAGCTCCATCCCCTGGAAGGGAAACTGTCATGACAAGACACTGGGAGAAGCTGTTCAGACCACCCTTTACACCAAGATTTACAGCCAGCAGTGACTCATTGGAACTCATTGTCAGACAGAGAAGAGCCTTGTAGATTTGCACACTCCTTTAAAAAAATCTGCTTCAAAAACTTTCTTCAAGAAATCTGTAGAAATTTTGACATGTTGCATTTGAAGAAAGCACAACTCCATAGTTGGTTTTTTTGTGCCTGAAATTAAGTCAACTGCACAGTAATATTGAAACAAGATAATCATGATTAACATAAAATTTGATTTCTTATAACAGTTTTTCTTACAAATTGTCCACTAAATTTTGTCTTTTCAGAAAAACATTCAGATTTGGGACAGGTTAAAAAAAGAATCTGAGTTTTTGGAGAGGAGAAAATGTTTCCACCGCAGTTCTTTTCATAAGACCATCTGCTCCTTTGTTACCAGGTATGAGTTTGTGGAGATATGTGCCAGCTACTGCAGATGACAAGCCAGCACTGTGTGCAGGTACTTCTGCCCAGCACAACTCTGAACAAATGGGCTGGCTGTGGAAGTGGGAGAAAAAGTTGTGTTTTGGAAAACTAAGAATGGAATTTAATATCTGCTTTAAGGGATTTCATACTGCAACAAGAGCAGAAGTGGTCTGTAGCAAGAACAGGCACCAGCCTTCAAAAGATAGTGATCTTTCTGTGGTAAATACAACAGTGTGTCAGGGAGAAATTCATATTTCTTCACTACTAATTCTGCACTTTTATACAATTAGAGTAAGTCTTAATGCGTTTCCAGATATTTCTACTGCTGATCTGTGCTTCACAGTCTTCTTCTTTCTGGGTATATCCACTGATCTAGAAGGCTTCACGTGTGTCTTTACTTTCTTCACCAACCATTGGCCTTAAAGCATTAGAGTTCTCTGGATCTACTCCCCCATGAAAATATTTAGTGGATATAATATTTATTCTTCATTCGCTCAACCCACTCTCTAAAGGAATCCTTCCCAACAAGCCACCCCAGTACTTAGCTATGAAAATAATATTCCCTTCCCCATGACTTTGTCAGTGCAGGAACATCACAGCCTGCTTCAAAATACTGCACTGCACTTCTCAATGGTATTTTATGACACATTTTTCACATCAAATTTAAAAGCATAACTGAGTGGAATTAAATTAATGCCGTCTGGTAATGTCAGCAGCACCAGAGCTGTGCATGGCTGGCTTAGCTTCTAAACCTCTGGCAGCTTCCTGGGACTTAGTTCTGACTTCAGGGAAATAGAGTGGGTTTGTTTTTTTATTTTAAATTCACTATGTAAAAAAAGTAGTGTGTGGGAGTAAATAAATGGTAGCTGAGGTCTTGGTAGCCTTTCTTAGGGAAGATATCTTCAAGGTTAGATGTAGGTTCCTCTGCACAAACAGGAAAGGAGTGTATCTGAATTTCAGATAAGTATCCATGAGAATTTTAACGTGATGAATACATACCCAAGAGATCTGAGGATATCCCTAAATTACCTAGTCCCTCCTTTATGGAAATTTCCTTTATTAAGAAAATAATAAGCAAACACGATAGCCCTCTGTAATAATACACTGTCGGTCTATTTTTATAGCTTTGTCACCCTAATGCCAGTGTGGCTTGTCCCAATTCCTACACTTGTACGGTAGATTTTGTTATCCTCTGGATGCTTTTGTAACAAGAGCACTTGGAGGTCAGATAATATGTTTGTCCTGTTATATACAGCACCATAAATAAGAGTTGTCTTGGATTTACTTGGAGATACAGGAGTAAGGAAGTGCAATAAAAGAGTGGGGAAAGAAAAACTCCACATAACTAAAACCAGCAAGAAAAACTCATTCTAAGCCTACCTAATCATAACAGATAATGATGAAGCAGGATAGATTCTGTACAGGAATGAAAGATCTGAGATTTAAAAAGGAAAAAAGAAATCGTTATAAAGCTGCATTGCTTATTCCCTGTTGCCTATAAAGCAGTATTTATGAAGCAGGAAGATTGTTTTTTCTGGATGCATCATCTTACTCTAAGCATGGAATTTTACTAGGATTTCCAAAAGAACTTGTGGGAGCTGAGATTACCCCAACATTTCACAATTTTTTAAAAAGCTGAAGTAAAATGGTTGCACAAATACTCTTTCTCTCTCTTTTGTTTCTCAAAGCTTGGACTCAGACTGGCACAACACAAGGTTGAAGTAAAGTTTCATAAGCTGTTCTTAATGCAGAGGGATTTACATCAGCTAAAGTGCTGGAATTTTGAATGCCAAGCAGAGTAAGACTCATTTCCTTAATTTAAGCATCTAGGTGTTCAAAATGTAAGCCTGATCTAGTCACACCAGGATTCCTCTACAGACAGCAGGGAGAAACAGGCTCCCCTGGAAGATGTCTCATTCCATTCTCAAAAGCAGGGTCTAATCTGGGTTGGATGAATTGCCTCTAGAGGTACCCACAGCCCCAGACTACAGAGAGAGATTGGGGTGATTATCTCAGACCTCTCACTGTTAGACTTCTAACAGGAAGGGAGATGAATCCCAGCCTTAGCAGCTATTGCATTCCTGTGGGTTTGAGTGCTTAAAAACGTCTCTCTTTGCTAGTTTGAAAGACTCCATCTCTCTCACCGAGACAATTTCATGCTCTTAAACAAAGTACTAAGGCATGAAAGTACAATTTGAGTCTGTTCTTTCCGTAGGGCTGCTTAAAGAAAAGGACTAGATGATATGCTTTGGATTGAACTGAGGTGCTGACATTGGTGTCTAGGAAATGTTGCAGTAGACTGAGCAAGAGGGCTGTGCTCAACGCCAGCATAAAGAGCTACAATTGTCATGGAGATGCATCCATTTACTCCCAGTCTGCATTTGTCAAGGGGAAGAAGAGGAATTGCCCCTTGATCAGTGCATATTTGACATATTGAGTTATCTCTCTCATGAGCAATAGAGTGAAGATGAGTACACTTTTGATATGTTATAGTGGCTTCCTATAAATATTAAAGCAAAGGAAAGCTTCACATTCTTACAGGATGGAAGCACCTACAATTCATCTACAGAGCTCATGCTGAGCTGCAGCTGACCACAGGCTTCCCTGAGGAGTCACTAATGGCTCACTCAGGACCTTTCCTGCTTGCTTTTCTAGGGTTTTCTTGGCTGAAAGGAAAGCTTTGCCATCCTCAATCTCAATTTCCAAGGTGGCTGAGGTCTTGGAGCCCTTTTTGCAGTGGTTAGGGAGAACATGAAATCACCATCCCTGGAGGTTTTAAGAAAAACTTGTGTCTTAAAAACTATTTATCTTCCTGACCCAACTGGAAAGCAGACAGGTTGACTAGACACCATTCAATGATTTGTCCACTTGTGTTTACCATCCATATTCTCAAGTGGTATGAGCTCTAAAGAATAATTCAGTCTGCTCCTTACTAAACATCTGAACACATCACACACAATGATTGCAGAAAAGCAATTGAACTCATAGATGAAAATGTTCTTCCACGTTCTATAAGCAATCAAAATGGGAAGGGAACAAATTAGTGAATGAATACACAAGGGTTTAACTTCATTTCTGTGGAGCTCCACATGAAAACAGTGACTGAAGTTTCATATTTTTGTTCTGCTTCAAAAAAAATTAACAATTATCCATTTGAAAACAGAAAGAGTGTTCTAAAGGGTAGTCATTTGGATCAGTACCACAAAGGCTGAGAGGTGGAATGTCAACAAACTCAGTGAGTCTTCTGTTAATAATTAGTAATTCACTGGTAGAACATCATGAGAACCTGGTATTCCCAGACTCTCTTCTCCATGTTTTTCTTGTGTCTTTCTTCAGTAGATTGCAGGGTAATGAATCATATAATTCCAACAGAGGAAGACCAATCTCAGCAGGGTTTGCTGGTGTTATCTGAAGTCATCCTTCTCTTCTTCCTAACCTACTCTTGCAGATTTCTTGCCAGATTGTTTACACTCCAACAATTTCTGCTGCACCTCTTAAGAAAGGAGCTGTAATTGCTGATCCAGCTGTTAGATGTTCCCCTCAGTACAATCTGGAAGTCAGTAAACAACCATCTGATGCTTATCATAAAGATGCAGAGGAACTGAATGGTACTGCCCAATTCCTCCCTAAAAGGGAGCCCTACACACCTATGAGCTCTCCCCTCTGCTGGCTCAGCATTTGCTTCCAAGTGCATTTCAAAGTCAGAGCCTGGGATTTTTCAAAGCTACTTGCAGCAAGTAGCGACTTTGACAGCCACAGGCTTGTTAGCTGAAAGGCTGTTGTTGTAAAACTAGGAAAATGTTTCCTCTTGCTAGGAACAATACTTGTCTCTTGATTTCCCTGGACAGTTCTGCACCACTGCCTGTCCTAAGGCAGAGAGTTAACTGAAAGATGCAAAGAGGTCACTAAAGAGCTGAACAAGAAGAGTGAAGTGATAAGAAGCAAAACTTCATCGCAGTGGACTTAGATTCCAAACAGTTGGATCAGCAAAGACTCTAATTGTACCTACTATTTTGGTTTCTTTTATTTATTTTAGCTGGGAAGAGTAGCTTGATGAAAGGCAAGTCAAGATAAGTCAGACAGACAGCTGTGTCAGGGAGAAACGTGTCAAGTTAGAGCATATCATCTGACAGAAGCAGTTGTGAAAGCCATAAAATGCTTTCCCTACATAGAGATGGGTAGTTTGTCAGACAAATTTAGTAAAGAGAAATAAGTTGATATGTTTCCCCGCTTATGACTTTCTTCTCCAGCCTATATGCATTTTGTCCATCCTGGATAAGAATGTAGAAAATGAGTGTCAAATGTTGATTTGAGACCTGAGGATTCTTGAAAGTAAACACCTGTAGGGCTCAACATCTGGATGCCCCAGGCACAGAACAAATTAACTGCAGAAATAAACTACAACAGAGGTAAAAGCAGAAGAAAAAGGGTCTGAAATCAAGCCAGAAGTAAGACTTCTGAAAAGATATCTTGATAACACTAGGATTTAAATTATATATAGGGTGCAATATCTAAGTATATCTACCTGCAGCTTCCTAGAAGTCTATTGATAATAGATTAAATGCAAGGATATGGAAAGGAGATACACTTCTCTTGACTCAACCTTCTATGGCTGAATTTTTTAGTACCAGTTTTCACCATCCTGACGTCAACCAGGACCTTACAAGAAGGAAATAAAGTGACTAGTCCTTTCTCCAGTTCTGACCAATGTGAAACCAAAGGGTACTGCTCTTTCACTGGGTCAGTATAGGTAGGTAGCTTCCCTAATTCACCTGACAGCAGCTTTCCAATATCCACATCACCTCTCAGAAGTGTTCACATCTAACCCCAAGTCCATACTTTGTGGCTGGGCTGCAGAGATCATTATGCTCCCAAGAGCAGCCAGGCAGCTTGGTGTGCTTACACCCAGCATACTCAGAGCTGAGGAACACATGCAGAAACCCATCAGAACTGTAACTCTTGGTCAGGTGTAAAGCTACGTGCAGAATCACTGTACTGTGCTTTCTTTGGAGCATGAATGCTTCTCCCCCCCTTTGCACAACGTATTATCAATCTTTACATCTTGTTCACACCTCAATAAAATTATAAGTGTTTTTTTATTACTGCCATATGTATTGTCAGGCACAAAGCTCTACCGGCTGCCATTAGACAACCTGACAACAGCTCTTACAGGCTTGGCAATAACCAGCCATAAGTCTGCCACTGCTTAGGCCAGGTAGGAAGCATGAGAAACTCCATTTGTTTCCTTACTCATTCTCCAGATTTTGATCAGCCAGAGAGAAGAAAACTTAGGCTTTTTTATCAGTAAGATGATTTGAGGTTTTATTACCAGATCCAGGTGCAGTGGGCAAATTGTTGTCTACTGTGTCACTGTGTAAGTTTACATCCAGCCTAGGTGCCAGTGTTTTGTTAAATCACACCCCTTCATTTGATAAAATTCTTTATGAAATTAAGTTTTAACATCTGTAGCAAACAGAGGTTGTGTTTGCATGTCACATCTGCACCTGTGCAATTGCAAATTAACCCAATATAATTAGTCACAATTTTTACTCATTACCACCAAGATCCAAATCAAAGCCAGGATTTACTTCCTCATTTTTTATTCTCCTTTCTCTTCCAGATAATGATCTGATCTTTGCACCACTACAGTGCATTGGATTTTTAATGTAGACAGCTTTGTGGATCCAATATTAAAGAAAAATACCAAATGCTACAACCAAATCCTTTGAACCAAATTCCCAAGACCTCAGCACCTGAAAGGCAGATGAGATTTTCAGAAGTTTGTTTCTTATTTAACTATCCAAAAGAAGGAATAAATCTTTCTCCATTCCCTGCCTCTAGTAGGTTTTCCATAGCACATATCATCAAAAGAAATCAGTGCACAGAAAATGGAGCATTTTTGAGAAAATTTGGCTCCTACTGTGAGCCTTGAACCCTTCTGAAAATGGTGTCAGAAGTGGCTATTTCATCACTGCACGAGGCTTTCCTGCCCTACTTCAGACTTCATAACAAATACATGCTCTATGACAAGCAACAATGAACCCTCCCCACTATTTATCATTATTCATTAATCACATCTCAGCAATCATCTATATTATTTATTGTTATTATTCATTACTTTTTGAATTAATAATAACCATAGCAGGGACTACCATGATGAATAGCATGGAAAAAAGACAGGATATTTTTGTAGGTCTTTTGACATGTAAAGTACTGGACTCCCACAGACTTTATTTATGAAGAGTTACACTGAAATACAAAGAGTAGGAAGAATATTGTAGCTCCTATAGCTTAAGTAAAGGAAAGACTTTTGAGAGGTATTACTTCTTATTATCCCAAATGATATAATTAAGGAGGGTAAGAAAAAATAAAAGGGTAAAAAAAGTCATAAAAGCTTTCAGACACAGAATTCTTCAGAACTGAAATAGGAGCTTTTGGGTACTATTATTTTACCATTGGATCAAAAGGAATGGATTAATATCTGTTGTGAATATCCTTGTATGTACTCACAGCTCTCCTGAGCACAATTTTTAAAAATTTTTTAATCCATTTCACTATTTTATGGAGTTGCATCGATTTCCATGGAGCTTCTGACAGAGAGATTTATCTTCAGGACGGCTTTCTGATCACTTCCAAAGATAGAGATTGTGATCCCAATTGAAATGGGAGTCACTCCTCAGCTTAAAGAAATGTGACATCTCCAATCTAGATGTCCATCAACAGAAAACTTATTAAAGTATTTGTAAAAGCACCAAGTAAAGGATAGTTCTGGGATGGCTGTCCCTGCTAGTTGATTTACAAGCTATAATTTCTTCACCTAACCTAATTTCTGCTAGCAAATAAGTCTGGTACTCATTGTGTTACATCCTCTGAAATCCTCTGCTAGAATATTCTTTAGCACATTAGAAGGCTGCATTGTGCTTCCTTTGGTCTTTTCTTATTAAAGAATAACTTCTTCAATTTTTCTCATAGGTTTGTTTGCTGAAATTTCTCTGCTCTTTCCTGGTACCTATTTGTACCACCCCAATTTGCCCACATTATAAAATGAGATATCCAGAAGATCTCATACTCCAGCTGAAGCCTCCTCAGTACCCAGCTAAGCAGAATATACAATGTGATACTGCTTTCCAGAGTGAGATTTGCTTCTTGTCACTGTTAATCCATATTCAGCTTATGCAGTATTATAACTCCTTGATGCTTTTCCACTGTGCTCCCATCAAGGCAGTTATTCTGTGTTTCATGGACATAGCCATGAATTCTCCTTCCTAAGGAGTCATTTGCACCATTGTCCTATTGAATTTCATCTCAGTGATTTCCTACTGCTCCTCCAACATATCACAATCATTTTAAATTCTAATCCTGTCTCCCAAACTGCTTGCAGTCTCTTCCAGCAAAGTGTCATTTGTAAATTTTATAGATGTGCACCTTAGTACATCATCCACGTGGATAATGAAAATATTGAAGAAGTGCTGGACTCCAGTTCAAATGTCCTTCCAGTTTAAAGGAGAACTATTCATGTGTGACTTCTCAGCCAATTGTGGACGTACCCTCATCTAGAGGACTGCCTCAAGATCATATTTTCCAGGCTTGCTTATAAGAAGCCAAAGTAGGATCATATTAAAAGCAAGATAGATCACAACTACTGCATCCTCCTAAACCACTATGGCATGTGGCTCCACTGAAAAGGAATATTAGATTGATATGACAGGATTTGTTCTTTACAATTCCATGTTGACTGCACTCTTTCTCATTTTATTATCCACCAGATGCTCATAGATTGATAGCTTAATAGTTTACACCATTATTTTTCTGGGTTAAAATGACTAGTCTGTCATTCCCTTGGTCCACTTCACCCATTTCCATGTAGGAACTATATTTGCTTTACTTTTCTCTCACATTCAGAAAAAAAACAAAACCTTTGCAAAAAAAGTCAACACACAGCCATAACACTAGATATTCTAGGGTCTCTTGAAACCTTTTTCTACTGCATAAGAAAATAATAATAATGAAAGAGCAGAGAATTACAGGTTTTCAAGAAGAGGCCAGTTGGAGTCAAGCCAGGGATTTGCACACCAGCCCCTGTAGTTACAGCATATCTGACTATGGGAGTCTGTGTGTACATTTCCTCACACATACTGCAGGGTTTTGGAAAATTGTTTGGTATTTCTCAAACAACATCCAAGACCACTTTGGGTCACCTCTCAGGGTGCTGGCAGAAAGACTTTTTACCATTCCATCAACACATGTTGATCAACATTCCTGCTTTGCCTAGAAGGTAAATTAGACTCTAGTAAAACATTTTGAAGCTTCCTTACACTGTGGTTGGTGCTAATGAGCCCAGGAGTGAAGTCTGCATCTGAAGAGCTCAGTTTGCCAAGATAGCCAGGTTTCTTATTGCTGTCTGTCAATTGGCCTCTTCCCTAAGCCATGAGAGAAGAAGGGCATCCTCCTTTTAAACCATAAATCATCCCCTTAATTGGTGATCAGATGCTGTGTGAGAGAGCTGGCAGGTGTCAGTTCATGGCTTTATAATTGAATGCAGCTTGCTTTAATGCATCCCTGCTCTTCCTCTCCTCAATAAATTGGGGAATCAACGCAAACCTCAAGTGTGACTTACAGTGGCAAAGGGGAAAGAGAAACAGGAGAATGCAGAAGTTTATCTTTTTCCAGAGCAGTGTCTGGGTGACAGCTAAAGTAGACTGAGTTGAAAAGCATCACAGACATACATCAAGATGGTTATCTGACATCAGAGAAACTCCCAGTCACTGGCTGTCCCTCCTCATCACCATCAGCAACTGCAAGGAAATGGGTGTACACAGGATTTTTACTACTTGGTCTAGAAAAATCAAAGAAACTTCTGTGACGCACACTCTTATCTCCCTCTGTTGATCTAATATCTCCTTTAGCTCATATGCTTGAACTTTTCTTTTTTTCTCCCCCTCACTCACATAGAATGTCAGAAAACTATCATGTATTCAAAAAACACAGATTGGTGTAATCACTCTGCAAAATTGCTGGGAATTAGAAGAAACGTGCTTTCCTTCAGGACTGATATTAGGGCCTTGGATATTTTGGCTTACTCAAAAAAACAGTCATCTAACTCCTATTTAGGTGACTAACCCCTATTTTAATCAGCAAAAGCTAGATGCTTAAATATCCCTGAAGAGCTGGTCCCCAGTGTCTACAGGATCCAATCACTGATTCATCAGCCTATGGATCCAATCAGCAGTGATTGATTTAATGATGTCAATATTCCTTTCCACTCCTCCATAATTTCCTGTCCCTGCCCTCTATGGCTTTATAGGAAGCAACCCATTATGATAATTCAGTATTCCTTCTGCAGAAAAACAAGCTGAAAATGAAAAACAAAATTCTACACAGCCCCAGGAAGCATCCATAGCAGCAGCATCAGTGTCCAGGCTGATATTTATTGAATTGTTTATCTATAATGTGATGCCACAGTTTAAAAAATTGAATTAGTCTAATTATCCTATTTAAAGAGATAACTCTCTTGTTGCTACCACTCCCATAATTTTCTGCATTTCCATCTCCTAAATTATCCACTTCTAGGCTTTTTTCTAGCCCTTATATATCTGAAAAAAAATATCCTTCTAGGTATAATTAACTTTTTCATTCAGAATCCTAATTTCCTCTCTCAGACATTTTCTGCAGTGTTTAAACTATTTATTATGCAAACTTAGAGAAGTCAAACTATGAATTATGTACAAATCTATGTATTGGAGTTCTCAGCTAATCACTGCATCTCTGTGTCTTGTGATTCAAGGTAACTAAAGTGCACAGAGTGGAAAATACAAGTCCAGCATATGAATATTTTTTCCCTTTCCCAAGTTAAATAACTCAATGTTATCTTTCTAATGATTTTTTTTTAATTCTGTTTTCAGGTAATTTCTTATCACCCACCACTATGTTTGCCTTCCTTCACATCATACTTCCATCATCTCCTCTACAGTGCTCTCAGTAAACTGCAATGGGACATGTGAAGACTTGCAATGATTTCTTAGCACCAGTGAATATCTTTCTGCTTGGTGTTAGGTTTTTTTCCCCCCTCTTTCCTGATCTTTGTTCATTTGCTTATTCTTTCCCCTTCCACTTCTTGGATTTTACATTCTGATTTTACATTACAATTTTGATGACAGGGACTGTCTTGTGTGCATGTTCTTAACAGAAACGTTTGATTTTCCATGTGCTGTAGGCTTTGGCTTCATCATAAAGAGTATTGTTATAGTTGTGATGAAAGCTCCATGGGACTCCAAGCTTACACTAGCGCCTTAAAGACATCAGAAAAATATTATATTTGAGGTCCCAAGGATTTTGCTATCTCTGATTAGCCTTCCTACTAATTAATAGCACATCACTTGCAATCTATCTGTCCTGTCAGCAGGAAGATGTTCAAAACCCCCTCTAGCTTTTCAGTGGCATATTTCCTTGCATCTCTCTTTTAACCAAAATGAAATCATATTGCTTGGAGAAACCTTTTCTCCCCCAGTGCATGAAAGTTGAAGGAAAGGGAAAAATATGCTTTTATTTATTTTTGCATATGGGATTGTTATGATTCATTAGCACAGAAAGCAGACAAATGCTGTGGGGTTGTGTCCTCTGAGACAATTCTGATTGCATAATGCTGTAATGCTTCACTATAATATCTTCTGCTGGAGATTTGTCCAAGAAAATGAAACTTATTTCCCCTAAATTTAGCAGCCAAAAAGTCAGAAGTTAAGACTAACCTACCAGCCCAAAGTCAGTTGTCTCTGGGTAGTAATACATTAAAAAAAAGGTGGGATAAAATGTCATTTTGGAATTTTCCTGTATAGACTAGACTATATAAGAACAGAGGTACCTTAAAAAACCTTTATTGCCCAAGGGCAATATTTGGGGAGGGAGATAAATACAGTCCTGATTCAAGGGGAAAATAATAAATCTCAACTCTAGGAAAATTCTGTCTGGGCTTTAATTTATCAGGGCCTTAAAATTCAGTGGATTTTAAGCACAGTAAAGTAATGTGTTGCTGAAACTGTTTTCACATTCCAGCCCAAAGAAAAGATGTACATGTTTCTAGAATGAAGCTTGACTAATAGGTAAATACTATTAAACGTGGCAACTGAAGACGAAAATCTCCAGGTTGTTTTCTGGGAAGATTCTTTTAACCATGAGTTTGGGCTCTGTGCTTTAGCCCGTGCTTGCAATGCTAGTGAATGTACACTTTATTCCATGCCTTCAGCCACTCACTTAATGGACATAAGGAAAAGCTAGTAGATACATTCATGAGGAAACAGAGGGTGAAAGTTGTGGACACAGAAATCAAAATACAGAGGTTCTGTCTGTCTTTAAAATCAAAGATTTTTAGATGCTTTTCAATTTTGGTCAGCGTAGAATTACAGACCTTTCTCCAGACAGGTTCCTCTAGAATTTGGAAGAAAGACCAAGCCTGTCTTTGTTGTGACTCCAATTCAGTATGACTTTGTGAAGAGAATGGGTCTTGCAGCCTCCCAAAAGCAGAGGAAAATGCATTGGTAAAGATTTTTTCCTATCTCTTTGCAATTAGCTTTGCATCATTACTAAAGATCCCTGTGTATTCTTTTCACTCATATACATCTGCGTGCACAAGGTAGAGGAACTTGCTTGGATTTTTGTTTCCTTTTCCACCCTTTTGGAGGTCAACAACTCCAGAGCAGATGTTTGCAGCAACCAAACTGTAACTCCAAAGAGCCTCATTTAACTCCTAAGTCAGGTCAGCTGGGACTCAAAACTGCAGTTTCAGAAAGCCCGGTGGGAATTACAGACACTGTGATTTGGACCCTTAAGCCATCCCTTGAAAGCTCAAACAAGCATGCACCAGGGGAAGAAATAATTGCAGGAGAACTCCTGACCCATGGGCATCAGATGAAGAGTGAAAAAAATGAAAATGAGTTAAAAATAACTACAGGCAGCTTTGATAAACCAGAGTCGCTCATCAGAGATTCTCTCCATCATTTTTATTTATTGCTTTTGACACCTGGTCTATAATGTCCAGAATTCTTCTGGCTCTTCAGCCTCCTAATGGATGCAGCATGCAGCAAATGCCTTCCCAATGCATCTGCCTCTGTCCTAGCAACAGACTCAGGATACAACCAAATCCCACTGTGATCAAGGATGGACAAGTTGAAGGATGGATAAGATGGATGCAGTGATGGCTGCTGAGAGGATGAGGCTGAAACCTGTATCTCAGAAACTTAAAACGTTTGCTCTAGCATATGAAACATGCACAGCAAGCAGATCAGATAATGTCAGATCAAATCTTACTTATCTCATCATCAGCAGCTTCATGAGTTTGTTGCTTTCACTTTTCTTTCTATTTTTTGTCTGGGATGTCTCTCATTAACCTGCTTTTGTCTGGATTTGTTTCTGCCTCAGTTTGGCAGCTGACCAGCAGAAAACAGGGCTTTAATTCCACAGACTGTAGATTGTGTTCCATTTATTAAACCATTTTTATTTCTCTGTTTCCAGTGTTTTGTTTCAGGTTTAGGGGTTTTTCTAATGCTCCCTAGCTCTACTTTTTTTTCCCACCCTCCACCATATTGTTTTGCTTTTTTCATTCCCACCAAGAAAAAGAGGGTAGAGATTTTAATTGCTGTGGTGCAAGCAACTAAACTGGCTTACCCTGTGCAACATGGACCAGCCTCAGGCCCCTGATTCAAGGGCCAAATGTAGCTCTGGGAAGGCTTCTGGACAATGTAACCCCCTGACAGGACTAGGGGCTGTCTGCAAGAATGCATTGAACACCATGTCAGAAGGTGCTTGGGGCTGAGGATGTATGCCATAGAACAGCTCTGCTGGTGTGACATGCCAGTCCATGGTACTGTGTTATCAGTGAATGGGTGACATTTTAAGACATAGGAACAACATTCACATTGCTAAACTTCAGCTGGCTAACTTGGGGTGGTGAAGGTGGTTGCTCAGCTTTTACGTGAAGAGAAAACTGTCTCTTGGAAAAGGCTTAAGAAGAGATCTGAACCCCCTTGCACAAGCCTCTCCTTTTTTGAACTCTCAAGGAATACCTCAAAGACAAGCTGTCTAAGCTTCAGTATTGTAAGTCTTCCCCTCTCCTAAGTACAAACCATTTCTGCAAACACAGACTCACAGTTCTGCATCTTGGAGTTTGAAAGAGTTTAGGCATCTGTGTCCTTATTTTAAATAGTCCTCATGCTTGCTGGAGCATGGACCCACAGATAGGAGCAACGGAGCTGAATAAACCACATTCAAAGCTGGGCTGAGTCCAAGTTACCACTGTGAAAATTCTGGTTGCACAACTCAGGCAGAACATTTAAACAATGCTTGGGAGAGGGGCTCTCATTTTGCTAAGCTTCATCAGTACCCAAGGGATGCCCTCCCATCACCCAGAGCTTGAAAGGGAACAGGTCTAAAACTAGAAGCAACTCTTGAAAAAGGCAAATAATTCTGTCTTCCTCGTATCATGATCCTTATGGAAACAACCTCAAGGAGACATGTTTTATCAGAGGATATAATCACAAAACTTTTTTGAAAATTGCCCCTTTTCCACTGAACATCATCCAAATTCTATAATTACATGATAACTGAAAATTCTGAAGACCATCTTCTCACTTCTGTTACTAGCAAGAAAAAATCTCAGCCTACTGAGACATCACCCAGTGATGTCTCTTTTCTCCATGGAGCTACTGAGATGGCTCATTCAGTCAAGAGATATTACCCAGGGTTTCACAATCCATCAACCTGGCATAGAGAAGATGGATGGTAGATTCTTTTAAAAGACATGTTAGTTTACACAAGTACTCCAAGAACTGTATTTCAGGTCAACCCATTCAGAAAAAGAGCAGTTATTAAAGACCAAAGTACTCCCTCCCCCCCGCGGTTTCCCTATCAAAACTTGTAGCTAACATTTCTAGCACAGCTGCTATGCTAATTAAAGCCTAGAGTGTTTTAAAGCACAGGCAGAAAAATACCATTATGTGCTCTTACTAGTTTCCACTGAACACTTCATGACCCTATAAGAATGATGAGAGACTGAGATACTAAGCCCAGACATTAGACAAGTTCTTATGTCCCCAGTGAAATGTTTTCTGTAAGGTTCCAGCATGGAGGAAATCAGAAGCTCCAAAAAAATAATTTAGGAGCCACCTCTTACAAATTCCTTCTGTATTTTATGAAATGTTTGTGTTTGCCAGCCTTCCCCTTCCCATTCATTCTGAAGTTCAACTCCTAAACTGGCACCATGCAAGCGAAGGAATTATTGGTGTTCCTTCAGCAGAGCATCGGTGGGAAGCAGATGGCTCATAGCTCTTGGGCTGGCTGGGTGTACAAAGCTGAATTTCAATGTCAATGAGCAGCTTAATGTCTGAGGGCTCATCTACACACAGTTTGTTCAGTAGTCAGAAGTCATCTAAACTGAACTGTCACAGGCACTTAGTGCAGAAATATTTCTGTAGCTTCCAGGTAGCAAACCTGAATGGAGACTGTCTTGCACCCGGTACCTGTGTGTGTTTACAGGGTCACATCTCAGGTTATCAGGCCATCAGTTATCCTCTAAATATCAGACTAGCCCCTCTTCAAGTATGCTTTTTGATTTTTTCCTTTTTTCTTAAAATCTTTTTTTCCCCACGCTAGTGCTAATAGGATTTTTGAAGCATCTAAAACGTTGCCATAGAGTTCCTAGTTATTTACTTTTTTCCTTTTAAATCCTTTTACCAAAATGATTGGGTTCATCATAGCTTTCATCTTTGTGAAATCAGCCCTGTGGATGTGTGTATCTGTGTAGTTTGGACATTATTCCATTTGCATGTAGCAAGTGTAATCAAGCCTATGTCACTTGCATCTAAACAACTCTGACTTTTAATTCTGGAAGTGAATTCTCTTTATCTGTCAAGATGATGAAATCTAGCACCATTTTCCCTCCTGTTGGATAAAACACTTTTAAAGTTAGGAAATTGTCATCTTCATTTAGAAGAAAAGAAGAAAAGAAAAAGGATATTTTAGTTCTCGCAGCATGAGGTCTCCTTTATATGCCATTCAGATTAAAGCCTTTTTCTTCCTCCCCACAATAGAGAGGTGTTTAAAGAGACAGGTAAGAAATCAAGTCACTCTCTGGTCAGCAATGGAGAGTATTCAGGACCTGTTTTGCTCTTAACATGTGAGAACATTAGTTCAGATAGGTTACTTCTGAGTTCTCAGAGACCCAGAAACATGCAGTGCCATTTGAGATAAGAATACAGCCCTCTCACTTTTATTTGCCCAGTTTTTCTTGCCAAACAGATTGTAACCACTGCTTTTAACATGCCAGTCATGCAAATCTTCCCATCAGGTTTCAGTAACACCAAAGTAGGTCGAATTTGTGCTCATATGTGAGCAATTCCTGTTCCTCCTTTACTACCCACAATCTTCACACTGGTGTACAGACAAACATTTTCTGTTCCTTCAATTCTCTTGGTACCTCAATTAATCTGGTTCTCAACATCTTGATTCTGTGCTGAATTAGTTGTCCTTGTCCCTTCCTTCCATCCTCCCCTTTGCTATCAGTGTAATGCTCTCCTGCTCCCCCTGCTCTGTGCAGCCCCTCCACTTAAACTGGCACCTTTTCTATTGAAATAGACTTTCTCCAAGCAGCACAACCTGATCTCCAAAGAGGATGACCAATATTAGAAAAAAACCCAAAATATCTTCTAGCTTACACAATTCCACCATAACTGCACCTTCAGAATTTTTTGCCTTCTTTCTTATTTGTAACAAGTGAGGTTCTATGTAAAGCTGAGTTACTCTGTAGGAGGGCATACTGTTCTTACTGAAAACATCCTAATGGATTGGAATGGCCAAATCAGGTCATTTATCTTTCAGCAGTCGTCTCATTTCTTGGGAAAGAACCTGAGAAAGGACCTCTCTTCTCATTGGCTGATGGCCTTCTCTATCCCCCACCCACTCTTACTCTCTTTTAATATACATACACAATTTTCCTTTAATCTATTCTCAGTCCCATGTAGATCCTATTTCCTTCTCCTAACTGGATCATGAAAAATAATTTCCTGCATAACAACTTAAGAGTCTAGAAACACCTGAACATTTCCAACTAGGTGCAAATTATTCTGTTTTCTTCTTGTTCAGGCCTCTCATAGTCAAGCTGTAGGTCATCAAGTCCTTTTGGTGCTGGTGGTCACTGAATATCTAACAGCGTGATATTCAGTCTTAGTTTTTCCACTAAGCTCAAGGGAGTTTATGCAATATTACTATAATTTGCTATGATTATTGTTTCATTAGCACAACATCTACCTTCCCACAGTACCCCAAGCATCACGTACACACTGTGAAAAAGCTGCTCTTCATGCTTGCCACAGTCTGTGTCATTGTGTTCTCAGGACGTTCATCTAACCACTGTCAAATCATTCCCTCCCTTCAGAGCAGTCTCTGGTCCCTACTTTCTCTTTGAGGATGAGTATATTCAACTCCATTCACACAGGGGTGAGACACTGGTGCCAACTCCCAGCAAAAACAAGGTCCACAGCAAAGTGCTGACTCACCCAAGGCCTTCCAGTGACTGATGCTATTCTTAAAAACCAGTACTTTTAAAAGCAGATAAATAATGAACTTCAAGCCACATTTCTGCAGCTCAATGGTGACATCCAGTGACTGGCTCAGTTATTCCCAGGTGTGGTTTCTGCAGGGGCAGACAGCTCCTGTTTCTTGGCTCCTAGTGTACTCACATGCCTTTTGCGACCACATCGTGTTCATTCTGGAAAATACTTTAAAACAAAATCCCTGTTTAGATTTGCATAATCACTTAATTGCAGTGCCTCACATCTCATTTCTTCCTGTTGAGCAGCATTCTGTGCAGCAAGCAACGTGTCCATAAGCTCAGCTTATAGCCCTAATATACCTGAAAGTGTTCAACTTATGAAAGAATTCAACCTTTCAGACTGAATTTCATGAGCAGCAGCTGTTTACCTTTCCTGTGACCTGAAGTGATCTGAAACCTTTTACAACCTGGGTCTGGAAGTCATTCTGCAGTCACACTGTGCCCGCCTGAGGGTGCTGGGCTGGGAGATGCTCTCCTGGACAGGAGGCAAAGGCAGAGAAGAAGATGAGTGACTCATTGGAAAGGAATGATGGGGGGAAAAAACGGAAGATAAAAAAAGTCACAAAAGGGAAGTAGAAAGAATGATAGCAAACACAAGGGACAGAAAAACTTATAGAGGGAAAACTAGAAAAAGAAGCTGAAGGAAGAAGCAGAGATGAGGCAGAAGGAAAAGCTGTCCTGCTCTCAGCAAGAAATCTTGCCATTAAGGGATCTTAGTACAGTGGAGATGGCGTGTATTGAATACAGTCTGTCAGTGCAGCAGCACCCAGCTTTCCACGGTGATAAATGTCACATGTCTTTGCTGACACTTGATAAAGGTTCTGTCTATCAGCATTGCCAGCCAGCAGGCCCAGCTGGTTCCAGCTTAACCTTCATCACTACTTTTTCAAAGAGAAGTCCCAGAGTTTCCCTCTCTTTCACCACTCCCTCTTTAGAGATACTTCCCTTCTTCCCAGTCCATCCACTGTGCTCACCTCAGTGCTTTCTGGCACTCAGCTTGATAAAAGACCATGAGCACCAGAAATAAAACTTAATCAGCCAAGGAGAGACAGTCTGGGACTGGATTCATCCAAGCAAAGCTCTCAAGTAGGATGGAAGACATGGAAAAATCATGGGATGTTAAATAATCAGAAATAAAATTATGAACACCCCCCACCTCCTATCTCACTCTTCAAACTAGGTTTGTGGTTTAACGAATCACCATGCCAGACAGTTCCTCAGCCAGTGTTAGATGTATACTGATTTACACCAAAAGGATTGGTCCCTGTGTCTCATATACCCATGAAGAGAGAGGTACCTGGTGCTAAAAAGGCACTGAAATACCAAATCAATAGAAGAATCATCATTTTTTTAAACTATGCTTTGCATTCAGCTCTGAGAGCACTGGGAAGTAACTAGAAGCATAACATTTTCCATAGGAATGCTGAAACTCCCTCAAAAAATGCATAGAGAATGGGAAGTGCAGCCTGACTACATCGTTAGCTTCATTTTAGAGGTTAAACCAAAAAGGAAAGGTTATTTGTCTAAGGTGAAAAATCAGCAAAATGCTCAAGTGCAAAAATAGGAAGCAGCTGGTCAGCCTGGAATAAAGAGAGGCAGAAAATATCTCAGTTTAACAACAAAATGAACAAATCCAAACCACCTGAATTGCAGCAATTCAAGAAGTGAATTATTCAGAAAGACTGAAGGATAAGAATAAATCACACATTAGCACATCAGGTTAATATGGCAGCAAATAACAGGAGAGCAGGGTTATTTAGGATGTATATAAATTCTTGTCAAGAGAGGTCATTTTTTTTCCTCCCTCTGGGCTCAATGAGACAAACATTCAGTCAGTTCTGAGTATCTCAGCATCAACAACATATTGACAACTTGGAGGGGTCTCAAAGAACATCTTTAGAGGATGATTTAGGGACTGGAAGGATTGATTTACAAGGAAAGATTTCATGATCTAAGTGAAACACATTAATCTCTAATATACATCCATTGGTGTCCAAAGGCCAAATTTTGTCCTCAGTTACAACAGTGCAGTCATGGTGAAACTTCACTGGAGTAAAAATATAAAGTCACAATTAGGGGGAAAAAAATCAAAAAGGAATATCTATTAGATCCTGGGCATATCTCTGTGGAGAAACAGTAGAAACTCCAGTGCTCGTGACATTTAAAATTAACCAAGATAATGGTACTGAACAATATTATACAGAGACCTTCAGTGACAAGGGAAATAAAAATACGTAAGTGCTATTTTCCCATATTTTTATTATTATGATGATTACTCTTCTGTGAAAGGAGGAAGCCACATCTGAAATCAACTTCCTATTGGCCCTTTTAAGCATAATAAGTTTCAATACAGGCAAAGAACATCAGGGGAAAATCCTTCTTTGGCAGAAAAGAAAATAAAGAGGGTTTTCAAGTATGTTGGGGATAAAGGCAAACCTAACAATAGTATCAGCCTATTACAACATGCTACGGCTGGTGATGATAAAGCAGAGATGACAAACTGTTAATAACGATGGGGAAAAAAGGCAATTCTATTCAATAACTGTTTATGTACCACAGTGAAGAGAGATGGCTCAGAGGAAAGATTTTAGAGCATGCCTGAAGTAAGTTCCAGGTTGATTTGTAATTTGAAGTATGAAGATGATAAAGTCCTCACTACTGGAATCACAGAATTTCACCAATAGGTTGTAGTCTGTACTAGCGAAGATCTATTACACCTTCACTTTTATCTCTAAAACAAAAATAATGTCCTTAATAGAAAAAAGCTGGTGATTTTGGAAGAAAGGAGAGGACCTGAACAGGTTTCAGAGTTTTTTATGTCTAGGTTTAGAAATAAATCAAAGCAGCTAATGTGCAGAGAGTATGTGGAGCATGCCAGGCACAAGAAGAGCCATGTCCATTACAATATAGATTTGGAAGATAAGATGGATCAAAATTCAAGCAAAAAGCACACTGCTTTAAGGCAGCTCTGTGTATGAGCATCACATCTGATTGCAAGAGCAGGACCTCTCCCAGAGAGAGAAACCAGGAGTGCTAAATTCACAGTCCATTAGAAGCATGAGCTGTTGCTAAGTTCTCCAGGAATATAAAAAAAGGCTATAAATGGTCATGCCACCACCCTAGCCAAGGCCTGATAACCAAAGCTGATAAAGAGAAGTTCTAAAAAAAAAAAAAAGCCTAATTGATAATTGAAGAAGAAAATGTTTTAAGGAGGAGTGGGATGGAAAAAGAGGGGAAGACGAGAAGATTGTGTTTACAAGGCACAGTGACATGAACATGAATAAGTCATTTACAAACTTCTGATGAAGACTGATGATAGCAAGGAAGGTCATTTAGGTTCACCAACAGTTGAACAAGAGTTTGCAGACCAGTCTGGATACTCTAAATCAAAGCACATTTTGGAAGATATCTATGCCACAAATACTAATAAAAGTCAAAATCATAAGAGAGTTCCAGATAACAGAATGCTCTGATAACAATGTCATGTTAAAAAAACCCCATGCCACTATATCTAGTTATCCCTGATTGATAATTTATCCTGACATAAATGTGGTGAGTGTAATGGAAGAGCTAATAGAGGAACTAATTAATAAAGAATTAAGGGATAGGAATGGAATTAATGACTGTCAACATGATTTTATGGAAAATAGGTTTTATCAAATAAACCTGATTTAATTATTTGGGGAGATTCCAGTGTGGCCTGATAATCATGTTGATGGACTTGGCTTTAGTAAATCTTTTGACTCAGTATTGTAAAATGTTTTGATATTAAAAGTAAAAGATTTACACCAATAGAACATACACTATACAGATTAAAAACTTTGTGGGTTCAGCAAGTACTATTTATCATAAACATTTTTTCCTTGGGGAATTTTGATAGATAAACAGATCTACAGTGGGTACTACGCAACGCTTCCAGCAGAGAACCTCAAATTAACATGCAGCATACAATCACTGTTTTCTAAAATGTGTGAAGGTAAAAAAGTCCGATGACATGGCTAATGGAAGCACTTCTAGGTACTTCCAGGTAGAGGTCAGGTTTGTCTGACAGGGGAGGCCCATTCAAGAAAAGTATCCAGCCATGTACAAGGGTTGTTTGGTAAAACTTGATTCTACAATGATCTTCTGTGTGTCCATGTTGACCTTGGACCACCTACGAGGCAATGGGAAGGACTTTGGAAGGTATCATCTTAGATGCTCCAGATCCCCTTTTATTCTTCTTCAGGAGCCCCTGCTGTGTCCCATGCACTGTTGGAGGGATCTGAATCCTAAATTTTCTGACACCTCCTTTTTCTTCACTGCCTTCCCCAGGTCATGACCTTAGATTCTAAAGCACTGGCTTAAATCCATGCCATCTGCAGACAGCCACTTCTCTGCAGCCATCCTGACAGTAATTTTGTTAACCTTACAGCTTTGGTATATTCTATTAAAATTCAAAATTTCCCCTTATGTTCCTCAGATGCAGAGCTAGTTTCAGATACCAACCCAAATAACTCCTACCACTCAAACAATGGAAACAGGCTGTTATTTTCCTGAACTCAAATGATCAGGGACCTTTGTGAGGATGTTTTTCTTTCCTTTCCCTTTGTCATCCTGATAGATCTCTGTCAGGTTATGAAATACACAAAATCCCAAAGAAAGCAAGCGCTTGAATTTCTCCCCCTCCTCTCTACTTGCCCACCCACAAATAAGTGCCATGCTTTTAGTGCACTTAGTGTACTTGGATTATGTTAAAATGTAACAAACATATACTGTTCTAGTCTTTCATGAAAACTTTAAACTGCTATTTCTGGCCTCAATTCAACCCTTGCCTCATTCTGTGATAAAAGGACTTAAAAGCTCTGTTCTAGAATAGAATGGGGTTGGGGTTTTATATAGCGTTTTTCATGTTCACAGTATCCCAAAGGGCTTTACAAAGCACTGATGGAGACACTGGAAGTACAGTGAGCACAGGCAAACACAGCATCCATTATGTGCTCAGGGATGGCTCGGGCACCCAACACCCAGCCTTATGTAAGAGCAATGGGTTTGAAAAGGGAAAGGAGCATTAGTTGGACATGAACATCCCTTTTAATGGGCCATGGGGATGTGTGGAAGTCTGAAAGAATAGGTGGAGAGACAGGGAAGTGTGTGTGGGATGCAGGTGCATTACTTGAGTGGACTAATTTGCTCATGGAGATTGCACCTCCCCATTGCACGTGGAGGAAAGCTGGGGATGGAAGGTTTACCAGGACAGTGGAGGCATATGTCACCTGTGTCTGTGAATGCACTTGCCAGATGAAGAGTAGTCAAAGATGGTGTCAGGGATAGTGTGGTGATATGGCGGGAACAACTTTAGTGTGGTCAAGGCTGGGAATAAAGAGCAGTAGAGGTTATAATCAGGTGGAAAGACTGCATCTAGAAATAGACTGTAGAAAGAGCTAAGGTGGAACATCAGAAGGAAGGAGTCAGCAAACGTTCATGCTTCATTTGTATGCGTTATTTGTGTATTTGAGCAAGAGAAGGGGTGAGAAATTGCTTACACTTCACCTACAAGGTAATAATACGCACTGACTCTTATTCTTTGGAGAACAAAAATCTTCTAAAGAAAAATCAAGGGAAAAAAAAGGGTCTACATGAGGTATGGTGAAAGGCCAGAGTCTTTCCTGGGAGAAGACTACAGCGGAAAAGAAGAGGTGAGATTGTCAGGGATCACAACCATCATGCAGTACAAGAACACAGCACAGAGGTGAGGGACGCCTCTGCCTGGGGATGCTCTGCAGAGCAAAGCAAAAGGATGAAGCCACCCCCCAAAGACTCTGTGGTGTGAAAAGGAAAGGTTTTGTTTGAAATTGGTTATGGGATTTCTTGATGTTTGCGTCAGAGCAATTCAAAAAGAACACATATCACTTTACTTCCACTCACTTATATGTTCCTTTCAAAATCTGGCTTTTTAGAGACTCAGCATTAAAAATAAATGAGAATTTCCTGCTAAAGAATGAATATTTTCAATACATCATAAGACATGCACTTAAATGTAGAATATTTTTAAAGATGTAAAGATCTAATAGGAAGTTACTCTGGTACAGGTGGACTTCTGTTTTAATGGCTGTTTTGTCACTAGAAAATGAGTTGAAAATAAATTGGAAAAAACCAAACCAAAACTATTCTGCAATATCCCCTTAAACAAAAACAAAACAAAAAAATAAATCCCTCACTCTTTCCTGAAGAAATATGGTCCATGTCATGTTACAAGGCGATGTGGACTAAAAAGTCCTGAGTCAGAGATTATTAATGAGAACTTATAATGATGACATAGAGGTTAGCACATAAGTCAGAAAGAGACTTGTGCAGGAGGCAGACATCACTGTAGCTTTTCATGAAGGGAAAACAATCTTACTTCAGGAAGAATGTTAAGGAGGACTCTTATATTTGAGACTGCTATAACTTAACTGAGATCAGTGGTAGAACTTTCCTCTGCAGATTCAGCAATGCATATTACATAAATGGTTTAGAAAATATTACTCCAAGCTTCCATTACAGGCACTGATATTACTCCCTCCTTGACTCCCTAATAACACTTGTTTTTGAGCAGAACTCTGATCACAATTTGGATTTGTGAGGCTTACAAAATCTGTGCTTGTTCTTGCATGTGAAAATGTCCAGATGTTCAGTCTGCAGCTCCTTTGTGGGGCTACACATGACATTTTCTTTACCCTCAGTGATCCCATGAATTATAAAGAAGCATTTGCTGCAGGCCAGAAAAGACACGTGTCTGAAATGCTGCTGGAGCCCTGGCCTACAGTGTTTACCATGGATGTCTGGGGGAGAAGCAGCACACTGGAAAGAAAAAACAATAGACAAGGAGAAAGAGGATGACCCAGGTCAGAGGGCAACTTCTGTGCCACCTCCTCCCTTGGGCAGGGACATCTCCCATTGAGCCAGGTTGCTCCAAGACCTGTCCAGCCTGGCTTGAGTATCTCCAGGGATGGGGCAGCCACAGCTTCTCTGGGCAACCTGAGCCAGGGTTTCACCACCCTCACAGTAAAGAATTTCTTCCTAATATCTAATATAAATCTCATCTCTGTCAGTATAAGATGGTTAGCTCCCATCCCAACACCTCACTCCCTTAACAAGTAAATCTACTGACAATTTATCAGTTTATCACTTCATATTAGCCAAGTATCAGATCAGTCCTGAGCTGCAGGTCACATTCTGTGCAACCAGTACAAAAGTGAAACTCATACAACCTGCCTTTCCTGGTGTTGTTTTTCTTCACTACCAAATGGATATAGCAGCCTTTTCTCTGGTGACCAGCTGCAGAGCCATGAGCTTTGCAGGTGCCTGGGATGACACCAAGGGAAACTGCTAAGCAAGAGAAAAAGATCAAACAGTAGGGAAACAGCAACATTCCCATCTAAAAGAGCTGGTGGACAGAAAGTAGATGAGCCATAAAAGCAAAGAAATGTCTCCTTACTAAAGTAAATAGTAAGTTCTAAAAATCGACATCTAAGAGGTTATGTAGGTAAAACTTTACAAAAGAAATCTCTGGGGTTTAGCCCAGTGTAAGACATTGCTTTAAATCATTTGCCAGACACATCAGAGTTTAATATCAGGTTTTGGTAGAGTATTTTTCTAAGATGATTTTGGAGATTACAGTGGGAAAAGATAAATTTAAACCAGAATGGATGAGGCTTCTTGCAATTCCAGTTCTCAAGCCAGTTGGAAAAGCCATGAATGTCTTGTTTAAGAATGAAGCCTTAGCAGTGTAGGATATCAGCTCTACAGTTGCAAAGTTTTCAGTGAACTGTCTAAAATACCAGTTTGTCAATATCTAGACAGGCAGATGGAAAGGAGCTGATAAGCTACAGACAAAGGAAATGTCTTTAAATACCCTTTCAAAATGATCCAAAGATTTTAGAAATTGCAATGGGTCTGTTTCACAAACTGTTTTTAGCTATCGATATTTGTTCAGATTTCCTAAAAATTATACATGACAGAATGGACTACGCTTGGACAGACAAGAAAAAAAAAGCATTGCAAAATAAATTCCAAGAGTGTCAGTAACTGCTGGGGATCTAATAAGCCAACTTTCCTGAATGAATGATTAGAAAAGTTCTCTTTTCCTCACTTCTAGAAGCAAAAAGAACACATCAAACCCAAGAGTTTTCTCCCCAAATGCTTAATGAGTCAGTCACCCAACAAAAAGTGAATAAAACTTCCAAAATGTATTCCTGAAAACTTAAGGGCCTTCAGTAAACAGAGCTCTCATTACAGAGATAGGGTTTCCTTCTGTGTCGAAATAAGCTTCCCCTTATATGTGGGCAAACCCAAGCCCAGAGGATTATATGTGCAGCTAGAGAGAACCAATAAAAGTCCATTCAGATTATTTTAATGACACTGATTAATGCTGTCTAAGAATCTGGATTTATTACACTGTCTTGAGTTTACAGATTTTCACTATGTGCTTTAGATTTTTCCTACAGGAGCAGAAACTTAAGCAGACTTAGATTGAGATCTGAGTAAAGTATAAATTTGTGGAATTTGCAAACCACATAAAAGCCCATTTCCCCTCAGGTGATGTCTTTGAAACGGGCTGCAGTCTTGGGAAAGATACACTTTTCATCAAAATACTATAGTTTGACTGCTCAAACTAAGAAATACTCTTAGTTCTGAAGTAAACTATGTTGGAAGAAGCTATGTCAGAATGTGTGATCAACATACAGAGAAGATCTTATACCTAGGACCAGGCACATTTCCCTCCTGTGCCCTTCCTGCCCGTTCAGTGCTCCACCAGCTGCCCCTCAAAATAAAGTAATAAAAATTCAAATGAGTTTTCGGAAAAATATACCTGTGAAGGGGAGACATCTCCTGTCACTTTAATAACATGCCAGGTTAATAATATTAAATTACCAGAGGCCAAGGAAATGTCACTGGAAATATTTAAGGCTCCCCACTAGAGAGTGATGAGACTTTCAAGCAGCTGGCAGAGAATCAGAATTGGATAGGAAGGACTGAGGAGGCCAATCCTGGCCCATAAGGATAAAGCATTTTGCAGGGGCTGGCTTCTCATTTAAGGAACATGTCATACATTAACAAAATAAAAGTTTATCTAATCTTGGAAGTGAAATCCGGGCTGGTGAAAAGGGGCAGGACAGGTCTACAGGCAGTTTATCTGCCAAACCAGCAGATGATAGACAAGAGTGGAGCCACTTTGCAGCCTTTAGCTCTGCCAAGAGACAGTTCTTCAGTTAGTGTCAGAAATAAGAAGTTTACTGACATAAATGGGTATGATTATGTTTGAGCCAGCCATTACTTTTCCTTGGGCTCTGTCCATACCTTGATCCACGTGGGCAAGCAGCCTTAAAACAAACTTACCGACCAAAATACAGAAACCTCTCCTGAAGAGAAATGGAAAGCATGAGTTTAAAGCTGGCTGGGATTGCCACAGCAATACAAATCTTTGTGACAGAGCTCTGGGATTTGTGTCATTTTAAAAAAAATACAATTTCGATCTTTTTTATCGATCCATGGATATAACTGGACTGTGTGAAAGTGGCCAGATTCTTAACTCAAGAAATCGCCTCTAAAGTTGTTCTGATTTATACCAGCTAAAGGTAAAATCCTCTTCAATTAGGGAATAATCCACATTTGTTTGATCCTTGAGTTTGCTGGACAAACAACAGAGGAAGAAGAGGAAGCAAAGTGGGTTTACAATTTGAAGGCCCTTTACAGCTCCTGTTTCTTACAGCTCTGATTCCCTTCCTGTCAAAAGGAAGGCTAGAGCACGAATATCACTTATTCAGACTCTAAGTTGTCAGAAAAAATGTAGGGCAGGTAAAACTTTATCCTTAAAAAGCACACAATCTCAGCTGGCTCATACCTCTACAAATACAATTTTTCCCTGCTGCAAAATGACAGACCCCCAAATGTGAATTGAAAAGGTAGTCACTGCTTTCCCCATAACCTAAAGATGAAGAGAAAGTAGATTGCAACAAGCATGAGGTTTCAGCTTCCAGTCAACACTGATACTTCCTTGGTAGGGTATTACACAGACTCTGTGCCTACTGAGCTTGGTGGAACGCAGTCTCCCTGCACATGAGGGAAAAGTGGCAAATATCCCCAGCATTTAAAAAACCACTCTCTGGAAATGATGTCACAGTCCTGATAAATAGGTCTGATTGCTAACAGACAAATTAGCCAAATTATTAGAAACCAAACCAAACAGAATTAATGAATACATGAACACATTGGTCTCTGGAAAGAGTCAATGCAGCTGTTGTAGAGGGAAGTCATGTCTTCCAAGTCACTCTGGGGTCTTCTAAGTAATTAAGAAATATATCAATAAGGATGATGTAGTCCAACTAGTGTTTGGGAATTAAAAAACAAGACACTCATCATGGTAGCATCCAAAATCTCACAAAGAGCTTGATAAGTGCATCAGCACCAATTTCCCTTTTCATAATAATGGATCAGATTCTTTGCAGGTGCAAATCAATCTCATTCTCTATATATAGTGATATAATTAGTGATGGGCCAGTTTATACCAGATCAGGAGAGAGTTAAGTAACAGTTATGCTGAACAATTTGTGAAAAAAAGTTTTTCAGTACATCTGAAGATTGCAGAACAGGATCAGGTGGGTTTCATGTTCATCAAAACAGTGCAAATAAGGCTTTGTTCAGTGCAATACAGACCTTTTTTCAGTGAAAGAAAAGAGAAAACCTGTACTTTCTTTTGTTTATTTGATGTTTCCCCTCCCCACATTGCTGCAGAAGAGAAAATAAGCTGATAAATTCTATTTTAGCACTAACACATGTATCAACAATACTGACATGTTTTGAGTCAAATTTTCAGTTCATTCTATCTTCCATCACACAATGAAATCCAGTTCAATTGAAAGATTCAATAGTAATTGGAAACAGGCTGTGGAAATTGCATAATCTAGTTCTCAAAGACCCAGAAATTAACAAACAAACAAACAGAACACATGCAAAACCAAAGTAACCGCATTCTGTAAAGATGTAATAAGTCAATTAAATTCCTGCACAATGTGATTCTTGGCTGATGGGAGAATACAAAGAGAGAGGGTCAGATCCTGCTTTCAAAAAGGAGCCTCATGAAAAGAGAAGCAAATGGAAATGTCATTATTGAACATTAGGATGAGAGATGAAAGGAGTCTCATCCAAAAAAACCTCCAAGGGGGTGAAATGTAAATTGTTCTGAAAGGAAGCAAATGAAAGGGGATGTGACAAAGTCAGACATGAGTAAACATGAGGTAGGGCTGCAACTCAAGTTCAGATGATAATTGTAATAAATACTAAAGGATGTGGTCCGTAGCAGGTAGAAACCATCACAGTTTCATCATCTTCAGTGGGGCTGCACAGTTTCACACTCACTGAGTCTTGTTCCACAATAGCACTCGGTATCTAGGTAGCCCTTTCATCTATTGATATTGTGAATAAACTCTTATCTCCACTTACATGTGGAGAATGGGATGAGAGGACAAAGGCATTGTGATTTTTCATTTTTTCTCCTAATCACTGTTGTGCATTTTGGCTGTTACAAGATTCGAGGACCTTGCTGGAAGCTAGAGCCAAGTCATCTCCAAGCAAAGGTGCATGCTTGAAATTTCTGAAGATTAAATGATTTACCACAAAAAAGATACTTCCAAAATGCCTAAGGGATTCAAAGAACTTGGTCCATACAGTACAACTCAGGGCTATTGGGATCCTTCATTGGGATGGTTTGAATATAGGAGAAAAAAAAAAATACAGCATTAGCTTAGTTGTCCATTGGGACTGCTTCAAAGGTTTCAATGACAGACATCAAAAAAGCATTCTTTCATAAGAAAACACCCGTATTTGGAAACATTTATGCCTAGGAAAGCACTGGATTAGATCAAAAGGGTCAATTTGGAGTAATCGTTACTTTAATCTAAGTTGACATTTACACCTAAGATGCCTTCAGGAATTCAATACATGGGCAATGGTGAAAAGGGATCCCTATCCCATATTTCATACCTGTTCTGCTACAGGGTTCCTGGTGGCAGCTACATGTGAAATGAAAGCCCTGCAGAGACATCATTTTCTTAGACAAGTTAATCATTCCATAAAGGTACTCTTACTCCCTGCTGTGAACTGCTGCATAGCTCCACTGCCTGCTGTTAAACTGTCAAGTGATTTGACTCAAAACTGGTTGCCACTCATTTATGAGGAGGTAATCCCTCAGCTTGGCATATTGCGGGTTTGTTTAATACGTGAAGCTCCATGAGATCCACTGGGATGGAAGGTTCTCAATAGATGCTCGTCATCATCAAATGGAAGATGATAGTTAATTAGCTCACATGTCTCTTGGTACCCCGTGAGAATAGCCATTCAAGCTTGACAAAGATAACTTGCCTGGGAAGCAAGTAATGCTGATAAATGTAACTTCAGAAAAGGACAGCAGAAATTAGAGAGGCAGAAGCTGTATCTCTCTATATTAGACTATTAATTTCCTTCCTACTTCTATCATTTCATGAGTTAGCACTGACACTCTGGCTGGACTGAAGGTTAGACAAGAGATATTTGGTGCTTCCATCACCACCAGCTATGCAAACATTGACTTTCAAGATTCACAGCTAACCCAGTCATAGCAAGTAAAGAAGTACTTTGTCCAACACTATATTCCAACACAAATATCAGAAATAGAATCACAGAATATCAGGGATTGGAAGGGACCTGGAGAGATCCCCCTGCTAGAGCAGGAACATCCAGAGCAGGTCCAGGTAGGGTTTGAACATCTCCAGAGAAGGAGACCCCACATTCTCTCTGGGCATCCTGAGTCACTGTTCTGTCACCCTTACCCTGACAAAGTTTTTTCTTATATTTTTGTGGAACCTTGTTTTTTTTTAAAGTAAAATTCAAAGGTTAGGTATAAATGCACATCAGCTGCAGCAGCTTGATCCTTTCCTTGGAGGTGTCTGAGTGAATGCAAATGCTTTACTGTGGGTATCTACAATTAAAAATTAGGCCACCTGGTTGCTATGTGGCAAATCCGGGAACTGCAGTGTTTTTACTGTGTTACTAATGCTATATACATTCTTCCTATAGGCCTTTGTCTGTCACTGGTGATGAAACTTCATTAAAAAAACCCCACTCCTGAAAAAGTGACAACACATATCCAAGTCCAGCCAGGCACAAAGATGCTTTTCAAATCTGGGCCACAGTTTGTGAAACCTGCTGAGCGCAAAGGTGTTCAGTAAGATATTATTATTAGGAATTTTATAAAACTTTGAAGGTTATTATTGCTCCAGATTAGGTTGAAATGTTTAATTATGAACAGAGGGAAGGTTTTTGGCCTTTTCAAAGGCTAGAAGCCTTTACTGATTTTATTAGTCAAAGAAGGTGATAATTTTTATATTAATAACCAGAGAGCAATTTCTCTGTTAAACAGTGATTATAAAATACTAACTGAAATACTGTTGGAAAAGTCCGGGGAAGGTCACTCTTTTTTCTTACTTCTTGTAATCAATCTTACTCTATCAAAGGCTGCAGAAATATAGAATAATCTAAGTTAAACTGCAGACACTTCTGAACTTGTGGGCAGATGTGGCAGTGCCTTCCCCATTAATTGAGGATGGATCAAATGAAAGCCTTTGATTGAATGAACTATAATTGCTTGCTCAATAGCTGCAAACATGGCTGTCTACCTGATGTGTTTGTTAAATGGCTGTGAGCCTTGTGCAAAAATGTCTTTGGAAGGCCCTGGATAAACAGGGAGATGGACATGGACAGGAGTGACTTCAAATCAATGGAGTGACCTGGTGTAAGTTACCTTCGCAGCTTTTTCATGGGGTTTTTTTGAGAGGGTTACACGTGAGGAAAAAGGACAGATTTTAGCACAGTCTGTCAAAGTGCCCCTACATCCTTCCTGAGGAGCCAGCATTGTCCCCTTGCACTGAGAGCTGGTGGTGCCACCATGACCTCCCTACACAGCTGGAAAGTCAGAAACAGTTCAATGCAACACCAAAAATCCCAGTTTCACTGTGCTTGCTATGGGCTACAAGACCATTATGGCTCAGCCACAGCTGGCTTGGTTGGACCTTTGCTTTTTATTTCACTTGTCACGTTTAAATGGGAGTTGTCCTGTTGCCAAAGGGTAGCCCAGCAATGCCTTCAACATCCCAGTTTCATAGCACTGTTTCAGAAGCCCTGTAGCAAAGCATCATGGGATGTCCTGCCCACGGGGCTGCATTTCTTTCCTAGGTCTCACCAATTAGCAGCTGCTTTATACCTTGAAGCATGAAGTTCTCCGTCCCTCATACATTTTTTATTTTCTCTAATAGAATTTCTCATTATTCAGATGAATGTCTAATCCTTTTGTGAATCCTCCAAAGCTCTTGGCTTCAATAACTTCTGTGGCATTGAGTGCCACATGTTAATTATAGGCTATGTAAGGAAAGTATTACTTACTATCAGCCTTAAATCATTTGCTTTAAGAAAATATTTTAATGGTTAAATAAATTGTAATAGAATATAGTATTGCATAGATTTGGCCTATCTTGCCTTAAAAATTAATTGTGGGTTTTTTGAACACTGGGAAACTGAGGCATGAAAGGATGCAACTTACAACTGATCATTTGCTGCTAGATATAAAGAGAGAACTCAAGAATTCTACTTCTTATATTCTTTCTATAAATAAAATGAAAAAAAAAAACCTGAAAAAAATGTTTTCCCATAAACTGAAAGCTGATTTAGACATCTCAAGTTTTCATGTTCATTTTAAAGAACAATTTCATTGCCTTGCACTCATAAAGTTAAAAAAAAAAAAGGCATTTCTGTCTGATACTGTTTTAGAAGAAACTCTGTTAGAAGAAATGTCAGGGATCACATTGTGCCAAATCAAGTTTGCCGTGACCTGCTGGGAACCAAGATAAACTTCTGAAAAACAAAAGACTAACACATTGAAGCTACTGGGAATTGTCTGTACTGGACAGGATTAAAGTCATTCTGACTCTTCTATTGCAAATAACCTCCAAGAGGAAATTTGATTTTTCCCTCACCATAAATAACTTTATGTATTTCACTTGCTAATATTATTGAGGTGGTGTGATGAACAAACTCATGCAAAATATACTCTACTTACCAATACAGAGAGAAAGGCTCTGTGATAAAATAACCACCCCCATATCTAATATACACCTCATCCACACTCAGAAAATAGCTCAGGACAGGGAATTACACTCCCGCTGCTTCTGGCTTATGTATTGTATATAATGGTTTCTGGACAAATTTTTGTCATGCAGGGATAAAGAAGATGGAAAATAATCATTCTTACTTATGTAAGTATGGTATTTAGATGACCCTCATTACCTCTGTATTTGAGTGCCTCCACACTTTTACTGTATTTATACTCCAAAAATCTCATGAAGTAAGAAAGTGTTGACAGCCCCACATTGTGGGAAAGAATCAAGGCAGAGAGGCCACTTACTCAAGAGTACAGAGAGCTGTAGCAGTGTAGGAACTCAAACCCAGGTCATCCAAGTTTTGACCCTTGCTCTATGTTCTATGTACTGCTTTATTGACCCAGGCTTACAACCCACTTTGTCTTTTTATACAGTGAAGATTTATTAGTAAAGAGAAAGGTCTCAGAAAATCGCACACACTCCTCATGGCACACTTCTTATGCTAGAAACTTTCCTGCTGAAAGTGATATAAAGAGCATTGTTCAAATGGTCATCTTGCACTTATTCAGCCACAATAGATTGATTGATTTTAATCCCAGGGACAATTTCATGGGATGTAAGTGCTATCACCACCCAAGCTCAGGTGATCAAATGCCCCAGAGAGATATGGCCACAAGAAAGGGCTGATGGAGAAAAGATCTTACAAAGGTTTCTGGAGATTCAGGAGACCACTGAGCTATCTTCTCCTGTTACTGAAGAGGAAAAATTCTGAAAAGAGCTAGAAAACAGGGCCCAAAAGAATATTGATTGTCTTAATTTTAAAATATGCATGTCCCATGCAGAAATAGGTCTAACACTACCCCAATGAAATGTTCTGCAATGCCTTCTCAACCCTTGTACATACAGCATCTTTCCCTTGTTTACAGTTTAATTTAAATTAATGTTTAAATTTTTCAAACAAACACTGACATTGTTTATGAATGCATTACCATTGAATAATCTCTCTTGAATATCAATTAACTGAAGCAATTCTAAACTGCAAAGCCCCTTTAGTCAGAAGCACGTGCTGGCAGAAATAGATTTGTTTAAAACAACCAAATTTCATCTAGTTTTTAGCTGTCAACATAAATTAGCATTTACAAGGAGAGATGGCTGTATTTTAGAAAGGAGGACTATATCTGGTTTACAGGGAAGTACTTCAGTGGTGTCATGTCATACACCCACTCCAAAAGTGACCAAGAGGACAATTAGATGCCATAGGCGGAAATGGCTGTGGAAGTAATTATAAGGTGCTCTGCAGTGTGTTAGAGACTGAGATGCTGTAGAAATTAGAATCAGTCAGCAGATCAGGAATATAGTCAGAAATGAGATCTGCCTCCAGCCCAGTGCATTAGCTGTCCAGAGGAAACTAGGAGAGACAGAGTGCATCATCTTCCATTTCCTTTTCTCTGTGCAAGAAGAAGTGATGGCTCAGGGCTGAGAGCCCAGAATCACAGCTGAAAAGACAACAAACTAGAAATGCATCTATGAACTTTAAATTATCCTAAGAAAAGTAACCCATAAAGTTCAATAGTTGAAATTCATAGCTGAGGTACATTGTTAGGCCTGACCCAGCCACAGGGAAGATTTGTGACCTCTGATGAAGTTCTCCATCAGGTAATTTGAGGTGGGAGTTTCTTTTCTGAGAACAGGGAGTGGTGATGATTTAACTTTTTTCCTACTTTTTATTTTCCATCAAGAAGGAAGACAGATTTAGATTCCACTGAATTCCTACTGGTCTGGAACATGCTCAACATGGAGCTGAGCCAGGAACAGAGCTGGGGTGGCTCTGAGGACACGCGTGCCATGCAGTCCCTGTCCTTAAGGCTCCTTTTTGCTCCCAGCTTCACCTGCAGCTCTGGCAGCAGGAGCTCGTTGGGCTGGGACAAGGATCAGCCCTTGGAGAGGGTCTTCCATCTGCTGCTTTTAAGCATGCAAACACGTTCGCAGAATTTTGGCTGCCAGGTGAATCCCTGGAGCCTCAAAAAGTCAGCCCTCAGCCACAAAGGAGTGCGAGCCAAGGAGATTACAAGTGACAATCTGTGGCCAACACCACCACAATCCCAAATTAGTTCAGCTCCTCACATCTTGCTCATGGGGAAGACACGTGCCCTGAGCGAATGCCGCAGCCTGCTTCGCAGGGGCTGAGCTAACTAATGGAGGCTGCGATATTTCAATCAATAGGGGGGAAGAAAAAAAACCAAAAAGGAAGAAACAAAGCAGTCGAAGAAGACAGAGACATTATTGATGCTTCTATTACCATCTGAAATTGGTCACTGTGGAGGAAAACAAGTAGCCACAGAGTGGACCTTGCCTGACCTTTTGCTCCTCAGCGAGAAGCAAATTGGTTATTCCAGTCACAGCCAGTGAAAAATGAGTTTGAAATCTTCTTTTAGTAGATGAGGGACCAGTGCTCAGTCCCCATAGCAGCAGAGAATTCACAGGTCAGGGGAGGGAACTGCAGCCCTCACTGTGGGCTCCAAATGGATTCCCATATGACACATCAGGACAGGGAATGTGGAATTGATTTGCTGCTTAACATGAGTGGTGTGTGTTCAAATAGGAGAGAACAGACTCCTCAGAAAGGGAGAGGAGCTTAAGAATGATGGACAAACCACAGCAGAAAAAGCTCCATTCTTAGCAATTTGAAGGAGACAGTAAAATGTTTAAGAACAGAGTGGAAAAAAACTCCAGAGAAGTGAAATTCTGGCTACAGAGTGCTGAGATAGGACAAAGTGAATTAGGGAAACTCAGATGAATGCAGATACTTGCATGCATTCAAAAGGAAGGACAGTTTTGGGACTTAACCAAAGGGCAGGGAGCCTGGAGAGCCAATTTTGTACCAGTCTCTTCTACAAACATCCATATGACCTTGGATAAAGTTCTCGTGAGTTTCCCAGTGCCACAGTTCCACAAGAGCTATAAAAATCCTTTCTTTGTCTACTGGGACAATACAGTCTCTGAGGCATCTATCTACAAGAGGTACTCAATACCTTCTTAACACCAGTCACAAATAGTAATAAGATTTTCCAGTAACAGAGAAAACATTGTTTGCTTAGAGCCAGTTGAAATCAGATTTCTGCAGGAAGCCCCACCTTAGCATGAAGCAGACATCTAAGTTGAACAAACCAAACTGGCACAGAGCCTGAGTGAGCTGCTGTTGGCCTGGAGAAAGGAACTCCCTCTTCTATGAGGTCAGGGTGTTCCAAGGAAACAGAGGATGATCCAAAGGCACGTGATGGCATATGACAGATCAACAGAGAAATAAATAAACAAAAAATAGCAATCAATGACACTATCCTACAGGTGGGCAAAAAAGCTCATGAAACAGCATGCTTGATTTCTGGTTGGAGGAGCAGACATTCAGAAACCAGGATCTTTCTTTTCCAAGTGTTTTAAACATACCTGCATATTTTTCAGCTTAAATGAACACTGAGACCCCCCTCCACTATCAACTCATCTTAACAGGCTTGGCTCCCAGAATACGCTTCAAGAAACAGCACTTACCTTCCTATTATCACTCTGAACTGACTTGGGTGGTGAACTCTAATGAAGAGCAAGACGTCAGAGAAGTGCTTTAGAAGAACAGGTCACAAACACTCATAATAAATCTGTTCTGATGCACTTTGGGGAATGTAAATCACTTAAATTATTAAAGCACTGAGCTGTTGGGACTCAGGAAGGTTGAGAGCTGTTGCAGCGAAAGCCACTACAGCCCAAAGTGAGCAGGGCAGGAAAGGAAACAAGCACATTTTAAATTCAAGCTACTCCACTTCTGCTGAGCTTGTAGCCATCAACTGCAGCTGTATGTCTTTTCTTAATGAATGACATGGCTGAAATGGTTTGGGATACAACATGGAGGAAAAGGAAGGAATAAGGATTGAAGAGTAACAGCAGAGAAGAGAGGGAAGGCAGTAGACTGTGGAGCAAAGATGGGAATAAAGAAAGATATATGTGATGCAATGGTAATGTGATAACTGGCTGCTCAATTTTAAATCCATGTATGTATGTAGAAAAACAGTTTAAAGGACGGAGGTTATCTTCTACATTTTCCTGGGAATGTGTTAAACCAAAGGAAATACCAAAATCAACTTGCCCAAGCATGAGAAAGGTGTGGAGATGTATTTAGGTCTATTCCTCTACCCATGTGACTGGGTTGCAGTGTGAGAATGGCTTCATCTGAGCCCAAATGAGCTGCTTCACCTGCTTGTGCCTATTCATATCTAAAGACTGTGTATAATCCAGTTCTTATGATATCTAAACTTATTCTTCTAATTAACAGCCTGAATTTATTAACTGTCTGTTTATACTCATTTGCTCCTCTTTCAGCATTGTCCCTTTGGTTTAATAGCTCTTTTCCTTCCCTGCTGTTATGCCTCAATCTACTTATATGCAACAATCACCTCTTTTTCAGCCTTCCGTTTTGCTTGGCTAAAACAGCTAAGCTTCTTAGTTGTCTCTTGTAAGAAAGGATCTTCATTCTGAGACCATAATTTACCATTCTATTGTTTGAAAAAGCGCCTGTCAAAAGTTCATTATTTCCTCCTCCTTTTTCCCTGGCAAAAAATCAGAATTTTGAGCAAAAATCAAACGTAGTGTTTTTTCTGTCTACTGCTACCAGCAGCACCATAAAGACTGACTCAAGTTACTCTAAGGAACAGCCCAGGCAAACTGGGCCAACCATTCAGTCCTCAGGAGAGTTTATTACTACCAACCCACCTGAATCCTTTTTCATTATCTTTTCATAAATATTTTTAAGAAGCAAATCCTGCCTGTGACAAAACCACACAGAAAGAGTGTTTATTCATGAAAATGGATAGGAATTTTTCTGGTTTATGTAGATCAGGTCCTTTTAATTTACAGATGGTACAGTTCAGAGAATACCCAGCCACAGATAAATGCTGGACTTTGTTGATACGATATCTCATGTGTCTCTGTACTTAAGGGCTTTAGAAATTGATTTACTGGAACTCTTATCAGAAGGTAACTATCATAATGCTTATTTTACTGATGAGGAAAATAGAGTACAAAAAAGCTTAGTAACAGACACAAGGTTACACAATGAATTAGTGGCAGGAATGCTGATTCCATCTCCATCTCCCTGGTTTGACCATTAGATAGAGTCCCTTAATCAGAATCCTGCCCAAGCCCTCTGCCTTGTTTTGCTTGCTTTTCGTTTTGCTTTTTAGAGTTTTAGTTGACTTTTTGTTTTTTTAAATACATTTTCCTCTGCATTCCAACACCTATTTGTCTGGCTGGAAGCTATGGGAAAAACACTGCCTATGGACAAAAATTTGGCCTCTGCAATATTTTAAACACAACAAGAAAAAAAAAGGGACCTCACTGAAAGAGTGTATCCTCACAAGGTTTTTTCAGCCTGACTTCACAGCTGCAGAGAACTGAGCTAAGCCACCAAATGCCTGGGTGCTTTATATGAAGCAAACCTCTTAAGACTTTGCATTCATGCATTATTAGTAGCTTCATTCTATATCTAAGTTACTTATATGGCTCCTAATTACTGCAGTATCTTAATGCCTCATCTTAATGTATGTATCCTCACTGCAGCCCTGTGGCACAAGAGTCTTCTGCTACAGGGGCAAATTTTGTGTTGGAGAGGACTCAAGAAAATACAGTCTTCAGAGTGATTCTGTGTCTTCCTCTGTTTCCAGTAGACTTCAAATTGCACCTGGTAATGCCTCCATGAGCTTGTCCTTTTGGGATCTGTGTGCTCTGGCTACATAGAGATCAGTCAGGTGTGGAGAAGTCCCTACAACTAGCAGATTAGATATATCCAGGTGTCAATCACATGTCTGAGACTTCAGGATTAAGTGACTTGACTCTGGACATGCAGAAAGTGTGTGGCAGAGTCAATTTCATGTTGGTTTAGTGAGTGCTTTCCTAGTGTCATAGTTTAAGATGCTTGGTTTAGCAACAGTAACAAATTATGACTGAAATTAGAATTAAATAGTCACAAAGAGGTGAAAAAAGCAGCACCAACACTCCATTTTGGGACTGTGATGCAGAAAAACTTAGAAGAAAAGTTGTTGAATAACAATCAATATCTATGTCATCAGCCTGAGAAATGTTTCTCCTTGCTCTCATTTCTGAACTCCAGTTTAATGATTAAAATGGATGTATGAGAAATTGGTGTACAGGATTGATCACCTGTACAAGAGGGCCATTCCATTGTAAGTCTGGAGATTGCAATCTTGTGCCAAGAAATGTCCCCTATGGCTTTTGGATACCTAAAACATTGCTAAAATCTTGATCTAGCCCTACTGTCCAGGGGCAAGTTCTACCTGTGATTATTAGGACCAGGAATGCTCACCTAGTCCAGCAGTCTGACTACTCGAACATTTATCTCCATAAGCTTTACACCTTAATAAATAATTTACCCCCAAAATGCACTTAAATTAGATCTATAATTCCACCATGAGGCTCTGGTGGTGTGAAGAGACCTCCTGACTTTGTTCTGATCATTTGTAATGCCACCATAAGCCATCAGTGGAATTGCAGCATTATTATTTATAGCACCGCTTATATTGTTCCCTATATCGTTTATTATACTCAATTGGAATGGCCCCAACTAGTCAGTATGAAAAGATGCTGCAGAGTTACCCACATAGGCTATTTCTTATCAGAGAAATGTTACCTTCTTAAGGCAGCAGAGATGTTATCAGTTTGAGGATGGATATAAATTGCCTGGACATCCTGTCCTCATTTCTGCTAGTCCTTCCATCCAGTGTGGGTAGGATTAAGGGACATCACAGAGGTCAAATCTCTTGGAGTTTGCTTCTTTTGTTCATCTTGAGGAGGGCAGGCTGTACCCCTGCCACTGCACCAACCTGCACAGAAGCCCATACAGGAAAAGGGACAAGAAAACATCACCCTCCTTTCTCTCCCATACTATTCAGATCAAGAACCAGACCTCTGCAAATATGAATCCCATCCTCATTACTGTGAGAAGCAGGTTAAAATTACTAAATTGAGGATTCAAAAAAAAAAAGAAAAGTGTCAGATTTAAGATCACCTAGGTATCCCCAGTGGTGCTTCTTTCCAGATGTATTATGATAATTTTTAATGACATCATCTCCTGCTATTTTTATTGCAGTTCTTTTTTTCTAAATTGCTAAAACATGAGAGCGATCTCCAAGGCAGGAAGGGGGTGGGAGGGTAGGGAGGTAATGGGTAAGGATGGGAGTGCAGTATTCTTCTTCATTTATCTTAAGTTATTCTTGTGAAATTTAACTTGCCAACAGATGTTCAGCATGACAAACAGGAGCCAAGATAATTAAAAGCAATTAAAAGCAAAGCATATCAATAGGAAAAGTTGCTTTGCCACTGTCCTGCCTTGCCCCGGGCAGCCCAAAAAAGATAGGATCAACTCTCTCAAACCATAGAATGACTATTGTTGAATGGAGTTCAGCAAGCACCTAGTTCCATCCCCCTGGCCTGGGCAGGGACATCTCCCACCAGGATGCTCAAAGCCCCATCCAACCTGTCCTTGAACCCCTTCACAGAAGGGGCAGCCACAGCTTCTCCAGGCAACCTAATAGGAAAATTAGGAAAATTCTACTTCTCTTCCACCCCCTCCCTTCCTTAAACTGCCTGAATTTATTCCAGTGACCTATTCATTTCCCCACATCTCTATCCCAGGGCTGACAGGTCTCATGCTCCCCATTTTAGCCATTAGATGTGGGTTTAACCACGACAAGTTGTTCCCATAAAATACAGCACTGACAAGCATATGAGGGTATGAGTCTATTTCTGCAGACACTCCTCTCCAGAACCAGTGCCAACTGAGTGGCCACGCTTGTCTCTCCCGTGGTCTGCGTTTCAGAGGCTGCCTCCAGGGATGGAGGAAGCAGCCACGTTGCCCCCAGGGCACCAAAGGGACCTGTCCTGCCTTTGATAAAGGAAGAAAGTAGGGAAGAGAGAAGCGGGCAAAGGATCAGGACAGCAAAAAGTAGGGATAAAGAAAAGGAGGAGGAAGACTTCATGTTGCTATAGTTTACACCCCTACACAGCAAAGCAAGGCAATGACAAGTTGGTGAATATGTCCTGAGTATCAGGATAAATTTTAGGGCACAGAAAAATCCCACCAAGAGTTTAAATCTTGCAGCAGGAACACAGGAAATAAGTCCTTTTGTATCCATTCCCTTAAGAAAACCTATCAACACATTGGAATTAGACATCCTTTCCAGGTTAATTTAATTTTTGTCTTTTTTTTTTCTTTTTCCTGGCATTTGAGAAAATCAGAGTTCAATTAAGCAGAGCACCCCTGAAAGCATCAGGCAAGGCAAGCAGACTTGGGGGATTTCATTTTTCTTGTAGAAATTAAAAAAAAAAAAACAAGTAAGGAAGGGGGATGTGACTGTGCTGTCGTGAGGAATCATTCATTTTACACTGATCCCTGTCAGCCACCCAAAGCTTTGCTTAAATAAACGCAGGGATTGAGGCTTTCAGAAGCAGCTCCCACTTGTCTTCCTGCACAGGCAGACCCTGGCAATAAGACACAGAGGATTTGGTGTGGGGTGGTGGAGGATGAGCTCCTCTATTCTCAGGTTTACTTATTATTTGGTTCTTTTGGTTTTCTTATCTATATTTCTAGAGAATTCAAAGTCAAATCAGGAGAGTTTGTAGGCTCTAAATACCAGTCAGCCAGACCCAGGGAAAAGTTGAGCTGTCAAAGTCCCCAAGTTTCTTTCTGTGCCCCTCATAACACCCTGATACAAATCTGTAGCTCTTCAGGCTGGTTGGAGATGTTCTGCAAGGCAGGATGGGGAGATGTAAGAGGAATTATATACTTATAAAATTATTCCTTATGAAAGAATTGCAAGAAAATAAATGAGGGTGCTGGAGTCTTCATTTTATAGCTAGAGAAACAAAGCTTGGAAAGATGGTAGTAACCAAGGTAGTAGGGAGAGGTCAGCATTTTAGACAGCCTGAGGGGCCTCAACTCCTGAGCTAGGGAGAAGATGTTACATCCTTCCTTTTCCTAGGTACTCTTGTGGAGCTCTGTTCAAGCAAAGTTTGTGCTGCCCTGTGTACAGCAGGCTGGACCACTGCCACCAGCATCAAATGAAGGTGCTGCCTTCATCCCTGCCTCAGTTTCCCCTGACCAGCAAATGATTTCTCAGCTACTCCCTATGTTGGTGCTAATTGGGCTGCCTGCAAGTCCAGCTTGCCTCAAACATGGTAAAACATTTCTGGGCCAATGTTGCATCATCAGAAATGTCACTGCAATTGGCTTGAGTGACATGGGCTGGTGCTGCAGACCAACCTCAGGACTGTTTTCTTGAGCAGACAGTGTGTGTGCAAAAAAGGGTTCTGCATTTGCCTGTGCTTTAAATGATAGTGAAGAAGGCTTTCCTCCCCCTCTTTGGTGGGGTGAGCAAGTGACTTTCTGGGATATTTATATAAAACTACCTGTCATTAAAGAGTTACTCAGTTCAGCCTGAATGTTAGCTGTGTGCCATACTTTTGATGTCTTTTCTTCTAACACTAAAAGGTAGCTATATTAAGAATAAAAGGACTTGGAAAAAAAAAAGTTAAAAAAATAATCCTTTTCAGCCTCTTGTATATCAAAGGGTTTGTTTGGCCATTTACCTTGGCTTTCTGTCATTGTCATTTGCTGTGTCTGGCTTGGACCATGGCAGACAGAAGTTCCACGAGAAGACATTAAAGCCTGTGAAATTGGACAATTGGCTATGCAGACATCCTTCAGAAGTATTTCTAGCCCTTTTGGTTCCTGGTTGAATACTGAAAATGGGAATGGAAGAAAGGAAATCTCTATATGTATGTATCAGAGTTCTGGGGGAAAAAAAAAAAAAACAAACCCAAAGAAAAGAAAGTCATTGAATGTGAGACATCAAAACATGAAACTTTCAGTGTCTGACAGACTCTGCTAGGTCCTCTTCTCCACTGTACAAGCACTTCATGGAAAGGTAGCCATCTGCATCCACAGACCTGAATTCACCTTCAATACACCTGGACTCCTCCATTACATTGGCAACAGGTATAAGGACTTTTTCTACAGAGAACTCTAAAAACATACATCCTTCTTTCCACAAGAAACCAAGAAAGCTTGTTCTGTTTTATGAATGATCCCTGTTTGGAAAGACAAGAAAGGAAAAGCAGTTATTACTTTGCTCCTTTGCTAACACTGAACCTTCCATGAATTTCACTCTTTTCCTCCTGTGATGTATTGCTCCTCTTGAGATTTCAGCCTGGCCCAGGAAGGGACTGTTTGTGCAAGCTCTATTCTCTATATATAAAAGGAATGGACTAGATTCATCAGCACTTTAGTGCTTTTGCTCCATAGTCCTGCTCACTTCAGTGATTTTCAGATTATGCTGTAGCCATTTAGACTCTGCCCTTGCTTCGTGGGTGAGCTTTGCTGTCAGGTAGATAGAAAAGATTGAAAAGTCCTGGTTATTTCTCAAGAACTGCAGGCTTTTTTTTGTCTATTCATCTGTCAATAGGTACATTTTCTCTCTTGCTAACATGGTATATTCAGACAGGATGACATTTTTTTCCCCTCAAAACATTATCCAGCCAAATACTGCAATAAATGGCTATATCCTTAGAAGATGTTGAGATACTGGTTGTAGGACTCTTGAAAATCTCTCTGGAAGGAGCAAAGAGTTTCAAAACACCACTGTAATTAAAAAACCAACACTCCACTCTCTGGTTTGGGGTCCAAAGGTGCATGGAAAAATTGCCATACCATGTAATGAAAGCTGCTCAGTTATCAAATCTCTGCAGTCTTTTTAAAATTACCCAAATTTATATTTAAATTCATTAAACTGTCAGAAGATCAGACAGTAAAGGGACACATGCAATGCAGGGAGGCCCTACGATGGGCTTGGATGCAGATACAGCTATCTGATAAGGCCATCAGGCCACCATGAAGACTAAAGCCCAGAGCAGGTTGTTTCTGGTGGAATCACAGTTGAAAGAGAAGACGGGTTGAAAGGCTTCAGTATGGGTCCTCAGCCATCTAAGAGACACTTCCCAACACGAAGAGCTTGCAAGAACACTTTTCTGAAAGTTGGAAAAATTTCCAGACTCACATTCTCATTCTGCAAACTATAAAAATACTATTAATCAGCCCCTCTACCCTTCGTTTTTTGGATTTTCTGTCACAAATGGTTGAAGTGTTGTCTGATTTCACTCTGGAGTGAGATTTTAGGTGAGAAGAGGGTACAGCTTGCCTGGAACTTCTGTAGTCAGCACAAAGGAAATCCTTTGACTGTGCCCTCCCCTTAGGGACCCCACTGAAAATTAGATGTATCTCTCATGAGGACCTCCCAGCAAGCACAACTGGAATATCTTTGTGACTGCAGTAGTTCTGTAATGAATGAATTAATTGATTTCACCCTCAGCTTCTTCTTCATCGACCCTGCTGGCCCCACAGAGGGGAGGAAGCTTTGTTCCAGTTCCAGTTTATCACAAAGCCCTGTTCTATTTAAAGATAGATTGAATGGCTTCAGGGCTCAGGCTGGGAATCCCAAAACCTCAGCTTTGGATGTGTCACCAAACTCCATGCTGAGTCTGGATGGAAGAACTCACACATTTCAGCCATCCCTGGGGTCTCCATTAACAGATGGAAAGTGGGTCTGGCAAGTCTGACATCCCAACAGTGCAGCCACCCAGATCTGCATTTTGGCTGCATCACTGTTTGAGGAGTTTGTACGGACATCTCCGGGTTTTCAGGAAGCCTCAGGACTCCCCTCGCTTCTTAATCCTGATTGCCTTCTGGAGAAACAGTCAGCTCAGCTATCTAACAAATTCCTTACCATCTTTAAACCTGTATGTTGTCCAGCCCTTCCAACCTCAGCGACCAGCAGGGTGACCATAGAGAACACATGGACAGGGCAGACTTCTCTGTCTAAGCTGGAAAATGGCAGAAGTGTACATAACAATTGAGGGGAAAAAAAAAAAACACAAAAAAAACCAAAAAAACCCCAACAACCACCCAAAAAGGTGAAATGACTCATGAGGGATTGAAAAGAATAGGTCCTTTTCTCATTTCCAAGCAAACAGCTCCCCCTCTCGTCAATGCCTAAGGGTATCATCTCAGGGTACTTAGTACTTGCTGCCCAGCCTGGGTTAGCCAAGCTGCTGAATAGCTCCAGGAAAAGCCTACGGGACTCAGGTCACTGCAGAGTTGTTAAAACCCTGTGATTCTCATACCCTGGAAGGCAAGTCATGCACTGCTGAAGGTGTTGTATAGGTAATCAGATAGCACAGCTTCTGCTTGGTGTGTTCCAGTAAACAGAAAGCAACTCTAGAAGCTGTGTCCTCATGAATCTTAACAATGACTCTGGAGTGACTCTTCTGTACCTTTGTGCAAGTCATGCAGCTTTTGCCACGCCTCAGTCTCCCTGTTGTGTTCTCTGGTTCTAATCAGATTCTCTGTCCCTTGTCAAATAGATGGTCTCAAGCATTTATTGCTTCTGTCATATTCTATTTTAAATTTTCAAATGGAACATTTAAAAATAGTTTTTCAAACATTTGAATGTGCAAATTGCTGCTGCTCCCCCCTCTGATGAAAAGGTTGAGACTCTTGACTGTGCCGAATGGTCAGAGGCAATTTTCAGACCAACTCTTTTGTAGAAGTTACAATATTTCTCCTTAATTTGGAGATGAAAACAGTTGCCAAATCATGAAATTTTCTTCCCAAGTAAAATCTGCTTTACAGACATCAGAAATATTAATTCCTGAGTAGCTATAAATGCCACTGGCACCATCATGAAAGGGTTAAGTATGGTAGCAGGGCATCCTGAGTTCCTCTTTAGTACTGTTGCTATTATAGGACTTTTGTGAGAGCCAGTAACAAAGGATTAAACCCATCTCTTAATAGTAGATGCCACCTAACCTAGGATACAGTGTTTAAAGCACACAACTGTATGTAATTTGTTGTATTGTAGCCACATCTGAGAACTGCAGGTGTGGATGAGATTCCACTGATATTGTTCGTTGTGAAAAGATAAAGCAAAAAGTCAAAGCACTTCTAGTGTAAATACAGCACAAGGGGACACAAGGATGAATTTCACAGGTCAGGGTATGACATAGCCAAGTATGCTCAGCCCAGCTCATGGATTTGCCCTCAGCCTCTCATCTTTGGCTTAAGGATCCACAAAGTGCCTTATTGTTCCCTTCTACAGACTGAGTGAGAGTGAACAGTGCACCCAGGAGAAAGGGGCTTAGTGGGAGGAAGATCTCACATCTGCAAACACATTCTGGACACACAAGAGGAATCAAGACCCAGATTGCATTGCTAAGGAAGGAATGCTGAGTATGAGGGAAAATGCTGCAAGGAAGCTTCAGTTATCTTTGGACAGCTGCTTCCTACATCTCAGACCTGTCCTCACTCAAGTTTTTTCCCTGTTCTCTTTCTCCTCCAAGTGGCCTGGATGGGCTGCAGTGGAAGGCATCTCCCATTGTATAAAACAGGAACTATGAAAATAGCAGATAGGATGTCCTAGTGAAGGAGGTAGAGGAGATACTAGAACCACCTCTAGCCTTCCCATATACCCTCAGAGCTCCATTTCCCACCCCATTTCCATCTGTGCCATGCAGAGATAGTGGAGACTCAGCATCCAGAGCTGAGCACACAAGGCCAGCTCAGATATCTGCCCTCAGTGGGAAAGAGCTGCCCCTCAGTGCATCTGAAGTACTGCTCAGTCTCCTCTCACTCTTTCTCCTCACTTCTTTTCCTGTTGTGTTTCACTTTGGCAGAAGAGAATTGTTTTGACTGTATCTTCCTTGCAGCCATTACATACCTTTCAAAACAAGGTCACCACAGCTTTGACAGCACACGTGAAGATTTAGGCTGGGTTCACTGCCTGACTAGCTGCTCCTTCATGTTGGGGTTTTTTCTTTCCAGCCAGCATCACAGCCCAGCATCCTGAGTTTCCATGGGGAGGAGCAGATCTTGTGAGCCATCTTTTCCACCCACGTGCAGTGACAGACGTGTGGGATCTTCCAGGTAGTCTAGGAGCTGTGAGTCTGCACGATCCCTGGGGGTTTTCAGTATGCACCTACATATTATTGTTTCCAAGGAGAAATAACACATCTGTGGCACCAAGACAGCACAGAGAGGTAACAGCCTTGAAACAGGAACAACTAATGATCTGTGGCAGACAGGCAGGGCCTGGACAAACCACTGCATGCCATCCTACATGCCAAGCGTGTTCCTGGCAGCTGGTTCATCTTTCTGTGTCACATCTGATGTTTGAAGGAAAGAAAAACACATAAGTTTAGTTGCTGTTCCCTGTTAGAATGGTGTTAGATGGGTGACCTTTTCATAGCTCTGGAGGGCAAGGGAGAAGGCAGCCTAAGAAATGTTCAGATGATGCTTGACAAATGAAAATATGTAAACAAGGTGCTAAGTGAGGGAGAGCCAGGCATTCTCAGGCACCAGACAGCCAGTCTTGTTAGTGAAGGAATGTTTGCTTTGGCTCCCATGTTGAGGAATGGCACTGGGGGCTCACAGCTGGGATCAGGCAGTGCAAGGGTTCAGATGGAGCGATGGGGATGGTTTATCCCAGCTGGAGGAATGCAGACAGCCTGGCAGCTCTCCTTCTCACTGGAGCCCAGTTTTGCACACAAGGCACTCAGAAGAACACAGAGGGACAGAGGGTCTTGCATTGCTTCATGCTGCCCCTCTGCCAAGTGAGAATAATGTTTCCCACACCCACTAACACCACCCATCACATAGAGAGTTCCCACCTCTTATCACCTATGAGTGAGGTCCCCCACAGACACACCTGAGGACCATGTCCTAGAGCCAGCACTTGGTGTTGTGGAATTCATAAGGATCCTGTGATGGTCACAATTGCCTGGTTTGGTGTCTTCTGTCCCCTTCAGTCCTTACTTTAGAAAATTATGTTAAACCTTGAAAGGGGAGAACAGTTCCTCTTTAGGTTATCAAATGTCAGTTCTGTGCCAGAGCATGCAACTCATGGATCTCAATCCCTGCTCAGAGCATCTCAGCCTCCACCTTCCTTTGCCTAGAAAAAGTGGAAGATCCCAGCTGAGCCCCTTTCAAACTTTCCTTGTTTGTTCCTCGAGGGCAGCAGCCTCCTCAGCCAGTTTCTGCATTGTTCCTCCTGCACCTTGTGACAGCTCATAGGAGAATCTGGGCTAGGAAAGGGCTTCCTGATGCCAGCAGTAACTGTCTTACTCCTGACTGACTCTGAAAAGGAACCATTCAGTTCTAGAGCACATCTCATCTGATCCATCAGAGTTTATAATCTGACTACTCCTGACTCTAACCCCTCTGCAAGGCTTGAATGTGGTAGATGCAAACATGACTTTCTGCTGGATGAGCTAAAAGAGCTGAAAGCAGTGACGGCTTGGATTACACCATACAACAGCTTTGTGATTTGTACACAATGAGGAAATTGGACTGGATTTGGTTTGCAGCTGTAGGTAGCCCAGATTCTTCTGCATCACTCACTTCTGAGAATGGTCAGACAAGATGAGTTTTGGTTGAGCAGCTTATGTTTTCTAAAAGTTCTCCGGACAGAAAATGTGATTCATCATTTGCGGATTTTCTGACTAGATAAAAAGTTTGCAAACAGATCTGTTCCCCTAGAAATCTCTTCCCAGATTGCAGTTGTTCTCAAATTAAAATCAATACAATGTTCAACCCAAGCTGCAAAGTCCTTTTTCATCAGAAGTCATCCTCCCCGAGTGGTTTTGAAAGCAGATTTGGGGATTAGAGGTTTTTTTTTTTAAACTAAGAAAATAAAAGCTGTTTCTATGTTGGTTTTCTATGGAAGATGGAAAACCAACAAGCTTTTCTCACTGGTTCCAAATAAAATGTATCTTGTTTCTCCATGTATGAACCAGGTGGGCAGATATCACCCCTTACATACACTCCCCATACTGGATCTAAACTTGAGGACTCACAGGTTCCTTCTTCAACAGTGAAAAGGTTCAGTAGATTTCCTCCTCTTGCTCCTTTCATTGTCTTTCCACCTTCTGGGGTAGAGCCAGCACCAGAAGGAGAATGAAACACAGTGAAAAAGGCTATTTTGTCTCTTGCCAGCTCAGCTGGAAACAGGAAATACTGGAAATCTCCCAGCTAAATTCAGATTTGGAAAATCTCCAGCCCACTTTTTCGAGGCCTGAGGCTCCAGGGGTTCTGCAAAGCTGCTGAACTTCAGGGAAATGCCCAAAGACTTCAGCTGTGAGAGTAAANCAGCACCAGAAGGAGAATGAAACACAGTGAAAAAGGCTATTTTGTCTCTTGCCAGCTCAGCTGGAAACAGGAAATACTGGAAATCTCCCAGCTAAATTCAGATTTGGAAAATCTCCAGCCCACTTTTCGAGGCCTGAGGCTCCGGGGGTTCTGCAAAGCTGCTGAACTTCAGGGAAATGCCCAAAGACTTCAGCTGTGAGAGTAAGCAGAGCTGGGAGCAGTTCCTCTCCACCCAGGCAGGAATTGGTGGAGAGGATACACCTGCCTGGATAATAAAATAATATTCCAGAAGGTCTGCATTTTGTGTGTTCTCCAAAGTTAGCTTATGTGAATATTTATGAACTTAATAGCAGGTTTGCTCATGAATGATTTTAGGAATGTCATGGTTGTGTTTTTGCTCTGAATTTACTTGTGAGGATGAGGAGGAACAGAACTTGTGAAGACTGGTAGACTGACCTATGCACCAACACAGCACATTAGACATTTACGTATCCTTCACCAAGATATCCACAAATTTTCAGACCCAGAACTGCAATTAGCTTGAGATGTCAGACTACGAAGGCTTTTACAGACACCAGGCTCCAAGTGCTGCTGCTCCAAATAACAAATCACTTTATAGGTGCCCAGAGCTTTATGTCAGAGACTTTTTGCTGGTGCCAGGTACAGGGGGACAGAGCACACACAGGTCCATGAGAGACACTGGACAGGATGAAGCTGGCACCGTTTGCTACATTGGGGAATTAACACAAGTTTGGGTTTTTGGCAGTTTTTGTTGTTGGCAGCTCCCACTGTCTTTCTAATCATGGTCAAGTCCTTGCCCAGCTCAGCTAAGAAGGCTCTGAAGCAGCCTTCAGTCTGCAGTAAAAGATTTGAGCACACTACCACCATTCAGATTCAGAGCCAGGAGGTGACAAGGAATGGACAGCACATGCTCTCAATGGGTGTTTTTCATACTATTGCACTGTCACAGGACACCAGGTCATACTCCCATCTCCATCCCCTGCAGTTGAACTGTCTTTTAATGTCATTACAGTGATGATTGCACACAGCATTATCTCAGCATGACAAATGCAGGCCATGTGTGCAATGCCTCTGCAGCCCTGGATGGCCATCTCTGATGCAATTAACACATTGATGCAACCAGAATAACCATTTTCTAAGGTTGGAATAGCAAAGAAATATATTTCCTCCACTCCTGTGGGAAAATTGCTCCCAGTCCCTACTTGTGGCTACAGTAACAAACAAAAGCCATCCTCACCAGGCACTCTCCATCTTATCGATTCCTTAGAAGATTTATGGCAGAGACCTGATCTCAGCAAAGGAGCTAAATCCAATTCACTAAGGAATTACAAGCCTGTCTGATCAATAATCTATTTATCTCCTTCACTTTGCCATCTTTAAACACTCCAGCCCTATCAAAAGAAATTGAAAGCTTTTTGAAAATGAAATTATTGAACTCTGTAATGGCTCTGCTTCTGGAAAGGATCTTGAGACCAGGATGGATCCAGTTTAGATCCAGCACATAGGAGAGACCTGTCATAACTCCAGTAACTCCACAGCAATCAGCATGCAGGCTAGGATGGCCAGGGATGCTGGCCCTCAGCACACAAACAAAATCCAGCCCGAAAGATTACAGGTAGTGTGGATTCACAGTCTGCAGGAGATACCACTCAACACTAGCACTAAGAAAGGATACGCATATGGGGGAAACACAACAAGGTGACTTCTGCTGCATTCCCTTTGGCCAATCCAAAGCATGAGGGATGATCATGCATCCTCTGCTGCATTGACAAAGCCTAGGAAAGGCTCATATGCAGATACCAGGAGATAAGAGAAAGCTGAGGAGTGAAGAGTTAACGCCACCTGAAAACATATTACTGGTGTCTCTGGAAGTTGCCAGCTGCATTGGTTCATGACTTGAACAGACCATGAAGTTTAATTTAATCAGCACATGACTTTAGAAGCAATCATTATGTCTCCCAAGGGCAGAGGTGTGCTGCATCCCAGAAATAATGTTATTTTTCAGCTCTCATGCAGCACTTCTAATTAATAGATTGTAAAGTAGTTTGCATGAAAGAAAACCCGGGCACAGAGAGGAAGCAGAGGTAGCTGAAAGCAAGCCAAAGCCAGAACCAGAACTTCCTTGAAGAAGAGTTTCCATCATTTTCCAAGTTTCATTGCTAGTGTTACCTGAGAGATGCAGGGGAGACTGCAGGATTAGTTCATGCACATGAGGTGCCTTCATAGTACAGTTTCTTATCATGGAAATATTTACACATGTGCTTAAATCTTACTTTGGATCAATTCTTAAACAGAATATTATTTACAGCCCAGACACTGGACTGAACCATACATTCTGGTGGTCAAAAGGCAAGACATTTCGTTCATTGTGTAGAACTGGGGAGTCACAGTAACTGTGCTGTGCTGGAGTGAGTGTGATGTTTAGAGCTGAAGCCATAAATGTTTGGTCAAGACAGAAGTTCTGTGGACATTAATGACGCTGCACTGGTGCTTTTGGAGATTTCAGCCCCTAGGAATGATCTTGCCTATGAGTTATCTGCTCCCCAGGTTGCCCCACTTTTAAGAGGTTCAGGTACTTATTTTTCTGCACCTGGAATTCCACTGCTGAAGCTGGAAGGGGCTAAATTTCTCTGGAGATGGAGAGGGGCCAGTTTCTCTCACTTCAGAGGTTAATGAATAGAGTCATTAGGATAATTAATGTTTTGCTGATGAATTAATCACCCTCTCAAGCAGTTTCTGCCTTTTGCCATGCAAAGAGGCAGGGCCCTCTTGAGATCTCTCCCATCCCTTACTAAGGTAGCAGCCTTGTCCTGACAGCCGCCTGCTTTTGGAACAGGTTCTGTGCATCTGCCTTTTCAGCAGGGGAGTTGCTTTCCTGCGGGAGGGAAAAGCCTCAAAGCCAAGAGCTGTGCTGGGGTTTTGAGAGAATCCGGGCTGCCAGCTGCCAGGATTAAGTTTGTTTGTTTGGTTGGATTTTTTTTTCCCCAAACAGTACTAACACTTCCACTTCTAACTTGGGGCCACCTTGGCTGTTCCCATTCCTGAGCCCTTTTCACTCACCACCCAATCTACCCCAGGTGGCTCTGACAACAAGCCTCACTTTTCCTCTGAAGGACCATCAATCCATGTCCTTCAATTCCTTCTCCTTTATGCTTTTCCTGCCTCCTCCATCCCCCAGTGTTACTCCAGCCCTGACCCCAAGTCTGTGTATTGATCCCTAGCCTGACTTGACTCACACTCTTTTTTCAGGTCCTATTTCCAAAGAGCATTACTGAAGCACTTCACTAAGGAGTAAATGCCCTTGTTGTTTTCTTGTTATCGGAAGTGTGAGAAACTGTGTGGTGACCATAACAAAAAAACAAAAAACAAACCTCACTAACCTTTCTGTGGCAGTTTATACAGCAGAATGAAACACCGAAAAGAGCTGCTGTCACACAAGAACTTTCTCCCCTGGATACAGGCACATTTGAACTGTGATTTCCAGGGGCCAGAAAGCTGAGAGTGATTTCACAACATTGTTCCCAAAATAATCCTGGTAATGTCAACAGGGCTCCTTGAGCAGAGCCCTCAGAGAATCCTACAGTGCTTAGAGTCACAGCAACAGCTCCAGGCAGAGTCCCACGGACAGGTTAAGGTAAAGAAAAAGGCACATCTCCACTTCCTAAGGGTAAATTCATTATCCCTAAAGATCAGAGACTATGATTCTGGTTTAAGACAATGTAAAGAACTTGATCACTGAGCATTTTTAGCAAGTATTTCAGGCAAAGGATTTTGTAGAGACACCTCAGACAGGATTGAGATATCCTGTAAAAAAATACGTAAGGTCTTGATGTTTCTGGTCAGTTCTTATCAGATGGAGAAAGTAGAATCGAAAACCTGACCTTTTTATTGAGAAATGAATACTACAACATTTTGCTGTTTCACAAGGAGGGAATAAAGTAAAAGTAATTTAGAAATCTTAAAGTGTGGTAAAACCACGATTGCCTGTACTTCTTTAAACACATGGCTTCTTAGTTCGCCTTCACCTCTGACTTACCCTGTAAGTATTTGGCTCTGCCATCAGTGATCAAACTTCAGTCCCCAAATGCTATCTCCCCCTCCCTCTTCCTTATCTCCTGACTTGTTTATGATTGCCCCTTGGACAGTCCCCTCGTCGGACATCCATCTATCTCCATGTGGCCTTTCTTCATGTTAGTTTAAATGCTGCCTGTGATTTACAGCCCAGCAGCTCCCCAAACACATCTCCAGCATGTTATATGGCACTGGCGTAATGCTAACCCTCCTAAACCACAGAGGAAGCAAACAGTGCTAATTTATGCCTGGCTTTTTTTATTCCCTAGCATAATTCTGATGTTAATGTTCCATCTCCACCACATCAATATCCTTTCACCGCTAGCAAGTGAAAACAAAAAGTAAATATTTCATTTCCCCATTCTTTCCCTCTTAAAAGGTTTTGCCTAAACCAGCTCACCCGGCATGCCCTGAGGTTAGACAAATAGGAAGCGACTGTGGTCTGCCACAGGGGTGCTTTATGGGAAGGGCAATGCCCACAAATGTCAACTTTCTGGGATAGTTGCTATCTATTGGTGCATGAACATAACAAATGCGAACATCTCCCGCATCAGGTTAAATTACTAGCCTGAGCTAATACAAGGCTTTAATACATCGCTAATTTATCAGTCTGGTATTGCCATCTACTTCATGTTGCTATATTCAGAAAGCACAAAGTGCTCCGGGAAAGGGGAAAAAAAAGAGGAGACAGAGAGAGTTAGAGAGGAAGAAGAGTAACAAAACATCATGCACAAATCCCAAAAGGCTAAGGCAAATCTCTAGTCAGGGGCACTGTCAAAAGGACTTTGCAGCTGGGGGGATTTGTACCCTGCTGGATCCAGGGCATCTGCCACAAGTCTTTATCTGACTGAAGAGCACTTTGATTCTCACTAGTATTCTGGCAGCCTCACAGGATTCTCCACACTAATATACGATAGCATCCTGGGCTGTATTAGAAGGTCAGAGAAGGCTGTATCAGTAGGTCGAGAGAGGTTCTCCTCCCCCTCTACTCTGCTCTGGTGAGACGACATCTGGAGTATTATGTCCAGTTCTGGGGCCCTCAGTTCAAGAAGGACAGGGAACTACTTGAGGGAGTCCAGCACAGAGCCACAAAGATGATGAAGGGATTGGAGCATCTCCCTTATGAAGAACAGCTGAGGGAGCTGGGTCTCCTTAGCCTGGAGAAAAGGAGACTGAGGGGTGACCTGTCTATAAATATGGAAAGGGTGAGTGTCAGGAGGATGGAGCCAGGCTCTTCTCAGTGACCTCCAATGACAGGACAAGGGGCAGTGGGTGCAAGCTGGAAAACAGGAGGTTCCATAGAAATATGAAAAAGTCCTTTTTCACAGTGAGGGTGACAGAACACTGGAACTGCCCAGAGAGGTTGTGGAGTCTGACCTGGTCTAGGTGTTTCTGCTCCAGCAGGGGGATTGGACTAGATGATCTCTTGGGGTCCTTGCCAATCCCTGATATTCTGTGATTATGTGATACAAGCCCTGTAGTCTTGGGTGCATTTCACATCTCCCTAAAACTGTGGGTCAGGGAAACACCAACATATTTTTCAGGGATATAACAGAAGGGTAAGGATTTACTAAAATTTCCGTTGAACCCAGGACTCCAGAATTGTTTGCTTCCTCACCTTGAAACACAGAATAAATTTTCACTTTATATTCACTTATCAATTTCACTGATCCGTCCACCCCAAAGTCTGTACCAGTTCCTAGTCTGGGAAGAGACTTAAGGACATTAGTAGACCCTCTACAGACGAGGGGTCTGCATGTAGATGAGGGATTATGCACACGTGGCTTTTTGGTTGTGAAACCTCAGCCACTCAAAAAGTAGTGTCTGTAAGAGCTGTGCTCTTCTGATGTCCTGCTGCTTGTTTGCTCCTAGCCAGCCTATCTTCCAGGTGAGTATCACACAGGCTATCAGTGGAAAGCTGGCTCAGGCAGGACTTGGGACTCATGAGGCACATGAGTGAGGAGAGAGGTAGTTTTCTCTCCAGCATTGCTTAAATGCAGTTGCAGTCACTACATGCTCAGAAAACGCAACTAATTCGAGTGTCCAATACTCTGCAGTACCTCTGCTTCACTTTACTGTTCCCCGTGATGGGCAATTCCACTACAATGGTGTTGCTGCAGGGCCAGAGAGTGAGTTCCTACATCCCAATGCACACCACTGCAGTGCTGAGCAATGCTGGGAGGGAGTTCACAGCCTCCCACACCAGGACAGCCCCCAAGATTCCTCCCTTTCTTGCTGAACAAAAAGCAACAGCCAGAGCCTCCATCAGAAATCAGGTTCCTACCCTGCAGCTACTTTAGATCATAGTTTGTTTTCATCCAAAAAGAACTGTTGCAAGACAAATACCTCTCTCAAGACAATTGAAGTAGGTCACACTAGACAGTGCTCTGGAGAGTCTGTCTGACACATTCCCATCAGCCGCCAGAACTGCTCTGCTCCTTTCTTTTGTCTCCCTCCTCCTTCTGTTGCTAAAATTCCATGAAAGGGGAGCTCTCTGAAGGAGAAATATCTCAAGAAAAAAATCTGTGTTCTGCTTTGGCAGCTGGAAGAATCAATGCTACCATGGCCCATGACTGCAGAGAGCAGCTTATGCTGGTGAAGGGGCATCAGATGGGCAAAACGATGATGGGGTTGAACAGAGCAAGTCAGTGCCATGTGGGGATGGAGCCCTGGGGGGAGCACAACCGTAGTGAAAGGACGATAGTATAAGGTCAAGCTTCATTTACATGACAGGCATCAGGCACTGGAATAGCCTGAGGGATTTTACTTGCTGTTTACAGAACTGCTGGGCAGACATGAAGTGTACTCTACTGCCCATGCCAAGGGGAACACCCAGGGACATCCTAACTGGGCTGCTACTTGGATGACAGTCCCATCTCCTCCCTGAGGGCACCCTGAAGCCTTCCAGCTCCAGCATCACCTCCACACTCCCTATCCCCGCTTCCAGCTAATGAGATGCTAAACCCAGGACCCTCAGAATCCATGCTTGTTTTCCAGCTAGATGTGATTAGCACAGTAGCACCTTCAGGCACACGAAGGCTGTAACACTGCAGGGATGTTCCACCCTACCATCCAGCCTGGATAGACAGGATGAGTGTTACTTAAATTTAGTTACTCGTTCCAGTGTATAAATTAGCAGCAGGCACTCCTCAACCTATGTTCTACTCTGAGAAAGCAAAGTTCATGTAATCAGATAATAAAATCTAATCATAAGATAGCAAACTGGCTCAGACATCAATTTATAATTGGCAAAAGCTGCTTGGCTGGAAAAAGGTGACAGGAGATGTTTTTTAAAATTTTTTTTCTCTTCATTGGGCCCTCCACAGAGCTCATATGATGAAGCCACTCTCTTCTCCTTGCCAAAGCACTGTGGATGTAACCCAGTGGAGCTCTTTTGCATCCCTCCAATCCACACAATAAATGGAGGGCCATTGCAAGCACATTAAAAGGACTTGAACAGAGCAATAGGAGAGAATGGTCCCAGAGCCAGCAGCTGTCAGCAAATTCCCTGCTACCAGCTCCCTCCTCTGTGCAGCCAGTGGAAAAATGAGACAGGGACCTCAGGACCTCCCACTTGCCAAAGGGACCATGGCAGTGTGTCCTGCTTACAGCCATCAGCTGAAATGCAGTTTGAGACCGTCTGGTCATGAACAGGGCTCTGCAGTTCACACCCCCGAGGAAATGCAACTTGGATTATCCTAACAAAGAACAAAATTAATTCAATGGTTTAATGCTGTCTGAGTTCTGGAAGAGTTTCATGCTGGATGTTTAGAAAGCTTCTATCTCTCACAGATGAGCTGCACGGACTGCCAAATGTACGGCCTCTCGGAGGAAAAATTGAGTTTCACTTCTCTCACAGACCTATAGGATTTGTTCCAGTTTTTACAAATTTCATTTCTAAATGGAGGCATTTTAGAGGAAATGAAATAACTTCAAAAAAATCCTTAAAAAAAAAAAGTCCTTCTTCAAAATGTTTTGATCTGATTGATCCATCACGTTGTGGCTCAGGGTAAGGAGAAGATGACAGCTGCTCCTTTTGTTGCATGCTGTTCTGATTAGCTTCAAATAAGAAGCTCCCTGTCACCCAGGGCCCTCCACATAGTAAATGCACAGAATTCTACTCTACAGGACTCTACTGACAACGCCTGGCAGAGCAGATATCTTTCTGCTAGAAGGAAAAGATCTCTTTCTTTGCTCAAGACTTTTTGGGAAACCCTGATTGTACTCAAATTCAGAATAGCAATAGTAATAATTCAGAGAAACTCTAGGGAGTATTTTCAAAATTGCTCCAAGTTGGTGTTAGTCTGCAGCTGTGATCAACATTGGCTTTTCTAGAAGCAGAATCAGGAGCATCCACATAAGGAGGAACTGTGGAATTTCTAGTTTCCCAGCATCTGCCTTTCCTCAATGCTATATCCTGCTATGAGTTGACTGACTAACCTGCCATCAGTTCTGAGGTCATTATTTATATTTATTTTTCATAGAAAAAAAGCTGTTCCACAGCAGAGAGAACAGCTATCCAAATCCAGCAAGGTCCTCACTTGAATTAATGGTACAGGGCAGACAGACTCTGCAAAATGGAAAACTTTTTTTTCTAAGACTATAGCTAAAAATAAGTTTGCACTCACATTTGAGTTTCTTATATGACATGAACTGTAGGTTCACCTGAATCTTTGAGATTCTTACTAGATATTTGGAAGGGCTTCCTGTCACTGGAGGGACATAAAATCCTTTCCTATCTGTTTTCTGGCAGTGTAAACTTCCTTTCTTAGCTCCCTTTTCTAGGTAGATGAGGCCACTGATGGGAATTAAAGATTGCTTTTTGATGTCAAGGCATCTGAACAAAGGCTAGAATGGAAGAACTGACCCACATTCCCAAATAAGAAATCAGTTTGGCTCTTGCTTACAGCTCTGCTGTTCAGGTCCATCCTGTCACCAAGGATAATCAGACAAGTAGCTTGTTGGAATCCTAATCCAGAAAAACTGAGAGCCTGAGCTAACGGCTAAATAATCCCCACATTAAAACCTTCCACAGAGCTGAATGAGAGAACTGGGTTTCCAAATGCTCCCAATTAAATGATACATTAAGGTCAGCACCCCAGGGTGAAGGCAGTGGGGAGAGCAGGCTGGGATGAGCAGCATTTCCAGGGCAGCATTTCTGATTCTCACACTCTTCTCTTAGCACAATTGAGCACTGCCACAGCATTAGTGAAATGTGGTCTTTATGGGTTCATTTTTACCTCTGTGCATCTGTTATCATGAGGACAGAGGCAATGATTTGATGACAGTCCTGGATGGATGGAAAGGATTTTTCCCTGCTTCTTTTCCTCCTTTATATAACCTCCTTCACCCTCCACCTCCCTTCTCCCACCTAAGAGTGGAAGGTAATTTGTGTACTGGCTGAAATAAAACCCACTTAGGGATGAAGTCCATGGCTAAAGCCTGTGGACATCAGTGCAGCTTCAATGAAATTTCTGTGCCTGAGACACATTAGTAGGCAAGAGCTGAGACTGGAAAAAGATTAGGCTGCTGAATAGTTGGCAGAGCTGGAGCTCTCAGAGTGAGAGTCATCAGGGAGAGTGAGGGAGAAAAAAAGGAGACAGAAGGGGCTGCTCTGGCCTAACTAACCTCCTGCCCTCTGAGCAACTCACCTTCTCCCATGGCCATGCCTGGTGTCTTTCCAAATCCCTCCTGATCTCCAGCCCTCCCCATGGGCCAGTAGAACCCTTACACAGCCCCATAAATCCCTCCATCCTCATTGGTCTGCACCTACAATATCCAGAGCTAGCAGAGAGGATGAACTCCTGTGATTATAAAGGCAATAACCTGTGGGTATTTTGTCAAGCAGATGATCCAAGGCTCTCCAAGCTCTGTAGAGATTTAGATTCACTTGAAGTGGAGGCTTGCATACTTTTGCTTGATTTCCATTACAATTTTATGCTGAGTTTTGGTCCATTTTACACTTAGGCAGCAGAGAGATGCCCAAAGGGTATGTTTATGTGCAGAAAGGAGAAGGGGGAGTTGGATGCAGGGAAGCCCTCAGGCTGTTTTAATTTCTCCCTGATGACAGGTTGACTAAGTAGATGGCACCTCAGAGCCTGGAAATGTGCTCACATCAGCAGGTTTTATGGTCATGAATCAATCAGTCGGTGACATCATTCAAGTCATCTCTCAAATATGCACAGGGCAACAAGGGGACAGGAGAAGCAGGGAGAGAGCATGCAGCTGGGAAATCCCTGCAGTGGAAACATAACTTGTTTGAGACCCCAGCTGGCTGCTTTTCCACTCAGTTTTCCAAGGTCATCAAAGCTGAGGCTGTGCATACTGAAACCAAAGAGCCATCTGGGGTTGCAAAATGAACAGTTTCTTTCTCAGAGACCTCTTGGCAATGTGGCTCCAGAAATTCTTGATGCACTTAAGCACAGACATGGAGGTAGATCTGCTGGGACTCTCACTGCACCAAGCCCCACCTGGCACCATGCAGAGTGATGTGCCCCATAAGGCCTGTAATTGCATTTGACTTTGCCCAAATCACAGAGTGCCAGATATCCCTGGGCTTTAAGACAGCCATGAGCTGCTTTCCAGTACCAGCATCCACTGACCCCTTACCCTTTACACAGTTTCTCTGTGCCTCAAAATGGTCATGGCCAGACTCCAAAAGAGAAAACCCATAAAAAAACTTCCTTTAAGACTTCTTGCTTTAAAAAAAAATAATTAAAAGGGCAATTAATAATTATCTATACTATTGCAGGATTGGCCCTTCAGCTATATTTCCCTTTAATTCCAGTGTAATTTTGCTCCAACTGTCTCTCAGAAGATGAGTGTTTGACTTTTCTGCTGTGCCCTTTCAGATGTGTTACAGACTGATCTTGTCTGTGCTCTTAATGGCGTTGTCAAGAGATCGTTTCTGCTCAAACCTTGTTAGTCTTAATAAAGATGAAATAAAGTCATAAATACTTTTGTGGTTTCCTTTTTGCTGGTTGTAATTTGACTAACAAATTCAATTACTTTAATTTGGAAACTAATAATTATTTGGTTTGAAGCAGATTGAAGGAAGTTTAGCTGAAAATGGACTTTTCATGGAAAGAGAGATATCAGTTCGTGGAAATAGAAACTAAATGTAGGAAACTGGAGTGACATTTTCAAAATCCTTTCTCATTAAGCAGCTTTGGCTTTCAGTATATGTCATTTTTATCTCCATTTGTAAAGCTAATATTTCTTTCCATCACATCTGTTGGGCAGAAAAACCCACAGAGCTAGAAAACTTTGGTCATAGAGTTATAAATACAGAGGCATCTCATCCTGTACATAAAGGTCCATTTTCAAAGTTTGTATCCTGGACTCTGTGTCTTTTCTCCTGTGATCTCCAAAGCCAAAACCAGTCAAACAATGCTCATGCCCTGCTGCTGCAGAGTTTTACTGATGTGTTGTGATCTAAATGGAGAGAGTGTTTTGGTGCTCTGTTTTCATTTGTTAATTGACTCCTCTCTTACTTAAGATAGGAACTGGAATAGTTGGTGATAAATGGATTACACAGCCCTCTTTGTTTCAGTGCAGCTTCTGTGAAATTACAAATTCTTCCTGACACAACCAGCAGTATTACACTGGGTAAAAGAGGGAGGTGGAGGGTGGAATGTGGGACTCTCCATCAGTGGAAGAACATGGGTTTAACTTGATATTTATCTAAAATTCAATTATTAAATAGCACATGGGTCACAGTCCAGAATCCACAATTCCCTTTGCATGCATGATTTACAGTAATTCAGTCCTTGTAAAAGCTTGTTGAAGTCCCCAACTCCTACATACTTTTCCCAAGTTTTGCCTCAGCAAAAGAATGAAGAGTCTCCACCCCTCCATCTCCATGTTGTCTGTGTGATTTACAGTAATTCAGCCCTTCTGAAAGCTTGTTGAAATCCCCAACTCCTACATACTTTTCCCAAGTTTTGCCTCAGCAAAAGAATGAAGAATCTCCACCCCACCATGACTGGAAGGGAGAAGGTATTGGTGTGACACCCCTTCCCTCAGACTGATCAGTGGGACTGAAGGTCTCCCTTTGCCCAGAGGAGTACGTCCACCAGGGGAATGGTTTCACGCACAGTATAGCAATAGCATTTCCAAACAAGAGGAGGAAACTTTGCTCAGGTCTTTAGAAGAAAAGCTTAGGCAATCACCCTCAGAAGAGGTCTTCAGGTTCTCTAAAGAGAATCAGAAATTCAGGTGCTCTAGCATTCCTCATGAGTTTCCTGATCCAGCACTGAGATGTTTGATCTACCCTCTAAAACATGAAGTTCACTTCAGGTGCTTAAAAAGAAAGCAAAACTGTGTCTAACTATGTCCTTTATTGGATCTGTCCCTCAAAAACCAGAAGGTGTTGGCAAACACTACTGCAGTTCCATATGGTTGCTCTGTGTCCCCCACTGCTCTTTAAAGGGAAAGGAAGATGTGTTCTCACTTGCATCCACCCTGGGTCCACTGCCAGGCTCTGATCTTACAAATTATCACCCCTATAAAGAGGTAAAGACACCTTTAAAAAGGCCTGCATTGTTAAGCATTTCTTCAATAGGAGAGATGGAATTTTGCATCTTTCTGCTTCTTCACAGAAGATCTTTCTGATTCTTACTCAGTTCTCACCCTCTCTCCCACCTACTTTCCCTCTCCTCTCTTTCAACTCACTCCACCACCACCATGTTTTCAACAGGGAGTATCCCTCCTGTGCTTCTTACTTCCAGCCCTGTTGTCCCGACATGAAAAGGTAATTAAAAAAGGAGATAACTGTTTCTTCTGAGGACAGCAGCCACAGCTTTATGTGGGATGAGAAATCATCAGAAAAACCAAAGTTAGAACAGCTATAGCTGACTCTCAGCAGACAAAGAACAAAAAATTTCAATTCAGATTGTATTGAATGAGCACCCTTCTCACCAAACCCTATTGACAGTAATCACATTGGGTAGTAAGAACAGGTTTTGGAGATGGATTGACAGATGTAGCTGGCTAGGATAAGGCTGAGAAAGGGTCTCAGTTCAGCTTACAGATGGATTTCTTCTCAGGGAAACTATAGAGACACATACACCAACATCCAACACATATATGTATTTACACTCCTACTTAGTCCCCTGACTGACCCCTGAAACAGATGGATGTACAAGCAAAAATCCCATCTGCTCTTGGAGCTCGAACACAGAGACCCACAACACAGGGATTTTGCTGTATTTCTCCCTCATCATTCAAACCCTAAAGATACAGGTATGTTCTGGTTTTTACTTTACTCCCTGTTGTCCTTATTCCACCAAAGGCTGACTGCACTGAAAATGAAATTTCCCCCTTGCTGTGTGTTTTTCCAACTCTAACTTATTCTCTTCAGTAGTCTTTAAAACAAATAAAAAACAAACCCAAAACAAATACATCTTCCAAAGAAACCAAACTTCACAGAACAAACCAGAAAAATCCTTGTTAATTCAACCAACAGTCACACTGGACCAATGGAGAGAGGACACAATGCTTTTACTCTCTAATGGATGTTTGGTGTGAGAGCACACAAGCAAGGCCAAAGGAAGCATAAGTGATGTTATAGAAGGGACAGAGGTTTCTGCACATAGGAAGGAACCTAATGTCAATATTTGGACTTGCTTTGGCCAACAGAAGGGGAGATATTAGAGCCTTAGATCTTGGAGCACCCTCAGCTCTCAACTAACACCAGTGCAGATCCAAAGGCAGGGCTGTAAACCCACTAAAATATAAAAAGAAGAGACACTCAACTGTAAACACCTTCAGTGCATGCCTTGAAGTTTGGATGAAGGTGGAAGAGTTTCAGAAGGTACCATCTGGCTTGCAAGGAACCTGACACTGGGCAGAGCCTTGGCTTTGCCATGAGTTGGTATTTAAGTGCAGAAGAAACTTGGTCACTATCTCAGGCTTTGCCTTTTCCCTCCTCCCACCTGCAGAGCACATTGCAGCTGTGCTTGGTGTAACAACCCCTGAGCACTGCCGACTTTCCCAGCTCCATGTGGTCCCATGGAAGAGATTTGGCCCTAAAATGGATCTGCCTCTGATCTTCTAAGACATGAGCAGCTGTAATTTATCAACCACCACAGCTGCTTGCTGCAGGCATAATCTGGCCCATAGGTTCATCCTGGGTTGACAGCCTTCTCCCTATCCTGTAGGCTTGTGCTATCCCTTAACTCTTGTATTTTGTCATAATAAAGTTACAACTTGAAACAAGAGGAGAAAAAAAATTCAGCTTTCAAGTAGGTCTTTCTTGGTTTCTTATTTCACTTAAAGCTGCCACAATATTTAGGGTTGCTAAAATGAGGAAAAATTGCCCTTTTATTCTCATGGAAAGCTGGTTTCAAAGAATCAGCATTTTCTGATGAAAAAGGGTTTGTTGAGAATTTCCCAGCCAGCGCTTTTAGAGTGCACTGAGCATTGTCCTACTAATGCTTCCCTGTGGAGGGTGCAAATCACACCCTTGGATTTCACCAGAGCTCTGCTGTTTAGATCAGCTGAGCTGAAGGCAACATGGGATCTGAAGCTGGTTGGTGAGAGCAGACACACATCTTAGGCTGCCCATTTTGCAGAGATTTCTGTAGCTATAGACCTATTACTACAACCTTTTTCACTTTTTTCCTCCACTTCAAACTTTATTCTTAATCTACACATCCTGATCAGCTCTACTAGTGGAAGCAGTCTGAAATCCCTCCAAAAGACAGCCTCGAGTGGGACATTTTGCCTGAAGAAAGAAATTATTTTCTTGGTTGTTGGACAGACCAAATGTTACCTTGTTTCTTCCAGTTCTGGCAAGAGTATGGGCATGATTTGGCTTCTCTGAAATGGCATGGAATTGGTCTCAGGGCCATGAGGACCACTCTATCAACAAGATTAAGATAAACCACAGAAGTTTTTAGTTCTGGCAGATATTCCCCTCTTTTTGGGGTTCTGTCTAACTGCATGAGATTGGAGTGGCCCAAAATACCTGCTTTCTAAAGGAGTAGATGTCGTTGCCCATTTTAAAGTACTTTTGTCTTTAAAAGAGCAGCACCAAATCCTTGAAACAACCCGAATTCCCTGCCTAGGCCCCTGCTTTCTGCCTTCACACAAGACAGCTGCTGGCAGAAGATGGAGCCAATCTGCAAAATGAGCATCTCCATGGAGATAAGCTGAGAGCACAAGAAGGTCAGAGCCAAAGCGTCAGGAGCAGCAAAGGAGTTCTTCAAACTTCATTTCCTTCCACAGCAATCACTTGATGGAGATTTGTTGAACGTGACACCTGGCTGCCTTGCGTTGCCGGCTCAAATGAGGAGACAAAAGAGGAAGCTAATTGTTTCCAATGCATTCGAGTTTAATACAGTGCATTTTTAATTAGGGCTCTAAAGGGGAAGGGAATCAATTACCTCTTGCAGAAGCAGACACCACTGCCTGGTGATGTCGTGCAGAGAAAAGAAATTGGAGCAGGATACTGAGGCTCCCTGGTAAGGAGAAGGTTGGCTTGCTCTTTGGGGAGCCCTGAACCTCAGATACTCTTGATGGCTCCCATGCCACGAAGTGGCACTGTGACACCATCCAAGAGGACAAGATAGGGAAAAATGCTGCTGAACCACTCAGCTTTAGAGGTGCCTATGAATCCGGGGAGGCTTTATAACCCCTAGTGAGTCTTTATAACCCCTAGAGAGCATCTGTTCTCCAGGACTTGGGGAGAAGATAAAGACAACTGGCAGAGCACACTGTGAACATCTGCTGCCACAGCTGTGGTGAGATCCAGTTCCCTTTAAGATGTCCTATTTTTGTTCTGAGCAGGACAGAATGGCCTCAAAATCCTTGCATGATAGGTGCTTGGTAAGGTGCACTGGGTGAGATGGAAACAAAGGCAATCTTGTTGAGATCTACATCCCTAGAGATCTGTGTGCATGAAAAACCATCCATGTCAACTGGCACTGAAAGGACACCAGTGAACAAACACTGCGAGCCCAAGGACTCATTCTAAGAAGCAAATCCCTATAGCATACTTTTGAGATACAGGCACATACAGCAAGAAGCTGGTATTGCTGAAAACTCATGTCTGGGTTGCTCAGCAGCCAGAAGCTTAGGTCTCCAAGGAGCTCAATTTCATGCCTTTAATGAGAATTATATTTCCTAAAGGAAGCAGTTGAAGTCCTTCTGTTCAGTGTAATATATTGCAGCAGAAGACAGGTCGTAGGATCCTGGGTTCTCAGTATCCTCATATTCAGTCTTTGACAGGCAAAACAGGACACTTTGGCATGTGTTGAATTTATTCTCTGTGGTTATGAGTGAGTTGAGTGTCTATCACAGAAGTCTACACTACAGACATTTCTCTCCAATACCTAAGGGTTAAAATAACTTGTAGCACCATCTGATGGACCCTAGAGTATCCTAAACATCTGCATGGGGCCAACAGAAAGAGAACAGGACTAAGAGCAGATTGGCATCCTGACAGCCAGGTGGGATAGTTGATGGTTTCTCAAAGTGTACAAGACATGACGTTTTAACCAACTGAAAGCAGCCAGTGTTTGGCCAGTGCCTTTGGTGTTTGATGCAAAAGCCAGTTCAGTTTAACACAGAACAAGGCCTTCAAGCTCTGCAACACTACTCAGCAGCACACCTGAGAACAAATAATATCCTAAAAATAATTTGGGACTTTCTGATTGTGAAGCTGGAGCTAACTTAGTATATGGCATTGTAAAGCCAGAAGGAGTAGAATAAGAGCAGTATCCATTAAAATAAAACAATGAGTCCAGACTGAGTGCAATCCAATGATGAAATTCATCTTATACATGCAGCATTCAGACCAGGACTTAATTGCCAGGATGAATGTGGATTTTTTTCCCCTCAGTTTGTATCTTTTCTCCTTCTTCATATTTTCTCAATGAATCTCTGGAAGATGCTGTTTATGGAAAAAAAATGGAGCACGCCTCATGAAAGATTTATTAATCAGAACTGCCAAATTCATAATTACTTTCTGGGCACTGAAATTGTTTGGCCTTATCAAATAAATGAGAATAACCACTGATTATTGTTTTTGGAAAAAGAAATAGCTGGTAATAAGGAAAAAACATGCACATTTTAGAAATATAATATAAATGGACATAGATGTGTTCATATAAATTTCTGAATGGTCAAATGACTCATCTGTCCTAAAAAAAATGCATAATTTTTATACTGTGAGGCGCTCAAGCAAGTCAGTAGTCCTTTCACTCCAACACATTATATGGACTTCATTTCTTTCCCTGATCCTCTCCTGCCACTGCCATTTTATGGTTTGGAGGCATTTGGATTTTCCTCTGTTCAAAAATAGGAGCCTCTGTTCAATAGAAATTAGTGACATTTAATGCCAGCAAGGAACTCATACATTCCTTTGCAGATTTTCCACTTCCAGCCATATCTCCACAACAAAACTGCAACAACTTATGCATCACAGTATTTTTTTCCATGAGTGTTTAAGGGCTTTTTATACAGGCTCTGAAGTTTCTGAAAATTATAAAACATAGCAGATTCCACTTAGAAAACTGTGATCATACCCAGGTGCTTTTGAAGATCCAGCCAGCTGCCCCTGGAAACCTTGTCAATCAGCGCAGAATGAAAAAACTTTCACAGCTTTCAAAAAAGGAAGATGCCCGTGGTCACCTGCTTTTCTGGAGCCTGGAAGAAGGCATCTGTTGTGACTGACACAACTTCAGATATGCTTGAAAATTTTTCTTGATCTTTCCCAAATTTGCACTGTGGGCACCAACCAAACACTCTCCCCAGTTGCTGGACCCAAGGCTGACCTCTGTGGCCACTTGCTGCAGCCCCTGACCCTCAGCTTCTGCAGGAACCCTGCAGTGCTCTAAAGAGAAGATGCAATAAGCTCTGTCACTCTGTCAGGCTGCTAAACTGGGGATCCCTCTCTACCCTCTTTCCATCTTTTGCAGATTTTTCCCCTCCTCTCCTCCCACAATGATTTGGGGGGAGGAGGGTAAATTCTAAAATGAATAATTGATACTCTTTCAAAGCTATCCCTTTTACTCTACTTGTTCTCTTAATTTACTTGGTTTATACGAACTGATGACAGAAGCCTATTGTTTTGCTGAAACATTAACTTCACAAAGTCATTCCGCTCCCATCTGCAGCACTAAAATTAATGATTCCCTCTGCAACATCTGTTTAATTAACTATCGGCACCATAGAAGAGGCATCCAAATACCCCAGCGACTAAATCAGCCTCAAATTAGGGAAATACGATGTTAAATTGTATCAGAGAGAAGCAGAGATTATCCTTTTGAGCACTGACATTCATTAGCTACCAGCCACCCCATGTATCTTCATAATGAAAAAGTGTCAGCAGCTCTTCGCTGTAAAGTTTTCATTTAAGGGCTGCTGCTCCTTTAGCCACAGTGACTGGAAAGAGGAGGGGGTGGAGGGAGAAGGGACATGAGCAAGCTTAAGTTGGGTGCTCCATCATCTTTCCTGATGGATCACTTGGTGAGATGAAAGATAAAAGTAAAATAGTGCTGCCATTGAGTGCTACCTACTGTGCCATCAGGCCTGTTGGGGGCTGGTGCCAGCTTCCCAAGACACTGGCTGTTCCTGCAGGACTCCTGGCAAAAGCTGCTGCTGAGGTTGGGTAAATCTGGGAATACTGCCAAAGTACCAGCCTTTTGGCTATCTAGGAAGAAGGCAACTCTAAGGGGAGAGGAGGGAACTGCAAATGGTTTGGAGCTCCAATGAGTTCTCCAAAGTGCCTGGAAATGTGGAAAATTGTTCCTCACCAACTCAGCTCCTACTGTAATGGTATATCTGAGTTTGTATGGGAAACACACAAAAGAGTTTGAGGTGGCTTTTTAAACTTTTTTTTTTCCTCCTACTTTGAACTCCTCTCTTATGTTGCCATGGGAACAAATGCAGCATGAAATTGCAAGTTTGCAAAATTCACTAAGTCAGCAGCATGGGTAAAAGTGGGACTCTAGCAAAAGAGAGGAAGTGGGAAAGCAAGGGAGATGGGGAGAAAAGAGCAGAAGGCATCCATAGGAGGAAGGTGTTGCAGCTTAGGTTCCCACCTTGCAGTTACACTTGTGAAAACACACATCTCCACCCTGCGAGCTGGCTGTCTATCCAGACTTGCTACTTGATATGAACTTTCTATGAAAAGGCAATGCTGGGGATTTTCACTTCTTCTTGGCAAGCTAGGATCATGTTAGGTTGTTCACTTTAAAGATTGTGCCTTGACTCCTGAAAGTATTGAAATTACCAGTTCTAATTGATTCTAACCAGATATTTCAGGAGTCCAGGTTCTAACCAAGTTCTAACTTCAGACACAAACAGTTGTTCATTAATAGTGGTGAGATGGATACATAGCCAGAGACAGCACAGTTTATGCTTCTACCTAGATAAGGGAGTCAGATGAACACTTGCTACAGAGCAACACACATAAACTTCTCAACATGAAGAAAGATGAAGCATGAAAGTGTTATCCTAGGTGCAGAGATCTCAAACTCTGGATGTTGCTGATAATGGAAAGAGAAGGAAGATAAGGAGGCTGAAGGCTTTAGGTGAGACTGACCCTTGAATAGCCCACACAGGGAAATGAGGTATCAATACTTGGTGAAGTGGCAAATGGCTCTGAAATCCAGTAGATGGGGAAGTAGAGATTGCTTGGATGGTGCACAGAAAAGCCATCTAGGGCTGGATTGCCAGTGCAATAGGGACTGCAGGCACATAGCATAGGAAAGCCACTGTCATATTATGCTTATAATTTTAAGCAGACATGATGAAAAAATAGTGGGAGAGGATATAAGGGGAAAAGCAGATCAGTGCCAGAGCTGGGAAATGATTCCTCAGACTAGCAGACCTTAGCCCATTATAACAAAAAACACTGAACATAAAAAGAAACAGCTATGATTCTCTGTCATTCCTATTATCCTCAAGGTTTGGGTTTATGTATTTATTTACTTACCAAACAGAGAAGAATGACAAACAGAATGAGAAACACAGAGTGCATTAGAAGGATCATAAAATCCTTTCCATATCTTTAATCAATCATGAGTAGTGTATCTCCCATACATTTTTCTGGTTTAAAATAGAATAAAGATGTCCCCTCACATCATAATCTTTCTCCAGGCAGCTGTGCTCCTTACATCAGCACAATGACCCAAGCAGTATGGCTGTATTAACAGATACGATCTAGTCTTTAATGGAGCTCAGCAACTGGGATTAGCTACCTGTAATGGAGTTTGGGCTGTCAGGCACCATACAAAACTGCTAACACATTACAAGTTATAGGCATCAATTCTTTCTAAGTGAAAAGGCATTTCAAATTCAAAACACTTCAAACCTAATAACAGGATATTATCTTGATGGATCCCCTTCAACATGTGAAAAAATTGAGAGATGAGGAGAGAGGGTCAGGCGTCCGATCAAAACAAAATCATATCAATGCTTTTTTTCCTCTTCCTCTAGTTCAGAGCAAAGCAGAAACATGAATTTGAATGTCAGGGAGGGAACAAAATGTGAAAATGTGAGGCTGAATGAGAAAATAAGTTTGTAGGCTACACTATAACAGCAGAAAGGAAAAGTTTACCTGCCTGTATGGGTCAATGTGCACATGAGAAGTATCCATCTGACCCAGCAGGGACTTCTCTAACAAGGCTGTTTGAAAAGTCCCTTGCAGCTCCTTGGGGTATTTTCGTCCAAAGGAAGCTGAGTCAGGAGTTAGTTATGTTTCCTCTCAGCATTCATATTGAGAAGATTCCCAATATGGACATCCTTGATGAGACCTGATTTTTTCCATCAGAAAACTCAGTGGTACTTTAAAAGCAAGTTCTTTTAAAATGTGTCTTTTTTAAAGTACACATTTGGACTGCACACTGCAAAAACATGCACATTATCTGACATTGTCCATTTGCCACTTTAATCTCTAGCAATGATCCAGGGCTAGAAAACCAAGGAGGATAAGAGGAAGGGTCAGAGTTCAAATGATGAACACTGACAAGCTGAGCCATTGATGAGTTGCATGCTATAATCTATCATTTTTAAACTGAGCTTGTCTGAAAGCTTTCTGTGTTGTCAAGCTGAGTCATTTACGTCCATGAAAAAGAGGGCTAAGGAGAAGAACCTTATATCATCCTCTCAGCACTACAGCTGTGCACTGATCCTGCTACTGCCCTATTTTCTTCACATCTGTCTGTCCATTTCTCTCACCCCTGGCACGTGAATTGGCCAAGCCACCACCTGACACCTCAGAAAGAACAAAGCTTCCCTGAGCTGGCAAGAGAGTCCCCTAAGGAAAAGAAGAGGAACTGAAAACAAATTGAAAGCAAGATAGACAAACTGAAAGGCAGATTTTCCTTTTAGCACATTTTTGGAAGAGGAGTGAAGTCCCTCATGGCCAGAAACCTGCTCTGCCTTTGTATTTCCAGCCCAAATCAGAAGCCCAGGGGAAAGACAGTGTTTCACCACCTGTCAGGAGGGATTGCAAGCACACACCACAAAGTATCTTGTAGAAAAACAATGCAGGGCAGTCACTTGAGACTGCCTCATTAGTCATACAGCATTTGCACATGCTGATGGCTGAAGGCAAAATATGACCTTAAGTTACATTATCACACCAAACACAATGTCTTTCTTTGCAAGAGGAGAACAAGAGAGAGCACAAATGTACCACTTGAGAAGTGAAGAATGGGGCTTTGATGATGACAAGATGTTACAGTAACCATAAAGGTGGATGTCCTTGATTATCATCTCTGTTGGGGTGGTAGCTCAGACTTCGGATTGTGCTGGATGAAGGCATTCTAGAATTAATGTGCTCTGCTCAAAAGTGCTTTCACCCTAAATATTTGATGTCTCCCAGAAAGTGAATATTATCAACAGACAAAACAGTCCAAGGCAGCAGTGGATGACATTGAAGTTCTTGTTCCTGAAAAAGTCAAAGCAGAAACTAGCCCTGACCATGGAGGGAGGAAGTGTCTTATGAAGCATCTCATCCACTAAGAGTTGAGAGTGTTCTTGAAGTCCCTGAAAACACTGTCTCAAATACCCATGGAAGGTGACATTCATCTTCATGCTGTTGTTAAGCCCTGCATATTGTTTTATTCAAAAAAAAGAGAATGTAACTTCAGTGGTAGAAAGAGTGTGTGCTGGAAATCTGCATAAAGATCACCTTCAGCTTTGTGTTTTTTCCTGGTGTCACTTCCCACATGGATGAGTTTGGCTTTCTCGCAGTATTCAGAAAGAAATGAAAGTGCTAATCATCCAAATGGCTTTCCATGATATGACCCAAAACTCATTTTCCTTTTTTGGACTGAGGAAAGCAAGGGAAGTTTTTCTATCTGAAATCAAATCTAGAGTAAGGCTTTACAAAGTGCTTTGTGACTAAGGCTACAAGATCAGATCAGCTTTTGGGTTGTTGACCAGATTAGCAGAGCTCTGATCAAGTGATCCCAGGGCAGCAGATGTGAAGTTCTCTAATACACATTCAGTCCCTCCAATTTCTTACTGAGGACTAAATGCATCACACCATAAATAGAGTAAAGAAAGCTATAAATACAGATGTAACCTAACAGAGTGAATCCCTAAGTGCTACAGAGAGATGTGCAAACACTTCCCATAACTTTTCTCATCAGTAACATTTGTGTGTCTCTTCTTCAGTGTCTTGACATATTTTACATGTATTTTAAGGCCTTGGAATATCAGAAGAATGTGCTTTAATGGGAACTACTAGCCTCGTGCTACTGGGAAGACAGTGTTTGGGTTGGTTTAAATGAAGAAGGATCATCAGCATGTTCTCAGAACTTCTTGCTTTGGCACGGAGAAAGATTTAGCACATTCCAATATCCATTTCCTCCACAGCTCTAATCTTAACACCCACCTACTGCATGCTAAATGAACATCCCAGCACTTCATAATGGAGACAGGAAATTAATTCCTCATAAGGAATTTTTTTCTACCCCTCTTATTAAGACTCCTCGGCCCTGTCAACAGCCAACTGAGCTTTCACAAGTCGTAAAGGTGCATTTCTGCAGTCTCATTTCCTCAAGTTTCTTACTTGATGGATTGTGCCCATTAATAACCTTCAAGTTGAAGAAGAATGGCTGCTGGGAATACAAGGTACCTTGTTGGACAGTGTAACCCTGAACCTTTCTACAAGACACTCAGGAAAATTGAGTCATGAAGAAGGGGGTCTGACAATACGTATCTATATAAATCTGAGTCCCTCTTAGAAGCAGCAGTTATAGAAAAAAGACCCTCCCTGGTCTTGCTGACTTCCACTGGAAGCAGTGGGGGTGGATCACAAACCTGAGAGGACATCATCTCAAACAAAGCCCTTGGTCCTTGAGCCTGATGGAACTTCAAGCATTTCCGTATCTCTAGCACCCACTAAGTGCATGCATCTATGTTTTTAAGATGAAGAATGTGTAGAACAAGACTTGGAGAGGACTAAGTCCATGGAGTTGTCTAACAATAATCTTCCTTAACAAATTAATTAACCAGGAAGCTTAAAATCCCCAAAATCCGTATTATAGTTTTTCTCTTCAATTCATAGTCTGTTGGGAGATGTCTTTTTGTTTTGTGGATGTGACTAATATTTAATTCTAAAAAAACTCACCATTTAATGTGAGCATTAAAATGGACCAAGTTGCATCAGAATGAAAGATCTAGTTTAAAAATGTGCAATTTCACAGAGGCTTAAGCTCAGCAGCATTATACTGAGCTGCTGAGTATAATGCTCACATGACATTCACAGAGATGGATCCTAAAACATCAGGCAAAATTCTTGTGACATGAAAATGGATCACATCCACATAATATGGATTTAGAAGCAGCAGAGTGGGAATTTGGAGCCAGTATCAAGAGCTGGAGGGCAGTGTAAAATAAACACACAGATTGCTTCAACATTTTTGGTAGAAACCTTTTAGAAAATTATGCAGCTATCAAATACAAATGCACAAGACCAATGCAGCAGTCTTAAAATTAGTGGAAATACCCTGAGAACATGATGTTTGGAACTTTCCCTGGTTCCCTTTTCCAAATGTTATGTAACATTTAATTTGGAATTTCACATACCTACACCATGGTATGGAACAGCAGCAGAATGTGACTTTTCACAGATTTCAAAGTTTCAAGCAGGCCTAGCACAAATGTTCTGTAGAAAACTGTTGCCTAGCAAACATCTTTGAGAAAGTATATCTGTTTAAGGAGAAAAACAAATTAAGTATAAACCTTCTGCAAGGGCATGTTCCTCTGGGACAGTAGATTTCTGTGAGACTCAAGAGGGCAAAATCGTCAGAATCTCTTGTTAAAATATAGGCAACACATCACATCTACAGAGACCAGAGACATGAAAGTGAAAAACCCTGGTAGTTCTGGCTCAAACGCAGAAAGATCTGAGTGTGTCTAGATCTCTTGACCCCAGAGAGTTATTACTATCATTTTTTAAAGTAATCTTTAATATTTTATGTCTTTTGTTTTTAATACTTTAAAAAACGACACCCCAAAGGGGAACGGACTCCTCAGTTTCATGTCAGTCCCTGAAACAGCAAGTTGGCATCTTGAACTCCACAGCCAAGTCTGTGCATCCATGGCAGGAAACACACACACTCTGTGTCTACCACATATGGGTACCAACTTGGCATTGGGAAGTGATTAATGGACTGTTTGGCTTTTTAAGATCTTTTCTCTTTTACCGGGATATTTCTTTAAAATCCTTTGAACTCCCTTCTGCTTCTCCAAAATCTTTTCCCATGCAGTAATAGAACAGTGAAGTCTGTGAAAATGTGGCTTCTGCTTTTCACTCAGGGTGATCAGATTAGGGATATAAAGTCCATATAAAGCATATCAAGAGAAAACACAGAATAACTTGTAGATGGATATTCAAAACCATGACCCTCAGCACCATGGAGTGGGAGATGAAGAAAAGTACAGGACTCCCAGTTGGTTTGTCCTTCTGCTCACACCCAGTATCTTCAGCTCCTCCATTCTGGACACAGGCTACAGCTGAAGGCACTGCTCTCCTGTGGTTGCATTCTCACCTTCCATAGTGATTAGATGTGGAATCCTGAATTAAGTTACAGTTAAATCTGATTGCCCATGTAATTGCCATACATCTCTCAAATAATTTTGCCAGAAATCCAAAGAGAGACATTTCTTGAGTACTTGGTGAGAAGTTTTGACCTGTTAACTACCTACAAGCCCCTTACAGGACAGATTAAACACAAGGACTATTTATCATGCAGCAGGGAACTGATTTACCTACTTGAGGACTCAATTCTGAGCTCAGATCATGAAAATACTGTCTGTCAAGCACACACACATTTCACCCATTCCTTCAGAAGCAGAGGATAATTTTTCTGACCTGGGTTTCTGAGACTTTGGGACAGGGTGAGAATAAATATTCTCATTTCTGGTCACTCCAGCAGAGTTTTAATTCACACATTCTACAGCCAGGACTCCTTCCAGTCCATGTTTAGTTTACTGAAAAGAAAGTATCATTTAAGCTGAGGGATCCAGAATAAAACAGCTTTAAGAGAGACTCTCCATGTACCTTCCCTTATGAGCTGTGAACTGCATTATTAACAGAAGTTCTGGAAAATTAGTATAGACACCCCACGGGGATTTAGATGATCAAGATGGCTTCATAAATCCTCGCAGAACAGATACAAATACAGAAAAAGCAAAGATTGCTCTATAGCATGAAATCCTATTCCTCCATTTGTATTGACCTGTCACATCTGTAATGGCTAGCAAGTCCCTGCTCTGCTGTAGCATCTGGATTTTGAGATGGGCTAAAAGAGGTACCAAGGTGATTGAGCCAGCAGGAAGGAGGCATCAAGGAAGCTGAAGGAATGGCTCTTTAACAGGTCTCTTAAATGTACTCTTGGTTGGGCTACTTAACACTCTTCAGATCCCTCTATTTGATATACTTCCCTGTCATTCAGTGTTTCCTTCAGACAAGTCTCATGGCTTAAATTGAGACCTGGTTTGTTTGCCATGACTGTGAAAAGGGCTCTCCATACACATTACTGAATAAAGACATGATTGCGTTGTCTCTACCCCATGGTTGAGAGTGTTGATATAAAAACGCCTTTCCTACACACAGATGAAGCAACTATCAATTAGCTCATCATTAGAGAACAGCCTGAACTTTTGGGAGGACCAACCAGTGGTCCACCCAATCTGTGAGAATGGATGCTCCTTGCATAAGAAATTCAGTAGCAAGCAAATAAGTTATTGTAATGTAAACACCTAGTTCCTTCAGCCTGGAAAAATTATTCATCAGCCTTGTCTGAAGTTTCTGATCTCAATTCTCAAGCTCTCCTGGCTTCCAGTAGTGGCAAGATGGAGCATGCAGCATGTTTTTCTCCTTCTCAGCTATTTGCAGAAATATTTAGATGTAGGATGAGTTTGATTTATGTGCCTTATCTTCCTCAGACCAGATAGAACACTTCCCTTCCGTTACAAACACTGCTTAATGGATCTCTAACAGCCTTGCTTTCATAACATCAAATACAGCAGAAAATAAAGGGGAGAAGGACGAACCAAACAAACAACACTTTATTGTTTCTAGGTAACCCTGATTGTAGTTCGAGGAAGAAGTGGAGAACAAAGAGGTGGGAGAGATAAAAAAAATTATAATTGTGTCTTTGGCAGAAGCTCATCATATATAAACAGAACAGACAAACAAATGGAATGTTAAAAGCAGAAGTTCCTAACTCATAAAGATCCCAAGTATTCAAAGGATCTCTGAAAACAGACATGCAGTTCCTTGTCAGGCCTTTCTGCCTTCTCAAAGCCCTTCAGTAAGAAGCAAATGGCCAAAGTGGCATCACCCTCCACCGTGGTGGGCTGCTCTCCATCAGTTAGCAAACCAGTTAGGAGAGGAGACATACTGGAGTACTTACCAGCTGGCAATACTTCACCCTCAGTACTCAGAGTATGAAAAGGTTGCAATTCACCCAGTTTCCTGTCTTTTAAGGTAATGCTTGCTGGGGACAGGGGGATTGCTCATTACACATTTTTATTAATCTTGTGCTCACTCCTGCACAAAGTTATTCTGCAAACAGGTATAAGGAATGTAATTTCATTCATTCTATCACAGTATTATTTATCTCTTATGAACTAGACTGGTACACAAACCAAAGCAATCCCAGCCTCCACACACCCACATATATGTGAAATGGGCTGGCACAAATGAGTTGAACATGTTCATTATAACAAAATCTTCTGCTTTATTTTTTCTGCCTCCTGCTTCCTATACAGACCCTTTTTTTGTTTCTGCTTCTCCTACTTTATAATAGTCTCCATTCTTATTTCCCTTTATGATCTTTTTTTCTTCAGCTACTGACTGTAAAAAACACTCAATTTGACAGCATTCAGTTTAAAAAAATCAAGTAGGCCATAAATAAAGCTCAAGACAGACCCATGAGAGTCTCTTAACAGAAATAACTCTTGCAGGGCTGGACAGCAGTGTTTCCACTAACACCTTTTGATAGGCAAATAGCCCTGGAATGGGATGTGAGCACAGAGAATGGTATTTATGAAAATGAAAAGTTCAGGCATTTTTGCTCAAAAGCATAACATTTCTCTCAAAGTGGAGAAAGGAAACAGAACAAAATATGAAAAGGTGCAAAGATAGTATTTCCTATTTTCTCTGATCTCTCCATCCATTTCCCTTGCACTCTGATTTATTTTTAACTTCCCCTGCTATCCTGATTCTAGGTAGAAAAAGCTATTGACAAGTCTAGTGCTGTAAGGGTGATAGGGGAGAAAATGAGAAGGCTTCAAAGCAACCGATGAAGAGCAGGGCCAAGATCCCTTAGAATATAAATGAGAATTAAATGTTTAATTCCTGCTGGTGGTGCTTGAAGTCCGTTGCTGCTCCTTGGTGTAAAGCAGAGGAGGAAAGATTGTGATGGGCCTGTGCTGCACTAGCATCTCTTGAGTACAGAAGTGGAGATTATTTCAATGTTTCCTTAATGGGCATCCTTAGCTCAGCACACTTCAGGGACACCTCTGTCATACAAGTAGTCCCACAGCAGTGGGAGTGATGACAACTGGGTTTTTACCTTGCTTTCCTCTAGCTTCTCTGGATCTGAGCTCAGTCTCAATCTCTCCATCAATAAATTCCGTCATTTATTTAGATCTCTCTGCTACTTACTTGTTTCTTGTTTGAAAATTTGTTAAAAATCAATAGCTTTTAGGACTCCATCTTCCCATCATATTTTTTTTAACTGGAGTACTTTCAAATAATAATCAAAGATGATCTTTCAAGTAAGCTTCATTTTCTTAAAGAAACAATTTTTTAAAAGTTCTCATTTATTATGTTTTTTTTCCTACAATATAGGAATCGAAAACTGCTACATTCTGCTAATCCTGGACAAAACCCGTTTTCAATGAGAAGGGTCACTTTGAGTCTCATCTCAATGAACCCCAAGATGAATTTGCTGTCAGAAATGTTGATCTGCAACCTTTTCTTAAATGCAGTCTGCAGTGCCATCCTCACCACTCCTCTCTTTGGTCAATTGTACATCTACAGCTCACTGGTAACTTCACTCCTTGTCCCATGACTTTGCTCCTATCACAGATGACAAGGAACGAACAGTGACTGCTTCACAGGAGTGACCCTCTCTGGAGCACTGCTGAATGAGATCAGAGCAGAGGCATAATAACCAAAAGCCATGAGAAAACCCCTTCTAACAAGTGTTTGAAGATGGTGTCAAGTTGTGCAGGAAAGCAGCATCTGGCAGAGAATTTTCTACTTGGCAGCATGAAATGATCAGCTTCAGGCAATGTCAGGAGTCACCTGTGTTCACGTTCAGGGTCTTCACTGCTGCTTGGAAGGATTCACTTTCTATACTCTATATATTCCATACATATTATTTGATACTTCCCCAGAAAGCACACACTATTGTGCTACATTAGATATATTACACTAGATTACACTCTGCCCATACACCCATACTACACTATGGAGTGCAATACCCTAATACTCTGCAGTATAAGGAAACTGTAAAATCACATCCCTGGGAGACACCAAGTATCTCTTGGGAACCTTTCTTACTTCTGTCAGTAAGTCCTTCAGAAGACATAAAATGTCATCAGAGATGTGGAGATTACCGTATTTACAGAGTGGAAAGGATCCTCTAATGTAACGAGGATAGACCATTTCTAATAGCAGAAACCTGTACTAGCAATATCCAAGGAGCAGCAGGCTGTAACTTTCCCTGCAATGTGCACTTGCATGATACTTAATGATTTCCCACATGCAGAAGAAAACCACATATCCATTCATTTGTCCATGATGATTTAATTAATACCTGAACCCTTCACCACTCATCTGCCGAGCAGATAGCTGGAGAGGAACAAACAATCCTAAAGTGGTATTAGAAGGGTGAAAGAGAGAGATATGGGACATAGCAAAGGAAGAAAGCACAAAGAAAGGGAATCTAGAGCAATGCAAGTCTTTGGGATCCTGTGAGATTTTTACTAATAGTCTCTGAAAGTGTGATTATTTCATACATATTCTCATATCTCTGACAAAGACACTGCATAAATCTCTTCCCTCTGTCCTAGGGTGACCCCTTAACCTCCGAGAGATAATGAGGCATTGTACCTAGCATCTTCTAATGCTGTCAAGATCTATATCAAAGAACATTAATTCTCCATTATAACGTCTCTATTTATTAATGCAAATGCCTTTAATCCTTCCCTAGCCTCTGCTCAGCAAGCCACCTTTGCTTTTATTACTGAAATTTCATCGGAATTGGGTAAATTGTCTTAGTGTCCCCAGAAGGTGGATGTCACCAAGAAGCTGAAGTAGAATATGTCCCTCTAGGCATTGATGTTCACCTCCTGGCCAGATTAGCTCCCAGGCTCATTACAGTTGGCAAGGGCTACATGTGAGGCTTCCTGGAGGTGCTGAAGTGTTTATATTCTTGCCATAAATGTCAGGCAATAATTCTTAATGAATAATTTTCTGACTTTTGCCCCTTTTTTTGTTAGTATTTGCCAGCTGTCTGCAGCAGATTATGATTCTCTCTCCCACCCCTTGATATCATGCACTGCTCAAAATTATTTTCCAGGTTGTTTCTAGGGAAAAAACTCACATTGTAGGTCAGTTTTTACTTTTCTTAGGAACAGATCAGGCAAAGATGCTGATTTATGCTAAACAATAATGTTTTCCAACCACAGCTTCCCAGGGAACCAGGAAAAAAAGCCTCAAGCTTTTAGAAACAGGCCATCAAAGAGAAAGGAACTCCTCTTTACAAAAATACAAGACGAAAAAAGTTATGGATCTATAATTCTGCCCTTGCAAGATGATGATCTGACAGGTCATCTACAAAGCCATCACCTTTTAGGCTCCTGTTAATCACTGGCTTTTTCTTAAATTACATTAAATGGCCAGTCTTTAATTAGCACATCTGCATATATATCCTTTCCCTAGCCCACCTCTGCCTCAGAAGCAACCATCCCCCAGCAAAGGTTTCCTCTGGGCACACCAGGGAGGGGCCAGAGAGAATATGGATGCCCCTCCCTGGAAGTGTTTAAGGCCAGGGTGGATGAGGCATTGAGCAACCCGGTCTAGTGGGAGGTGTTCCTGCCCATGGCACGGGGGCTGGAACCAGATGATCTTTAAGGTCCCTTCCAAACCAACCTGTTCTATGATTCTAATTAGGATCTAGGCTCTATTACTGCTACATGACATATGCATAGTCTAAAAATATACTTCGCCATTCTTCCTCAGTTCCCTGTCTGTCAGAGAATTTCACAAAACTTTCCTTCCTACATTCTTTGGATGGTGTATTTGTCAGGGCAAGAGCATTCTGCTACTGTTTCTGTACAGTGGGCAAACACTACAAAGTTCAGATCTCAAATTTAGTCTCTGTATGCAACATCAGTATTACTTACTTACTAACAAGCATTCAACATCAGCCTATAAGTAGAGAAGAAACAAATGCTTCCCTCCTATGAACTGGTATTATTGTCCCATAAGGCAATGACAGACAAAAGTGGAAAATCAATGAAAGAAACTGAGTATCTGGAGCAAATTCCAATTTGTCCCATGGTCTGATCTGGCACCTATTCTCCTCCTGTCGACATCAATGGAAGTTCTTTGCAATTATGGAAGGAGGGGAAAAAAAATAACACACTCTGCAAGGCTACAGTTCTATCACCTTTTCCTTTCTTGGACATCAAATACTGTAAGAGTGACCTTGTTTTCATTAAGAGGAACATCTTGTGAATGAATGTCAGGTGGAAGCAGAGGCAGAAAAGGCAATGACTTCATTAGACAAAGTTTCAGTACTGCAGAGACATTCATTATTTTAGAACTAGTCACTGTGAGTTTTAATTAAAGAGACCAAGCAGTTTGTATATAAGTGGCCTAATATTGTGCCTTAAAATCACACTAAATACAAAGTTAAAGTTTTCCTAGTTTAAACTACTTTTTCTTTTTCCTATTACCACACTCCACCACATGCCTGGCCATGAAAACTGGGTGACAGAGACATTTGGAGGGTGCGGGGACACAAGAAAGCTCTCTCCTGGGAGACTCTTGGCCTAGTTTTGTAGCCTCTGGAGATTTACATAATTCAAAACAAGCACCAGAGTTTTCAGCCTGTGGATGTATGGAATTAAATCTGCAAACACTTCAAGCTCCCTGACATTGTGAGTTGAGAAAATCACGATGAATAAAGCAGCTCTCTGGAGCACTGAATTGGATTGCAACACAGATGGTGATTTCTGAAGCATTTGGATTGATCCTCCTCCCAGATCCACCATCAACTCCATCTCCTACAGGGAGAAGCCTGCAGACTAGGAATGAGCTCCTCTGAAGCTAGGACAATCACATTTGGGAGGTACTAAGGGTATTTTAAAGAACTATGGCAGTCAATGACGTTATATAAAGTCCTTGTTATAGGATACCAGAATAGTGTTTGTCCCTATGTCTGGAAAACCAGCAGCAAAATATCTCCAGACAGTGAGATACAGAGTGAGCTCACCCACCCTGAGCACTGCAACCCATGCACTCATCACTCTGTTGACCAGAGAAGCCTGGATTGATGATAAGGCTCCATGTGCAGACAACATGGAACCCTGGCACATCAACGCCTCTGCAGAGACATTTAGATTTACAGAGCAGGAGACTGAAGATTTTGGTCTTTTAAAATGGATTCACTTATTTTAACACCCACAATTAACTACAACACTTGCAGTTCCTTGTTGCATGTGCAGGTGCAGGGTAGCTCCCCATATGTAGCAGGGGAACTGGACAAGTTATAGGCAAAAAGCAAATTCAGGACTTCTAGACTAAACAATATGAATTTCTACAACCTGCATTAACTGGAGAAATATTCCATTCATCTTAGACTTAGGTGGCCCAACCACCAGTCACAGCTTGTGATTTGGAAAGATTTTTTATGTGTTCTAGAGGCCAGAATGATAGCAAACACCCAGAAGCCCTGCCCCTCTAGGACACAATGGTTACTCCTAGATAACAAATGTGCTCAGGCAGGGGTTCCAGGAACATTTTGTCTAAGAAATGCATAAAGGAAGGATCATTTTTAGGCTGATTCACCTCTGTGTATGTGCGTGGGGGGGTGTATCTAAATCTGTGTATGCATATATATGTCTGTGTGTCTGACTTGTCTGAATGAATCACCCTACCTGCTGCAGTGTAAACCAGCAAACATTAGTAAAACTGATAATAAGCCTAGTGGTGGTGATTCAACCAAAGCTTGCACATCTGTCACCGAGCAACACACTGCCAGGTTTTTCATCAAGGGAAATACAATTGAATAATAATGTAGTAAAGGTAAAGCAGCTTCAACTGAGCTTTCTGCCAAATTCAATACAAGGTACACTAAAGAACTTAAAAAAAAAAAAAACCACAACAAAAAAAACCACCAAACCCAAATATATATTGGGATCACTGTAAGCTAAACCCTCTTGAATACAAAACCCTTAGTAATGGGGAGTCAATGGCTAGAGACACCTCACATCTGCAGTCTGAGCTGCTTGTTCAGGAGGAGGGGGTAGATGTGGGTGGAAGGGGGAGCAGGGAGGATCCTGACAAGTGTCCAGTTCTGGGAACACAAAATCTTCTCTGCGCCAACAGCCAAATAAGGAATTGAAAGGGAGGAGGAGATGGGCTTTTTGACTAATATTTTGAGGCCTGATTCTCTAGTGCCATCTGGTCACTTGGCAACACTCTGGGCAATGCAGAGGAGCTGCAACCCCATCCAACATGGTCTCAAAGGGTTCCCTCTGTAGTGGAAAATCCTTCTATGACAAAGGACTGCAGCAGTTCCTAGAGGAGATTCAAGCCTGAAGAGACAACATTGCTGGAGGTGCTTCACTCTTCCCACACCCTGGCTACCAACTACCTTCCTGCAGACAGCAGCAGCCCCAACCACAGCCTGATCCGGCCAGTTCCTGCTACCACTTAGACCAAATATTCATGTGCAAAAATTGCCCTGAGATATTTAATGTTACTACTTCTTCCTTCAGCACTAGTCAGACAGGTGGACAATGTCCTCACAGTGGTTTACAATAGCCCTGTAGCAGGAATTCCTTTCATAGGTAGTGTCAGAGAGACCAGCTGTAGGTTGTGGAATGATGAAAATGTAGGTGTCTCAAGGGTGTGATCACTCTATATGGAGCCCCTTGACTTCGAGATTAAATCCTAGGGAATGTTTTTTTTCTGTTAACTTGTATGGACTGGCCATGACTCCATTCCCAGTCTTATCCATGGTAACTGCATGAATTGATTACCAGAAACATAGCCAAGTCTGCCTACAAGGTAACGTCAGCACACAGCACTGTGAACTTAATGCTTTGCTGTATAAACTAAAGGAAGAAAAGGATGGGGTGAGACATGGCAAGATTATTCCCTCTGGGCTTGCTCAGGTAGATAAGAAAAAACACTCAGATCCACAGGATAGAGGGGAAGAAGCCAGGACTTGTGGAGGCAGAAGTGAATGGACCTTCTCCCATTCACACTTCAGGCTTCAGGACACAAAGCTTATTCAGATCCATAAATCCCAAGAACTGCAATGACCACCAGAAGCAGCAGTGATGGTGGCAATGCCATTTCTCACAAGGACCATGAACCAACCTGTTTTTCCTATCACCACAGCCACACTGTAAGTATTACACACCAACAATTTATCAGCTACAAACTAAACATCTTCTTAAATAAAAGAATCAAGAGAAAGAAGAGAAATTTATGGCGCAAACACTTTTCTGTCTGAAGAGATGTTTTAGGGCATTTCATTTTCAGCATGCTACTTCTTTACATCTTCTCTTTTGCTTGTACACAGAATGGCTTTCTTCTATTCTGTTTTTGTTCCCATTTACCTTTTTCTTTTTTAACCACAGGGGCTTTAAAAAAAACCAACATCTTTTAAGCATTTGTGTTTAGCATTCACTTGGCTTTTGAAACCGCTGCAGGGCTGGAGATAAAAACCACAAATATTCAGACCCCTTCTGGATGGAGCAGGAGGTGAAATAAACCTTTTGGACCTATTTCTAGCAGAGACAGATTTGTGAAAGCTACAACATTAAAAAAAAAAAAGGAAAAAAAAACCCAAACCTATGACAATCAACACAGCAACAGTTCTGCCAGGCCGAAAGGAAGCCCTCCTGCAAATTTCATTTTTAAAACATGCTTTGCAATTGCCTCTCCTGACCATGTAAACAGCCCTGCCAAGCAGCTCCAGCTGAGTCACCATCGCAGGCAAGTCGATGCTTCTCTCTCCTCTCCATCTCCCCACTGTCTCTTAGCAGAGAGCAGAAAGATCAATGTGCACATCCCAGGCTACCAAACACGCTGTGAATATTCAGGCTAATGAACAGAGTTAGGTGGAAGTGGGAGACAATAAAACTTACAATGTTTGGGCACTGAAGGAGTGGGTTTTCTCATTGCTTACCTAAATTCAATGATAAATTGAAAGCCATCATAAAGAAGCAGTAGGACCGCTAAAGGTATGGTAGAACCCTACTGAAAGTGGCAAAGACCCCCTCGACCAGATATGTCAAAGGAGCAAGCTTCCCAGAGGGTGAGGAAAAGGATTAAAAACAGATCACCAATAGCTTTTGGCAATGTCAAACCACTAGGTGCACCCATAAGGGATTTACCAGACATATTTCTGCATTACAGTGCACACAGTTTTCACATACACACAAATTACACTTTATTTCTGGTGCTGAATCCACTGCTGAGCCTGATGCTGAGCTCTCCTCCATATCCATCTCCTCCCTTCCCAGCAGCTGCCCCTGGATTTATTACTCCAGAGCACCCAGTCTAACACACCTACCTCCTCTTCATCTAAAACCAATAATAATAAAGGAGAAGGTGTGGAGCAATTCAATACAATTCCTGAGCAGGAAAAACAGATACACTCCCAGCTGGCAGGGTTTTCAGTGCTGGGTAAGGTCATGGGTACACTGTGTCTGGTTTTCTGCCTCAGGCAGTGGCCTACATCTGACATTTCAAGGGAAAATTAAAATCAGCCCATAATGCACCTAAGTCAGCTGGGTGATACTGCACTTGGGATGGGAAGATTTGTCTCTGCTAATATCTTTGCAAGAATCACAGCTGTAGGAAAGCAAACCTGAGGCAAAAGCAGCCAGTATCTCCATTCTGAGACCAGGCACCCAAAATACATCACTCATCTGCATGAGACTGAGAATCCCATAGGCAGAGGTTTGCAGAGAATGACATCTTTTTTTATCCCCCTTGTCAAGATGACTAAGAATTGTTTTAGTAATGTTTTCTTTAAAACTTTATGATGTTTACTGGTGTGTCTGTGTATAAAAGGACTTTACAGAAGAAAATGTCACCATTACCACTTTTTCTCCTCGTGATCCTTCTAGTCGGATAATTTTCCAAAGGAAATATTTCAAAATAAGATGAATTATAGAAGAGAAGTAAAGAAGCCTATAAGTGCTTTCAAAAGAAACAGTCAAAATAATGTTTTTGTTAATTAAAAATACTAGGAAAAAAAATCAAATTGGAGGAAGAAAAGGAAGGAGAATCAATGATCTCTGTGGCTCCCCTCCCTATCTGAAATGGAATTTAGGAAACTCTTAGTTTGAAAGTAATGGACTGTCTTCATCCCACGTCATCAAGTTACATGGATGTCCAACAGTTATCAACAGGGCCTGCTACTGTGTGCAGCAGAACTCTCCCTAGCATCAGCTATTGGGAGCATATCTACCATGGAAAGACTGGGTCAGGATTAAAAATCCCAAGTTTGTCTTCTTCTCCATCATAAATAACTTCCCAATGAGCAAGTGAACTGCAACAGAATGGCTACCAGGACTAACATCACTTTCCAAAACTAAATTAAGCACATTAACCAAGATCTAGGCTGGATTCAAACCACTGGAATTTAAAAAGGCAAGAAAAGAGATACAGTTAGGAGTAAAATTACAGCATCTTGTATCGGTTTCCAAGCAGGATGATTTGAAAGACACATCATTGCATCATTCAGTTGTGCTTTCAGACCATTGGCCTCACCCCTTTATTTTCACACAGAGACCAGACTTTAAACCTCGGGAGTAAGAAAACCTCGGGAGTTGTTTTCCTATCAGTTTTTGTGGACATATTTTACCGCCTCTAATCTCAGAAAAAATTAAAAACACTTCAGCAAATATCTTGTACAAACAGGCCTTAAATCTAGATGCAAATGTGAGTAAATGACAACACTGAAAGATCTTACTGTGTCACAAATTCTGTAATAATCTGATATTTTTAGTCAAAGGGCCAAAGGATATTCTAACTGTATTTTGCAAAAATAATTGAAAGCAAAAGTCTAACTCTCCTTGATTCAATTACAGAAGAGAAAATGCTTAAACATGTAACTTCTTAATTTGCAAAAGCAAGCATGGCAAATAAAAGGAATCTTCCATATGTTATTATTTTATTTTCTTTGATGCATTTAATGAATTTGATGTTCTGCACTACAGTTTTTGTATGCTGAGGATTATCAAGGTTGTAGCAGGGATGCATCATTGTCAGCCCATCAATCATCCTTGCTTTGAACCACATTCCAGCCCATTCCTGATTCCAGTAGGATACAAAACATCACCATTATTCCCATTCAGAGAGCTCCTCAGCTGCTGAGAGCCAGGACTAGAACTTGGAGATGTACTACTGCATCTCACATACTCTTAGTGCATTTTAAATATTAAGTAATAAAAATATGTATAAGTAAAGAGTACAGCCATAAATAAAGCAAATGTATAACTCAGTGAATTAATTATTATTTCATTACTAGCAGCCACATTCTCTAACAGAATAACTAAGAGCAGGATTTTCTCCCGGCTTTGCTTCTCATCATTAAAATACTGCTAAGAGTTAGTTGCAGGACATGCATTCTTGAGCTATATCATTTGAGGATTAATTTTATGTATGTATAAATAACTCATGTTTTGACTCAGAGTCTTTCAAGCAACATGCTTGACAAAACACACTTATGTTTGTATAAGCACAGACTGTGTGTGTGTATATATATATATATGCTAGCTGAGCCTGGGAGTACTAATAGCCTTTTTCTTTCCTAGGAAACCTTCATATGCTGCTGTGTACTGAGGTTTTTCTTTGAAAAAGGCTTGCAATTTTGACATAATCGTGCAATAAAAAAAAAAATCATAACTCTTAAAATAAGCATGGTCTTCTGTGGGTTTTGAAATAAACTCACAAATCTCACTTCATTTTAAGGAGCAGCAGCCTCTAACTGCATGCTCATGGGGGGTGTCTTGGATTAGATATGCAACAAGGACACAGGTAAAATGAGGACAACTTTTGTTTTGCTGTAAAGCTGATGACACCTCTGGCCACCACAGAGCTCTACACATTGCTGTTACCTGTTAGAAGAGACTAGCATCTCCAAGAAATTTTCCATAACTTGTCTCCTGCTACCTGTGATCACAAACCCACATTACCAAAGGTAACTCAAAGCACATCACAAATACAATTGCATTTGGCCATGCAGTTGTATCTTTCATTTGCCTCATCTACCAAGATTTTAAATTGTGGGAATGTGCAATATTTAGCACAGAAGGGGTCTGATCCCAATGTCAAATAGTCTAACTGATAACATACAAATTCATTCCCATATTCACATGCACATCCATGGCCTTTTCCTATCACTTAATTTTGCAGAAGAACAAGTTCCATCAGTTTCTAATCTGTTGAGTAAGTTATTTCAGAATTGTCAAGTAGGTTATTTCTCACCTTTTTCTCTGAATAAAGATTACTTGGAAGGCAATGAATTATACAGAAAATTGTCTTTTTATACCTAGCACTGGAAAAAAAGTTAATATTTTTATATTTCTCATTCAATTAAAATTTTAGAGTTTATTTCTTACTTAAAATTTTATTTCAGTTGTGTTGCAACATTACATTTTTAAATAGGGAAACGGTCCATTCTGCTTACAAAGTAGCATAATATATTACAAAGCACTGGCCACAGGCATTTGTATGTATTATCATGAGAATTGTCATAATAAGTGCAGCTGGCACTTTTTATCAGAACAGTAAAGTGATATCAAAACAATATCTAATTTATTTGTTTCAATTGCTCCCAGCTGGATCTATGACTGAAACAGACTCATTCCAGCAAAATATTTTTGTTTTCAGAAAAATCACAATTTCTTTAACATGCACTATTTTCTCAAGATGTTATTGATGCCTTTCTGCTCTGTACATTTAACATTGACCATGGCCTGAGCTTTGATTAAAAGACAGCAGAGTCAAATACATGAGTTTATTAGCTTCACTTAAAGTGAAGGTTGGGAAAAGGTAACAAAATTCTCTGTTTTCTCATCAGCCTTATTTCAAATCAAGACCCTTCATGGGTCACATGCCTGCTTATGGCTTGCACAGAACTGCCTTCTCACCATGCTCCTGGGAGTCAATCACCAAAAAGGGGGTTAAGCTCCCCTTCTTGAAGGCCTTCCTCAAGACATATCTCAACACCACAGTGCCTGTAAGGAACCTGGGCTCTGCAGCCTTGCTTACTGTGTAAATATCTGATCTGAATCTCTTAGATGTGTGAGTAGATGAGTATATGTGGTTGGCTCCCAAAAGATGCATTAATGTGTTTCTTTTGTAAGCCCAAATGTTCCCAGTTGCCCAGAAGTGAGTACAAAGGTTCAAAACTGGAATACAAGAGATAGTCCCTAGAGAAGCTTCTCTCAGACAAGCAGTTGCTGTCCTTGGTTTGCCTGGGGCAGCCACACGCCGTTGTACTAAGTGAAAGAAGCAGGGTCGTGCTGCAATTACATGACATTAATAAGGTTGCTCCCACTGCAGGACCAGGTCTGAGCCAGTGTCATTTTACACCTGATCAACTAACATTTACATAGCAGTCCATGGGAGCCAAACATAATACCTCTACCAAGAGTGAGGAACCACAAGAATTCACACATTCTCTAGGTACTGTCTTGCTGATCTCTGCTGGTTGATCTGGCTACATGAGACAAGAACAGAAGGGCCATCCAATTCCCATCCCTTTACCTCCTCAGTATCTCCATTAAACACCAGGACATCAGCAGAATCCAGAAAAATAAGTATTACACAAACACCTTAAGAGATTGCTGCAGCTTTTCTCTCAGTCTGTCTCCATGCCCCAAGTGCTGTCTGTTTTAAGCAAAGGGGAGCAGGGAGCTATCAGGAGAAAATGGTCTTTGTGGTAAAACCTTCTCACTATTTACTGTTAAAGACTCAGAAGGCAGAAGGCAGTTAAAGCCATTTTTTACCTCCAGTATAGCCCTTCTGTTCCTGGATACTGCCCTGCACACAACATGGAGAGCAAGCACCACTTGAGAACCCCAGGACTCTTAGCTCCAACATCCAGCACAGGACCTCCCACTGTCTTATCTCCAGTTTTCCTCTGGAGTGCTTATTTCTCTATTTTAACTCTCTCCCAGTTACTGTTTTGCCTTTTCCCCCTTGTCCCTCCCAATCACTGTTTTGTCCCCTGGTGAAGGGGACTGACCTGAGGTTCTGCAGGGCAGGCACCCCCACACAGGCTGCTTCCATACTGCTCCAGAGAGAGGCCGATGGCATCCTCCCTGCTGAGGAGAAGCAGCCTCTGAGTGTTTTATGGCTCTCCTGCAACCTTCATCTGACAGAAGTGGCCTTTTACCTCGGGCTGTAGCAGCTCTCAGATGTAGACGGAGAGGTCTGGGAGGTCAGTCCCCAGCACTGATGACTCACACGTTATAAATCCTGGTGAACTTTTGAACATGGAGCTGTTTGTAAACTGTGGAGTAGCTCAGCCAGACCATGGCTCACACCAGAAAGAGGCACAAACTAGAGAAGTCCTCAGAAACTGGGGATGTACAGCTCTCTCTCATGTTTCTGCTGCAGCAGCACTAGCTGATGCTTTCCCTGTACTCTGTAGCCACAAATAAGAGGCTAAGCCAAGTCTTCTCCTGCATCATTGACCCAGAGAAGGGCCATGAAGGTGGTGATTATGGGACTAGAACACCTCTCACATGAAGAAAGGCTGAGGTACTTGACTTTTTTCAGCCTGGAAAAAAAGCCAAGGGGTGATCTTAACATTGCTCACAAATACTTAAAGTGTGGGTGTCAGGAGTTTGGAGCCATTCTGTGTTCAGTGGCACCAGGGCCAGGATGGGAGGTAACAGGCTCTAACTCTAACATAGCACATTCCATCTAAACACAAGTAGGAACATCTTTATTTTGAGGGTGGCAGAGCCCTAGCACAAGCCACCCAGAGAGGTGAGTATACATCTCTAGCAACATTCCAAACCCAGCTGTACATGTTCCTGTGCAACTTGCTCTGGGTGACACTGCTCCTGCAAGGGGTTGATCTAGATGATCTCCAGATATCCCTTTCAGCCTCTACCATTCTCTGAGATGGTATCTATGGCAAATACACAGCATTTGGAAATGTGACATGGGCATCAGGACTGCTAAGACATCATGCAAGAACATCAAAGAATAAGGCAAAGGAGTGGAACAAAAAGGAGAAAGAAGACTAGAAATTAATGCTGTTCTTGTCTGAGTGTCCCCATGGTGATGTGAAAAGTCATTAAACACCTCAACAGACTTGCACGGTAAACAGGACCAGCTAATAGGACAAAAGCCCTGGCACTTTATCTCTTAGCTCTCTTTGGATTCAGAGCAATGAAGGTTACACATTCTCACGGCATCCTCCTGTGTTTTTAATATTCTCCTATCAGCAAGATAAAACACTCTTCACTTGTTTCCTTGAAAATTTCTTATTGGGAGAAAAAGTACAAAAAAACCACCTTGCCCTCATTGCCTGGGGAATTTCAAAAGCCAGAATTTGGGGTTTTTTCTCCCTGCCCCTTCACTTGAGAACACCAGTTTCAAAACAGTTTTACTACATGTCCTTGGCTTGGCATCCCTGAAAAAAGCCAATGGAAGAGAAGCAAAGCTCAACAGGAGAAAAACTTCTTTGCAAACCCACAAAGTGATTCCCTCTAGGGCCTATTCCCAGCAACAGTGAGGGACAGGACTGGAGGAGTAGGGATAGATTTCAACAGAAAGTCTTCACCATAGAATGTTGTTGTAAATAATGACAGTGACTTCAGGTGTTTTTTGTTAGAGGTCACTATGAGCAAACACATGTGAATCTCCTCTTTGCTAAATCTCTCACTCAGCATCTAAACAGAACAAGAGTTGACTTAGAAAACAACCGACCAACACCTACTGAGAGAGGAGAGTGAAGCTTCCTATTGGGAACTCAGCAGCAAGTGCTGGAGGACCCAAGTCTAACAAAACAGACATCTAACATCAGAATATACGCATTTGCTGCTGTGAGAAAAAACAGATATAAACCTTCTTCAAAATCCTTTAGAAACCAAATACAATTTTATTTCCTTCTGCAGTACTCCAGAGAAGATAAATACTCAGGTAAACCCCTGTTCACTGTATCCTTATTTTTTTGCTTATGGATTTCTTATTTAAGTCACTATTCTCCTTTAATATAGATTTCCAGACATTTTTACGTTCTCAGTAGAAAGTCATCTCTAACACCTTTCTGGTGAGGGGACCTTTGAATTACTGGGATATATTTTTCAGTGCTATACTACATGAAAGGTTGGGTTAGAGCAACTTGTGAAAGGCTTGTTTGCAGGTGATTGAGAAATCTGGCATCAATTCTATGGCTTCTTTTTGCCTTGAGTCCAGATAAACCCAAAGAAAGCCATCAATACTTCACCCCAAGTACAGCTACTGCTGGAAGCAGTCCAGCATTCATTTCTCTCTCTGTCCTTGAGTATGGAAATAATTGTCTAGTTGGGATGATCAGCCAGTGAGCAAGGTCTGAGGACAGCCCTGCTTCAAAGTTGCTGCTTGCTCATCTGCCACACACTTGAGCATGGCTGCCTTCAGGGAAAAGCCCAGACACACACAGAACAGGTATCTCAAACCCTATTCTTTCTCACTGCTTGTTTTAATGCTGCTTTTAAAAGCAGTTTTGCCAGCAGAGGAATAATTTTACCTCCAAGGATGTCTATCAGCTCTGCCTTCAACGCAGCTGTCCCTCAGCTGCCCAGAAAGCTGACTCGGAGCGAGTTCTGCTTCCATTCCTTACCAAGGACAATGGAGGTTTAGAAGACACTGATGGTCCTTGACCAGCAGTATTAAGACACTAAATTACACTGACATGGCCCATAAATTGCTAAATGAGGGACTCCCAGACAGTGATGTGGCGTGAGCCGAATGACTACAAGGGCTGCCCATTGGCTGGAGAGCGCAGCAGCAGACATATGCACCAAGTGCCTTGAACAGCACTGAGGCATCCTTGGGCTAGAAAAGACTATCCCAGGTCTTTGTCATGGCAGTGGAAATGTCCCAGTTGTGCAGGACTTAAGAGGCTTCATTCCATTTTCACAGTAATGCTGGCTGTTATTTACATATACATTGGGTAAAGGACAACTCTCTGGGTAGATCTAGAGAGAGAGAGTCTCCATCTCTAAAAATAGAACGAAATGACTATTTCGAAAGAGAGAAGGAAAAGCTTTTAATCTGCTTAAGATTGGGCCACCTGCCCACCAGCAGGTGGGAAAATATTCTTTGGATATTTCTATTTTATTTGGATTTATATATAAGTTGTTAAAAAGTCGTCTCAGCCTGATAGAGAATAAGAATATGGTCTTCATTTCCAGGAGGATGCCATCTGGGTCTTGCATTTGAAGATGAGACTTCAAGAAGCCACCACTTTGGCTAAAATCCCAGGGACTAAACAATACAGTTCAGAGTCCAAACAGCTATAATATGAGCTAAGAAACACTGTTCTAGCTGGGAGGTACCCATAACTTCATAACTTCTGGGGCTGTGTGAATAATAGGCCACTAACTGACCTTTATGAATTTCCTCCTTAATTGATATCAGCAGAGTAAAAACTAAATGTTAAGGTGACATGGACAAATGGGCTCTGCTTGCTATAAAAGCATGCTGAGCTCTGAGAATGGCATGCTCAAGAACCTTTTCTCTTCAAGGAAAGTAACTTTTTTCTGAAGTTATTTTCAAGTAAAGGACAGAGTCTTCTCTTTTCAGTAAAATATCAGGGTCCTATCTTTTTATGATAGAAAGTAGCAATAAAGAGGATTTTGGCTATCTCGGGGGTTTAAGGCAACTCTAACTGATCAGATGGCTGGGAGTTTCAGGGATGACATGGTACCAGGCAAACATAAATCACTATTTCTACTCAATAGTTCAATAATGCTTCACATGATACACAGCAGTTCACTATCTACTTCTGTTTGCTAAGAAATCAAGCAAGCTAAACTTTATTTTTTTTAAGATTTCTTATTTGCTCTGTTATGGACAGAGAATATCCCTGACAAAAAAAAAACAAAAAAAGACCACAATTTGCTTTCAATGATCTGTGTCCAACTGGCATCTCATTACTACTTATAGTAGTCACACCTCCCAGGTCTCTGTCCAGGAGCTTAGACTGGTTATTTGATAAAACAGATTCTGTAAGTCTCATTATCAAGATTTCATAATCAGAGCAAAGACATAAGGAAGGGGGAGGATCCTGAAACATAAGCAAAGCAATTGTGCTTGCTTCCTCCTGCCAAGCTTTCAGATACCATTTGTGTTACCTGTATTTCAGGCTGATAAGTGATGCAAACACAAGTATGAATACAGAATAAGCAATCTCAACCACAGTCAAGTTAAGAAAAATTCAGATGATCTCTAGTACTTTCTTGTAGGGAATTGTTTTGTTTCACAGTGTTTATGCTAAAACAGATAACGTCCCCCATCCCTCTACCCTCCCCCCCCCGCCAAGCCAAGATTGAAAATAGGATGGGAAAGATGTCCAGATAGCTGATAGAGTCTGGCATCATTTACTCTGGATATAGAGTGCAAAGAGGAATAAAAATGCAGACTCGACACTTTCAGAAAAGTACCAGCACAGCAAGAAAGGCAAGCGGACAGATTGCTTGGATAGACTCCTTTTTAGTAACAAGATCTATAGCAGCACAGGTTTTGCCTGTTTCTTATATGGTTTTAAAGATGTAATTTTGCTACAGGATTAAATAAAAGGGAATATATTTTCTCTAATTCTCCATTCTCCTCTATCTGCAGAGGCTTGTGTTAGGCTTGAGTAGAAGAAGAAAGATTATTTTTATGCTCCAGTTTCAGAAAGCAGCTTTTGGTTTGGAAACAGCTGCTAATAACTTCAAGACCTGTGTGGGAAGGAGATTTTTGCTGTGGGAAGAAGGAGTTGATCCGGGTCTCAGAAGCTGCTTGGCTCCATTCCACCCTGCCATGCGTTCACTATGCAACCCTGGATAAGTGTTAAATTAAGTGTTTACATTTCTCCACCTGTGAAATGCAGATGGGATTATTTTCACTGCTGTTTGTTCATAAGGACAGACTGCCATGCTGGATTGCAGATGCTGTAAGCCTGGCTTCACACTTTCTGGCAATGATAACGCAAGTTTCTGAAATATCAAGAATTCATCCAGCACAAAAGTCAAAATCCAGCTCGAGATGGAGGCACTTTCCTGCTGGGTCCTGGGACAGGTTGTGTCACCTACAGACACTTCCCATTTCCTTTTTCAGCTTATGAAATGTACTGATGCACCTTTTCTATATTCATAGTACTATGTAGCCTTGCTAGAACTAGTCTAAACTTCTGGTAGCTTGACCCAACACTGTTGTTCTTTACTTTCTACCCTTCTGTTGAAGTGTTGCAGGATTTTACATGGGACCATAGAGGCTAAAACCACCTCATAAACTCTTAGCCTTAAAGGCCTTGTGACACACCAGTACCCATCTCCACTACCATTATGAAAACCACAAAATTCTGTTTTCATTGCCAATTTCATCTGCCCCTTGTCGAATACAGTGTGACAAGCAATTTGTCACTGCTTGGTGGGGTAGAAGGAAGGAAGAAAAGCGAAAGTGGAAGATGACAGCTCAGTTACTTGTTTATAACTGGGCATGAAGTAGAAAGTTTACCTGTGTTGTTAGAACATCTGTTATCAATGCATTCAGCCTGTTCTTCAACTTCCATATGCCAGAGCAGAACATTTCATCTCCCAAGACCATGGACAACACATGTGATCCCAAATAGTAACTGTCCTTCCTTTTACACATCCCTCATAATAATATGATTTATCCTAGACAGCTTCTTCCATAGGATGTATCTCATGCTGACTCTCACATTCTCTTTTGAAGGAAAAAAAAAAATTACACCTGTTATGAAATATTCCTTTGATCTAAAGGAAATCATGAGCAATTTGTGTGTGACATTTACTAACTAATGTGCTGAGGGAATATTACTCCTAGGAAAACACTATTTTCTGGTAGTTTCAATATACTGAATAATGCTATGGCAGGGATGATTCATCTGGAAAAGGTAACTATTTCAGCATGATGAGCAATATTAATAACAACACATTATACATAGTGCTTTTCAAGCAGATAGATCCTAAAGCCCCCTGCAAACCTTTCATGTAAGGACCACTTCAGTCATTCAGTGAATTGCAGGCACCTGTGAATAGAAGAGGAGCCCCATTTCTGTACCAGCCACAAGACCTCACATACTGCAAAAGGGAAAAGGAAAGTGTGACTGGAGTTGATATACTAGTAGAAGTGGGAAAAGTGAGTAAAATGAATGGCCCAAGCTAAAATTGGGCATTGAGTATGATGCTCCTACAGCCTTATAAAAAGCATATTGAATCATTAATGTCCAAAGTAGCCAGTGTAGGGTTTGTCAAAGCTGAAAAAGAAACAGGATTAAGCAGTGATTAATGTAAAGACTTTTCTATTGAAACTGCTGGAGAAAGATAGCCCTTGTTCTCTGGGCTCCCAGGGTGGCTACCACAACCAGCTGTGCATGAGTCACTGGAGCTCCCCAAGCCATGGCTTAGATGGGGCAGCAACAGAACAGACTCTAAACCACCTTACATAAGTCAGCATCTCATCTGCAAGGACACATTAACCCCAACATGCAATGACACAGTAAATAAGTACTGTCCCAAGAGGGGAGAAAAAAGCATCCTTTTTCCTCCCCCACAGGACCTTCTCCTAAATGCTGACCTGGCTCACACTTGATCTCAGACCTGAGAACAGGGCAGTCTGTTGGAAATATAAATGAGGCATAATTTCTAATTATCAGTTCCTTTAAATTTAAAGTTGCATATATATTCCATAGCAACACCATTATTGGCACATCAGATATTCAGATGCCTAGCAACTATGACACCAAAAAACACCAAAAAAATCTGTTGAAAATTGAGAGAACATATGAATGTTATAATCTATTGTGCAGAGGTAAAAATATGGGTACAATCCCTACTTACATCAATGATTTAAGCTTTGATTCATCAAAGGGCTTAATCACATGCTTAGCATTCAGACCAGCACTGATGCATTCCCTTTGGGGTTTGACTACACAATGGAGAAATTCTCCCCTTTTTCTTTCCTCCCCCAGAGTTTGCAAAGCCAAACATCCTGCACTCTCATGCTTGTAATCCTTCTGAATCCAGCAGCTGCTTCTTCATTAATTGGATGAACCACCCCCGAGGTGAATTCAGTTCATCCTGGAATAAGGAGGCGCAGGCAGCTGAATTCTCATCACAATGGGAATGCTTCCACACGACTCCCACATTCAGACATCACCCGAAGTCCTCCTTTCCAGAGTGCCCTCTACTGGGACTGTACCCTCTGTCCTGAGACTGTCAAGTAGATCTTGCCTCTCTGTTCTAGAGGACTGCTCGTGGCCAACATCATCATTTCACTGTGATTTTTGAGGGAATATAACCAGAATCCTAGATCTTGCTGTAAGTAGACTTAAAGAATGTGACATTCCTGCTCTGTGCACCATGGTATGGCAGAGGTTTACATGAGTAAGAGATAGACGAAGTCTCTGCTGTGGGCAAGTCACCTCATTTGCCTTACTGCATACAGTGGAGCAATAGTAACATCTATCCCATATTGGTTTAAAAAAAATATATATACACACACATATAAATTCAATCCCATTACTCGCTCAACACAGTGACTGGTACAACACCAAGCATAATGGGATCTACACTCAGCTGTGATCTTCAGCTGCTAACATGATACTCATCTCCAGTAACAACCCCAGACAGCTGATACTACATTCTGTTTATCCAAGCCAAGCAATCTAAAAAAGCTCTTTTTCAGACACAGCGTGGCTTCAAAAGACCATTAGGCTGGGTTTGCCTCCACACCCAACAAGTTCACACTAAAATCTTGTTTGCTTTTAGTTATCTGGTAGAAACTCAGTTTAATCTCCCTTTCCTCACTCCCTTGGAGGAGCTTTCCACTTTGCATGCTTTGCATTTTTTCCCTTCTACAGGCTGCTGTACCCTCCAAGGGGTTGTTACGCTGAACATGTGTTGTAGTTCTACTTTTGTATGTTAATTGATACACTTTTTAATTTTACTTTTGCAAATTATTTGAATTTGTTTCATTGTAAATTAGATTGCAAAAAGCCCCTCTAAACAATTGCCGCTTGCCAGCTGATCTCTCAAACAAAACATCTTTTAGAGGAAATGCTGATGAAATTCAGACTTGCATCTGAATTACTGATGCAATGCAAAAACCCCACCTTTAAGAATGAAGGGGGGGGGAGGAGGGGAGCTGCCATTAATATAAATGCCTAATTTCCACTGACATTTACAGGGGTTATGATAGCTTCATGGAAGTAAAATGCAACCCAAAGGATTATACTTAAAATACCTGCACAACTCCACCTGATGTTTTCTAGAGCTTAAACATTTATAAAAGGCAGGTTTTCTTAACGCTAAAAATGAACTCAGGGGAAAGGGGGAAATTATTCAAAGAGATTTGCTTTCACACTGGTTCATAAGAAAAATGGCAAAATAAACAGAATTAATTGTCCTATCAAACAAGTATCTTGCCTGCTTTTTCTAAATCCCTTTGTTTTTCTAAATATTTTAAATTTGGGATTCATAAAAACTGAATACAGGATTGATTGAAATGAAAAATCTCCATTTAATCGGTAACATCAGTAAAAAAAGTGAAAACACTGTTTCAAAAGCCATAGCTTTGGACAGGAGCACAAACTGTCAGGTCAATGGTACAGGATAGAATATACCCCAAGCTGGAACACAGAGTCAGCCTAGGCTAAAGCTTGTGACTGGCCACAATTCACCTCTGCTAAAACTCCTCAAAAACAGAATATATGCACATTTGATATGTGATGAATTCACAGCTGGTAGGGGACCATTTTCTGGAAGACAGATTAGTTTAATCTGAATACAGGAACAAGAGAGAATATTGCTCAAGAAGAAACGCAAGAAGCAAAATTTCCAATTCAGCTTTTCTATCAGAGTTGCAGCAATATTAAACATGTAAAAGGATGAAGCCTCCCTCTAAACATGTCCTTCACTTCCTTAATGGATCCTGGGCACTCTGCAGGGAACAGTGGTGGAGGCAAGCTCTAGCCAGAAGGGCTGCCTTCCAGCAGACCTAGCAAAGGCACTGATTTACTCTGACAAGTACTAAAATAAAAACAGGGAAAAGTACAAACTTTGCGATTAACAGTTATTTTCTTTCACTTCTTCACTGTGTCTTCCTCTTGCATTGCAGCATTCAAGATGTCAGACAGGGGAGATGGAGAACTTATCCTCAGTGTTATTCCTTACCCTTAGTTTTCCACTTCAATTTTATTTTAAAGTTCATTGGAAATCAAAGTCAGTGGAGCCTGAAGGAGATGAGGTTAAACTAGAAAACATTTTGAAATCTAAGAAACAAGAACTTGTTTGAGTACCAAAGTGCTTTATCAGCTTCACATACCGAGTCCTCCATGAAGCCAGCTGAACTTGCTTTATTTTACCCTAAGATCTAACACAGTCTGCTGCCTTGACTCCTACCAAGACAGATGCTAGAGAAACTCTAACACTTTATGTATGTACTGCATGCAGTAAATTCAAGAAAAAAACAATCATTTGAGTGATTATTAAACACAATTTGTGTCTGAAAGCAAATGTTCAATAAACAGAGGGTCTGGCTTCTCTGCTACGAGCAGCAGTAAATCTGAGCCTGGGAGCAGCTCTAAGGTGGCAGGTTATGCAGGGCTTCAGTCTGAGAGTGAAGAACTTGAGTTCTCTTGGTGCTCATTGACGGGGTCCATTGTTTGCAGGCAAAATGAGACTTTACTCTCACAGTCTGTTGGCAGCCAGCCCAGTTCTATGAATCTGAGTCTTTAGCCCATGGACCATTTTTAAGTCTCACTCTCTCTCAAATGGAAGAATAACAAATGATTTCTAGCAGCCATACCTTTGAGACAACTGGTTTTCCTCATCTGTTTTTCCTTCATCTGCTTTCCCCCCCATTGGTGAAAAAATCAGACTTGCAGCTTTTCAAAATTAGCTGCAAAGGACAAAGTAGTCAGTTTAAGAACTTACACACAGTATAACAATGTTTTCTCTGCATAAATATTGGATTATCACAGTAAGAAGTCCCAGGGATTCAGCAGCCACACTGGCTAGAGCTGCAGGCAGAAAAGGGGATGACAAAGCAAACAAGAGTGGAAACTCTTCCAGAGCCATGCTTACAAACCAAACTTTCTTCCCCTCAGAGAAAGTTGATCCAATAGATAATTTCTTTTGCTCTGCACCTCCAAGATCAATAGGGAAGCTTTAACTAGGTCACAAATGAGATACTGTGAATAGAAAACTGCTTTCTAAGGAGTATTTTCTTCTCCACAAATAATTGGCTATTTCTTTGCCAAAGAGTCTAAAGAGGACAAGAAGCATTACAGGTTTATCAGTCATTTTGACTGGGTAAGAAATGTAAAACTAGCTTAGTTTTTTCCTTTTAATTGTACTCTCCCCACAATCTCTTTTTAAGTTAGCATTATATCCAAATCCCAAATAATTCTTTTAAGTCATCTGAACTTCAAATCAGACACAAACTTCCCCTTTAAGAAACATAGATGGCAGCACCAAGTATTCTGCTGAAGTCTCTAGGCAAGGATCTTTACCAACATCATTAGATTGTCCAGAACACATGATCATTTCCACATTCCTGAGCTGCTCTTATTATAAATAAATAAAAATTGGTACAAGCTTCTTGTCCTATTTATGTGTGAACAACTGGAGAAAGTTAGTAGTCAGCCAGAGAGGTAGCTGCAAATGTGGAGAGATGAGTCTCTCTCCCTAGATAGCATTCAGTATTGGTTTTCTCTATGTTTTCTTAAAAAACAGATAGCAAAAATTTCAGCAGGTTATTTGCTAACCACTTCTCTCCAAGTGTGTTCCACATTTGTGCTTTTTTTAATACAATCAATACATTACAAATAAATTCTTCCCCATGTATGTCTCAAACACCCCAATTAGGGCATTATTGTCTAGTCTTTTATTAACTTCTCAAACTCCTCCAGAAAACCTACTGAAATTGCAGAGAGGTTCCACTTCAAACTTCTTAGCAATGTGAAGTAATTAATGCAATGAAGCAACCTAAGAAAAAAAAGCTTTTTTGCCACATAAGATATGGCCTAATAGAGTAACAAGTTCCAGACACCAGAGATTAACCCTGGAAAAAAAATTTTTGTGACCTATCTTAACACACTGCTGGTTTCTCAAAGGCCACCCTCTGTCTTCCAACCATGCTGGGATGCTGACTACTTCCATCTGGATTGGACAGTAAGTAGAAGCCCTTCCATTAATTTTGAATGATGCATTTATGTCTTCTGCTATGAATAAAACAGATCAATGACACCAGCATGTTTTATTGGGTCTCCTGGGCAGTGAATTGGTAGTGAGACAGCCAGGGAGATGGAGTCGACATGCAGATGAGATTTGTAAGTGAGGACATATTGATTATTTCCATCTCAGTTCAGGCAGTAATTCCACACAACGCCTCTTCCCCTCTTTCAACTCATTATTTATGCCATAAAAACACTATCTCAATGATAATAACAGGCTTCATTTACAAGCCAGAGCATAAAGCATCAATGCTTAAGGTTTCAGGAAGTGGGTTAAAGGAAGTGAGAGAGATTTAACAAGTCCTAGAGATGCACAAAACTGCTGAGGCTGATCTTGTGGTTTTTTATGCCCTCAGAAAGGAAGATTGAGAGCAGGTGTTAGATTACCAGGCTTTTTTTATTAATAACTCAAGGCTGATTGATAGCACAGTCAGCACTTTCCAGTGGCTAAAGCTCACCTCACTTTAAGAGACAGTCTACTAACACCACAAAGAGAAAGCATCAGACATGCTTCTGATCTCACAAAGGCAGAAAGCAGATTTAGAGCCAAGAGGGGGTTCCCTAGGAAACTCTTAACTGGAGAAGATCTCATGTAATCTCTAGCAGCACAGATGACTCTTTGTGACCAGAAGTGGGTTTTTTCATTCATTGGAACCATCACCAGCAAGCAACTAACCAGAATGACTTATCCAAAACAAGTCTTATCTTCCAGACCATCCTAGAAAGTTCCTCTACTGGGATGGGTCTGATATTAAAACACAGTTTCAGTCTAAATAAGCATCACTTCATGCTTCCAAATATGAAGTAAAAGTTAGGAGACACAAGTCTTTATTCTAATTGTTTTAACACATCTGTGCTAAAATAGTGGGAGCATCAACTTCAGCCTGTTTCCTAAATAGCCAAAGGGCAGCTGTGGTTAACAGCCTGTAGGAAAAGTCTCATGCCTTCATTTCTCTCCCTTAATTGCTAGGAAATGGTCCTTGAACATTAAAACATGTCTGATACTTCTATGTTTAAATCTCTATAGAGCTATCAAGTGCAGAAAAAAGAACAGAGCTGGGTACCCAGCCAGCTAGCCCAAAAGCCTTTGTTAAGCAGTAGTTAAGGTTGCACGTATGTCAGATAAGTCAAAAGAAAAAGGAACAGCAGAAAATCCTCTTAAAGCAGCAAGAAATTGTTCACTAAAGCAAGATATATTAAAACACAGAAACAGAGTAAAGATGTTCTAAACTCTCCTCAACCACTGCCATCTCCACACCCAGGCAAAACATTTTATAAGTGCTGTCATGCAGCACAGAAGTTGCAGTACTCTGTAGAGCATGGGGGGCTGTTTCCATCACTGCTGCTTCAGTTATGAGCCTTTAAGTGCTTAATGAACCCGGGTAAAAGTAACAGGGCTAAAATATTTATAGACACAGGACTAAGCTGAATGCACATGAATGATTAGAACAATACCAGAAGATGTTATTTGCAGAAAGTTGCTGCCCAAGTTCTCCCATACTCCAAGACAAAGCATAATATCGAGCAGCATCAGCACATTACCAGACACTATGTGTATGCATTCAAATTAATGGATTTATGCTTCTGATAAGCCTTTATGAAGTCATCTTCCAAAATACATCAAGGGATGCCCTTTTAACCTGGCTGTTTCTAATTAAGAGAGCCAAGGGAGCCCCTAGATGTTCCGAGGAGCTCTAAGTTGTCCTTGCACATGACTTTAGGGCCACAATTCTACTCATTTGTTCTTGGAGTTTTACCATCCTCAGTAGCCCTAGTACAAGCTAAAAAACTGTAGCAGTGGAGGAAGACTTTTAAGTGTTTAGAGCAATACAAGAGAAAATTATCCTCTAACATAAGCTGATTTACTCAGGGCAAACTCAGACAGCAGAAGACAGCCATAGCTAAAGGGAAAAGGATGATTTCATCACTTCTCAGGCATGAGTGACGACCCTTGCAATGAAGTTAAGAGAAAAGCTGTCCCAGAACTTGTCTATCAACCAGAGTCCAACCCCAAGTATTTAAGAGGTAAATCTCACATCTCCCCAAAGTCTAGGAAAAATATGGAGAAATATATCATTGATGAAGTCATGCAGAAACCACAGGTTATAAGTACAGGTGGTCTTATTTAAGAGATCATTGAAGATAAAGGAAATAAGGAAGGCAACAAATGCTAGGCTTAATTATACCTGTGCTAGTCACCCAGGGACACAATCCTGCCTCTTCAGTTAATAGGAAACAAAGGTTCACAGCATCTTTGGCTGCCTCTGGTCCTTGAAACATCTCAGGTTAGCAAGGTGCTTCAGGACATGTCATCAAACCCACTGCTAGGCAGGATGCTGTAATTATTCAGCTTTCCTGAATTTTTAAGTATGAAACCTGTGTGCATGTTATTACAGCACATCAGCTGGAAACATGCCATCCAAAAAGGCCAAGCACAGCTATGAGCTGAATTATGAGAGTAAGAGTAACCAAAAGGAACACCTCCCTGTCAGTTTCCTCCCTTATTGCAAGCTTATGCAAATTGACAAAATAAAAGCCAGCAGTACTGACCCCAGTCACAGAATAAATCCATTTTCTAATAAGGAGGAGGAGGAGGTGGGGGAATGATGTGGACTAAGGAGTAGTGTGCAGCTTATAGAGAAGCATATATAGTACAGCATGCCCTGAGAAACCTTCCTCTGTTCTCACCAAGCTTTTCAGATTCATTAAATCTCCCAATCTGCATCCCATTTAATTTCTATTAATTTCACTACAGTGACAAGAGGGGAAATATCTGTGGGGAATAGCATGGAGTTAACAGAAAGCATGAAGGAAAAGGAAATAAAAGGAAGAAAAGGGGAAAAAATTATTACTATTTACCCTTCTGAGCCACTATCACTACCCACTGGACCACACTGCTGCTGCTATGTTGTCCCAGTTCCCTGCTTGTCCACAAAAGCAGGAGCATGAGTTTCCTTGAGATCTCTACACTCTCCCTGTGCACAGACTTGGGAACTGAAAGCTGATGTTCAAAGAGGCTCCATGGGAGAAAAGTGACAACTGTGAATTTGATGTCATTTGTGACATCTTTGCTACCTTTCAGCAGCTGCCAAGGTGGAACTTCTCCAGTAATTACTGGAGACTGCCTTTTTGATTAGGCTATATTTAACAGTTTGTCAAGGACATGCAGGCCTTGGGATGGGTGGTTTTGTGTGCTGCAGTACACAGTTGATTATGATTAATACACACCTAATACATGAGCAATACAAGGGCAAGCAAGAGGTCTTTGGCTTCCTTTGTTCCATACAGCAGTAGTTGCCCCTTCCTTAAAGAAACAGGCATATTGTTTTTAAAATATGTGACAACATCTTCCTCCTCCTACCTCTCACTTCCCCCCTGACAATAAAACAGTGAGGCAGCCTAATACAGAGGCTACAGAAATGGAATTATTGGGTCCACCTCTGATCTCAGCCAAATCACTGAATTACAGATAAATACCCAGTCTGCAAAGCAGGTAGCTGAACCACAGTGCTCCTCAATTCATAATGGGATTCCAGGGAGTGACAGCTAGCACAATATTTGTAGTCTTCTTTGTTGTTACCCACTGGCACATCCAGCCTCAATTAGACAGGTACAAGGCAGCACATTAGCCACCACAGTGCTGCTTTTATTCTAGCTCCCTCCTGTCTGCAATCACGGTGTGACACCTCAAATTTCTGGGTGCAAATTTATCCTGCAGCAGTCCTGCTGGATTCACTTAGTTTGGGCCTGTCCTAATTAACCTGTGTGCAATCATCTTCATTCCCACACCACCAGGAACAAGACACTGAATAAGAGGCTTTGCTTTCCTGCATTTTAAGCAACAGACAATCTCTTCAATGTTGTATATTTGCTTTGCAGCATATTTGAAAAGCATATTGTGAATATTTCTACCAGAATCACTCTCTCACGACACACTCCACATAGATATTCTACTTAAAATGAAACTTCTGTACACACGGGTTGGCTTCTCCATATAAAAAAAAATGGGCATTTCAAAGAATCAAAGAAGTCCACATCTTATTTGCAGACAAGTCTTCAAAGTTCTCCAGGATCAACAATCCTCCAAGAGGCTTGAACTCATATGCAACAACTCTTAATATTTTGGTAGCTGCCAGTAAATTGTTATTCCCAGTAATCATAGACTCCTTCGATACTAGAAAATTCCTCTTATTTTACATTAAATAATTCTATCTATAAACTGCTATTCAGTCTGGCCCTTATCACAGAAGAAAAGGAAGCCTCATATCTGCTGCTGGCTGGGCTTTGCACATCTCTCCTGAAAGCCCAGCAAACTTTTCTTCACCTTATTTCTATGCAGCCGTGTCAAAGGGGCTCCTGCTCAGAATGACAAACCAGCCCACAAATCACTTGGGAATCTTCTGCACTCAATTTGCTCCAGCTCTGCCTGGCAAACAAGAGACAGGAGGCACATATACATTACTACTGATTAGTCCATGTCTCCAGTATCAGCAGCCGTGCACACAGGCTGACCGTAACTTTAAATATTGATAACCAAACTCATACATCATAGGTCTGGGAGAGTGACAGTTTCAGTGCATAACAGAAAAGACTTTCTACAATAATCAAATACTCAATAATTCATGAAAATATATCCCCCCCAAATCAAATTGGAAGCTATTTTGTGTAATATATTATTTAAAATTCAATATTATAATGCACACAAGTTCTGCTCCTACCACAGAGGACCATTTCAAAATGTGATTATATGCGGACTCCATTTAAAAGTGACAATTTTGCTTTTCATTTGTTTAACAGCTTAAATGGAAGAGCTCAACTGGAACTAAGTCGTCTGACAATGAAACCAAAGCCGACATAAGCAACTTTGCAAACTTCATGACAACTAAAAAGGGTACATCTTCCTCATTGGTAACAGATGATTTCCCCTCTTCCATACTCACCTTTGCTTTTTTTTTTTTAACAATGCTTTGTAGAAGGAAATATTTTGCAAAACTCTCTGAAAAACATTCAGCTCTTCTAGTCTGTTACCCTGGGCCACTCAAATAGCATGAATAAACAAACGCATTTACTTGCATTCCAGGGGTTCTCTCATAGAAAACATTGACTTTTTATCTGTTTATTCCTGTTGGAAAACTCATTTGAGCAAGGTAAGGCTGCTTGATGTAGAGCACCAAGAGAAGAGGTTTTAGCCCTCTTAAACAGAATGCACCAGAGCATAAAATACAATAAAGATCTTGTGAAAAAATTCATCCCAGGCAGATGTCACTCCTCAAGAGTGGCAGGAAATGGGGTGAAATGGCACCCCATGATTGAGGGGACCAATCTCACAAAGTGATGGCAAGGGGAAGCTCAGCAGCCAGGAGCCTGGACAGCTAAAGTGGGGCACAAGAGGGCACTGCACATGGTACCAGCACCTCACTCATTTGCACATGGCAGAACCTCACTTTTAAATGTCTTTCTGGAGTTGTATATTAAACCAAAGAAGGATTTCTCCAGGAACTCTCACAGTTGGCAGCCTTTTGTCTCCGTTTTTTAAAGTAATTTATTGAAGAAGAAAAGTAGCAGAGTCAATTTATAAAAGGCTAGAGTCCGGACTTTGATAGATGAACAGATCTCCTAACAAAACCTCTCACTTTTGTCTGAGCACTCCATCTTGTTTTCTTTTAATCCTGGTGAGGAAACAATAAGGAAGGCAGGCAGCAGAGCAGAGCAAAGACATAGTATAATTTAAACCTGTGAATAATCAACCAAGAGATCAGCCTCCCTGCTTTTTCCAGATCCAAGCAGATAATCAGCTAAACGTTTCCACTTCCATTTTGCCTCCCTTTCAGGGTAAGATGACAGTGATTCACACAACAACCTTTTTTAAAAGTCCTATATAATTCTTCGAATAATGGCCTTAAAGCTCTGAAGGAGTGGTCCCTCTCTGACAATCTAGGACACTGTACTGAGTAGTAATAACAGTTCCAGCAGCGGCATCCAAGAGATGACAGCAAATAACAGCACTTTTCCCAGCTGGTTATGTAGACCTGCTCTGAGGCAGGTTTGCTTCTCAGGGTGTAACTTCAGTTGAGTTGCATCTGTGTTGGTTCCTGATAAGAATATCTCGGCCCTGAACATTCTGTAAAATAGAACTTCAAAGCACCAAATTAGGGAAAAAGCCCTTTCACTTCCAGAAAGATGCTTAGGAAGCCTAGGCACTTCCACTGAAAATTTTGTGCAGTATTTCAGGTGAAGACTAGGATGAGTTAACATCCATTGGTATATGTGGAGAACAGTCTTTTCAGTGCTATATATTCACCTGCCAGTGTGGAAGCAATGCCCACAGTCCCAGCTCCATCAGCAGTTCTTGTCTTCCTGGATCCTCAGTGGAGCTCCAACCCACAGAATAACTAGATATCCTCACACTCATCTCTCACGTATTTTGAAACACACTTCCCATTTCTCTTCAAAGTTTAAAATGAAAAGTAACTTCCAAGCCTCAACATTTTTTCTTCAGTGAATTTCTTGAGCTGTGACAAGTGCTATGGAAGGAAGCAAGACATCTATGCTTCAACTGTTTCTGTCTCTCAAATACAGCCTTACTCTCCCCAACTAAAATTTGTAACCCATTAGTCTTTAATGCAAAAAAATGTATCTGCAGAGACTTGAAAGAAAACAGAAACCAAGTGAAAAAGAATAATTATCTTCTTCTGATTCCAAGCAGGTTTACTTCAAATTCTGCTGGAATTCCTCACAAGCATCACTAGCTCCAACAGACACAATAAACAAAACAAGAACATTTTTAATTAAAAAAAAAATCTGCTTGGTATGGACCTTCTGTATTTCTATAAGAAAGCCACAGACCTTTTCCTTGCACAGTAAATCCATTCTATCACAAGATTACAACTGAAGAATCTTACACAAGACTGAGTTAAAACAATTTCAAGGAAAAGAGGAGTTTCTTGAGCAAAACATGCAATGCAAACTGAGATGAAAAGAAAGGAATCACTCAGGTATCAAATGATCACAATTCTGGCTGTCACTGTGACTCTGCTTCCAAAGCTCAGATCTACAGGTCTCACTGATTCGTGAAACACTCACTCCAGGAGCCATATGGTAATACAAGAAAAATGTTAAATCAAGCTTCATCCTCTCAGGGAGCAAAAGTTTTACAAATTCCCAATGATTACAACTCAGAAATAACCACTAGTCTTTATAAGCAAGGATTTTTGAGCCCATCCTAAAAAAAAAGTTGCCTCCCTCTTGCTGTGATTTGTAGAGGTGAGTGAATGCCCAGAGCTGCCGAGCTACTGGACTACAGCAGCCAGACAATCCTTGCTCCTTCCCCAAATCCTACCTGGGCTCTAAGATCTGCAGCAGAGCTTTCTCTCTTCCTTGCTCTGCAGTGCATCATTACACCCAGCTCCCTGCTCTCCCTCCCCCGTCTCTGCACAACTCCTCTGCACTGCAGCGTTACCACAAACCAGCATTGCCAGAAACTAGCATTTTTCCCAGCTCTTTTCTCTGCTTTCTCCCATAATTTGGGCAGGAGCATCCTAGCTCTTGTACCCAGCTTCGCAGCAGCTCAAAGCCTCCTCAGGCTCCCATCCCTCTACTCAGAGATTCAGTTGTTTTTTACTGCATCATTGCAGAAATCCTCAGGCTCTGCCATCTCCCTCCAGTGCTCTGTGGCAAAGCCCAGCTCCAAAACATCAAGCCTGCCCTTTTCTTCTGTGCTCTTCCCATTCCGTTCCAGACTGCAACACCGCTGAAGCATCATGCAACCTTATTTTTACTATCTTCTACACTCTTTCATCAGTATCTACAGTTACAAGGCTTCCCCTCCTACACTAATAAACCCCTCATCCTCAGACAGATCTTGCTTTGCGGTCCAATAATCAGATTTACCCCTCCCTCCATCACTGATCACAGCTTTATAATTTCTATATTTGTACAGAAGCCTGCATTCACTGCTCAGTGACAACCTCAGCACATGCTCAGCAAGTAGAGGTTGTTTAGAGAGTCATCCTGGCTTTACTAAAGGGAGGTCATGCCTAACAAACTTGATTAATTTCCTTGAGGAGGTTACAATGACAAGGGACAGGGTGAAGAAGTAAAGCATAATTCAATAGTACTTCAAGAGCCTTTTGATACAGTGCCACATAAAAGGCTAATTTATAAGGTTAATATGTATGTATTGATAGCAAAATACTCAGACAAGTAAACATTTTTTTTAATTTGACTGCAAAGAAAGTAGAAGGTAAAGAAAATAGTGGCGGATCACAGGAAGGGCAAAAGGAAATTACCACAGGAACTTCAAGTATTTGTGCTCTCATACCCCTGGCTTGCAGGCACTTTTCTTCCAGTACCTTCTACAAAGTCCTACATGAAATACTGCAGAAGGTGCCCATCTTGGTGGCTAAACACATGTAAAAGTCAATGCTACCTCATGGTTTTGCCTCTAAAGGACATCTGGCATAACATTTTTATGGGTGTACACTGCTTTACAGTGTTGATTACAAGGAACCATGAGATGAACTGGTGGTGTTACAAGCACACAAAGAGAGTATACCAAGAAGGAACCAGATAAAGCCAAGAAGGAAGAAAAAGCAAGACCCAAAAGTCAGAACACAGGCAATCATACCTTCTGTGTTGCACCACAGGAGACAGGTTACTGCTTCCATCAGTTGCCTTGTTTCAAGTGTTACCAGAGGTTGATGGTTACAACAGCAGAGCAGATTCCCTGTTTCACCATCAGTCCATATTCTTCTTAGACATTAAAAGGTTATCTGACAGATTAAGATCACCCTTCACAAAGTGCCACAGAAGAGGAAAGTATGTCTCCCTTTTGACACAGTTTAGCTCGACACAGTTAACTAGTCCCCTGGAAGCCTCCTCCATAGCTCTGCACCACCTTCCAGTATCTCCACAAATCAGGGACTACAACCTGCCCATTGCTCTCTACTGCCAGCACAGCCAGTGTTTCTCTCTCTTTCCCAGAAAAAGCACATCTGTTTTCAGCAAATGCTGTAAATTAGTTAATGTTTGTAAAGTGCTCTGATCATGTGAAGTGCTATATAATTACTACATATTATCAATATAATTTGACTAGATTGTGCTACAGCCGCCGCCTCCTCTCTTCATTACAGTTCTGAGAGAGTTTTCTTAAACATCAGCTCTTTAGGGTAGGAACTTTGTGTGCCATCTATCTCAAAACAACTCTGACCTTTTTCAAAGAGCCTCAGAAAATAAACAAACCACAGCACATCTCTGGAGTCACGCACCTACTCACATTTCTATCTGGAAACAGACTGATAAATGCCCTCCAAGGAGGAGGAGCTGCTCTTTAGGATGTTACCACCTGCCAAAGCAAGGGCTTACAGCCCACAATTTAATGACCTAAAGAACACAGAACAGAAACTAAAAGTGCCTCAAATTATAGGAAAACTAACAGCCTGTACTAGCAATGGGATCAGAACAAACCTAGTAGAGTCCCTTGTCCAGTGTAACTGTTAACAGGAGTTACCTATTAAGGCACTAACAAACCTCTCTGCTTATCTTGGTATTTCCTCTTGAGCCTGTGCTTCAAGTAAGGAACACATGACCAAACATTAACTGTTAGGTCCCTAACACCTTCTTTCAGGAAACCTTACGGTTTGAGGGAATTAAAAAAGCCAAAGCCCGCATAAAAGACATTTGAGTTCCTGACAAAAACCTGAGGAAAAAAAACAAATTCTTCAGCACATGAACTTCATGAAAACTGGGATACCTGCACCGAGACTGGGTCTGCATCCTGAAGATCTTCTCTGGGAGGAACCTGGCTCTTCCTGGTCCTAGTCCCTCCTGCATTGCCTGTGGAGTCGGACTGGGACTCAACCCTCCTCCTAGAGGGAGCTTCAGTCCAGTCTTCTCCAGGCGAGGACCAGGGAATCCAGTCAAGGCCACAGAGCTCAGCCCTTGCTCCCATACCTCCTCCTCTGCCCAGGCTCTCTTCAGCTGGAGGATCCTGGGGATCAGCTCCTCCAGGAAGATGACACTTGATGCTGTGGAGCTTGGAGTGTCTTCGAGGCAGTGGAGCCTCTTCTTCCTCTCCTCGAACATGATCACTTGCCCTTTCCTTTGGGCAAGGTAGAGCTAAGATGGTCAGGGATGGTTTCCTCTCCTGGGCAGCAGGACAATCACAGCTCTCAGGAGCAGAAAGCCAAGGAGAGCAGAGAGCTGCTGCTGCATGGAGCACACTCCACCACCCACTGTTGGCCAGGCTGGGGTGGCCCCTGTTTTATAGGGACACTGTGCTGAGGTCACAATGCTGTCACCCCACGTCACCAAGACCATGCCAAGGTGGGCAGGACTGGGGGTGTGTGGGGTGTTCTGTGCCAGCACCTCAAAATCCAACAAAGTTAAAAATCAGGGTGGCAGGACTAGGAGTAACTGGTGCAAATTACAAGAGGGTAAATTTAGGCTGGATATAAGAAAGAAGTTCTTTCCTGTGAGGTTGGTGAGACACTAGAACAGGCTGCCCAGAGAGATTGTGGATGCCCCCTCCCTGGAAGTATTTAGGCCAGGCTGGATGAGGTGCTGAGCAACCTGGTCTAGTGGGAGGTTTCCTTGCCCACAGCAGGGGGTTTGGGACTAGATAATCTTCAAGGTCCCTTCCAACACAAGCCATTCCATGAATCTATAAAAAAATATAAACATAGAAAAAGTTTCCAACAGAACTTTAAAATAATCACTTCCAGAAAAACCAAACAAAAAAAACCCATAACAAACACCAGACCAAAACCAGTAGATAAAGGACACGACCACTCCCCATCCCTGCAACACAGTGAATACTACTCTCCATCTCACATGAATTTAAGGGGCAGACGATAAGGAGAGATGCCTGCTATAGTCTTTTTGATAGCATTAATGTGGTATGAGGTTAGTCTAAAAGCATACCAAGCTGTGTGGATGGTAGTGAAGCTCTGAGTACTTTAGTGTACTGGGTTGTCATGAAACCAGGAGAAAAAAAATTAACTTGGTTTAAAGGTGTTTTCTCCTTCTCTTTCTCACTCCTGCAACAAATAAGCTAACTTGAGGGTAAAATTCCCCACAGATCTGTCAAGTTATTGAAGAAGTAAAATGGGGAAAATACTTGGGCTGTGACAAGATGTATTTAAAATTGGTGAAGTGAAGAAAAAAAAATGTTAGTGGAATATCAGATCTTTTTAAAAGTGAGAACTATCAGACTATGAAAAAGGTGTGATTGGAAAGCTGTAAAACTTCTGGAATACATAAAATGCTTTACAAAGTAGTAGAAGTGATTCCTTATACTTCCCTAAGTCAGTGCTACTCTGAAGTGTTACTGGAAAAAAGTATTTTCTAACAGTTTCTATGTTTTGTATGCAATAGGAAAATGTCCTGCATAAAGACTCCACTGAAGAGAGGAGATATTTGTTTACAGGTGAGCAAAAACACACTGGTCTGGTTCATCCAGTGTTGCCTGGGAAGCCTCTTTTAGGAATGCAATATCTGGACTAAGCTACTAAAAATCCATGCTATGGAATTGTCTTTTTGGAATTTTCTACTTTACCTTTGAACTTCTATTTCTGAGACCCTTCTTTTTCTGTGCTCGAATGGGGTGGATGGGAGGCCTGGATTTGCTTCTGATGTTAAAATGGAATAAATTAGACTCACAGCTGGTTCTTCTGGTTAAATCTACAGCTGGTAACAAGCCAGGATTATAATACTCAGCAAATGCCAACAAAATATTGAAACAGTTTCTCAGATAAGCATGAGAAAAAACTAGTTTTTGAAGTATGAGTCACACTAGGACCTAAGATGTCTGTGGGGTTTTTTTTGGTGTTACTGAGTATATCTTTGTATAACCTGTTGCTCTTCAGTTTCTGTCCCCCATTATAATGTGAAATGTGTAAACTGGAGGAATGCTGGCACTATGAAGTTTTCAGAGGCATACTGGGGCACTAAAATTTTTTTATCTAGGGTGTGATTATAAAACAATGGAGGGAAGAAAATGAGTATATAAAACAGTAGATCAGATCATCTGCAAGTGCAAATGGTTTTAGCTCTGCAGAGGTCAATGGACCAATGTCAATTTACAGCTTCTGAGGCTCTTGCTTAGTCTCCAGACCTGAGCCAGAAGTCAAGGCACCGGAGTTTAAATGCCTGTAATGTGAATTCTGCAGGAACAGGTTTCACTGTAAGCTCTTGTAGGCACAAGTCTGAAGTAAGCATGTCTTTTTCACCAATTTCATGTGGTTAGAGAGAGAAAAAGTGTAATTAAGTCTTTATTTAAAGTAGAAGTGCTGGGCAGAGAAAGACTTGTCTGAGGCAGTCTGTACCAACACTCCTTTCCTTCTTTATTCCATGCTGTCTAGAATTGACTGTCAACAACTGGTTAAGGTTCTTCCTCTTTCAAATATATTCCTTGCTTCTCATCTTGAAAAGTGAGAGATTACTTTAAGGAAAAAAAAAAAAAGCCCAACAAGAAGTTCCAGTGCTTAAGATTATAAATATATCCTATTAGGGTTTCTTTTTCTTTCCTTCCAGACAAAAGCATTTCTGCTTCCAGGCTTGAGAGACCTCCTGACCCTGCTGATGTGGGTGGATGGCTCTGCATGTTCTGAATCATTTGCTTCCTTTTCAAGTGTTACTTTCTCCTTATTTCAATTACCATTCCTTTATAATTACATGGGCCGCTCCAGTGAACGGGAGGGCTCTGGAGCTGACAGACCATCTAACAACAGGGCATGCTGGAGACAGATTCTACATCCTTATCTACCTTGGGCAGTAGGCAGCACCATGTTTAATTGCACAAGGAGAAAATGTTTGAGGATATTCAGCCCCAAGCACTTTGTTGTGGGTTCACTGCCCAGGCTTGCACATAGCTGGACTGTATGTAATTGCCACCCATGTCCCTTGGAGAGCTATAAACCCACAGGTACAAGGGTCACCTCCTTCCATTCCTGCTGAGCAACTGACTCCTGCTGTCACAGAGGCAATGAAGCTTGATCTGATACCTGTTTGAACTCCATGGAAGCTTTTAAGTAATCTTGAAAGGGGATTGGTTAGCCCCAAAAGGTGGAACCAGTACTGCTGTGGGTAGGACACAGAGGAAAAGTGGCTGCCAGCTGCAGGTGGCTTATGGATGAACAGCTTTGGGACATGTGGGTAGGGGATAAATCTGCATAAACCCCAGGGGTTTGTTGTATTCAGTGTCTTGAGGAAAAAAAATTAAAAATTTATGCCTCTGTTCTGGTTTTGCATCTTATTTGCAACCAAAATGGAACAGTTGGTTTTACATTAGGAGTCTTCCAATGTGACACATTTCTGCAGAAGATTAAACTGTACTTAAGAGACAGGAGCTTAACTTATGCTGCAAGTCAAGTTGCCAGTGATGCTCTATTTTAAGAAAATTCTTTATTAGATAGTTTCCCAAAAGTTATCATTCGCATGGCTTCTTCCAGATTTCTGACCCTGAAAAATTCAGTTCCTTCCGATGCCTCATCCAGAAAGTGCTAATAATCTGATGCCTGTTACTAACATGTAGAGTATTAGAAAAGTATCTATTCAAAAGATTGTAAAACCAATCCCAAAATAACCACAGAAAACTACTCCAGCAGGTACAGAAAAAGCACATCCAGTGATTGCCTGCAGCTGAGTGGCATTTATTGTAGAGCAAGGGTTTTTTTAGCCAATTAATTACACTTTTCATTTTAACCTTAAATTTGAATTATTTGAGGCATGATTGTGGAACAGGCTGGGGAGAGGGTGTCAAAAGCAGCAGTTAAATTCCTGCTGTTAGTCATGAAGAAGGGGCCATAATTGCTGCCATTGTTTTGTGTGCTCTGGTACAGCTACCTTTGGTTGTACATCAACACAATGTTATCATTTACATTATTTTGGCTCTGTATGACAGGTTAAGCTTCTGGAGTTGAGTGGTTGAACAGTACCAGGGTACCAGAGGATAAGAACACAGGATTACTTTTTTCTTTTGAATTTTTGAATCATCTGCTAACCAAAGGTATAACAAATTATTTATGAGTCTTTGTATCCTGCCACAAAACAATTTTTTTTTTTTTTAACCACCCTCCCCCTGCCTAACCAGGCTGGGGGGGCCTTCTCCTCCCACCATGTCCCCTTGGAAAATGCAACTCACCAGTGATGTCCTGCAGCAGAGACACCAGGAGGAACATCCCTCAGGCCCCACGGGGGGGCAAAGAGTGGCTGCTGCCCTTCCC
>VZTY01024614.1:231485-266310 GCA_013400935.1 Turnix velox
ACTAGATAATCTTTAATGTCCTTTCCAACCCAAGCCATTCTATGATTTTTAAAAGCCTCGGCTCCTCAGCTCACTTGCTGAGTGACTAGGACAAAGCTTTAACAGCACACCATATTTCTGCCAGAGAGAAACTGCTTCTATCAAACAATATTTCTTCTGTTATCACCTGTGTCCAAGCGGAGAGTTGGTGTTACAAGCACAAAATAATGAAGCAATTTAGAGTTGTCTCTATATCTTAGTTTCTAGTAAAGACTCTGCTGCCAAATATTGGATTTTCTCCTCAGAGCAGTGATACTGTGCCCTGAAAGAGCAGTGATAGCCCCTTACTCTGTCTCACCCTGAGAGGTTTCCAGCTACACCTGACCCTGGGAATCAGGAAAAAAAAGGTTATAAGAAAGATGTGGTTGCTCTTTCCAGACCTACACTGATTCTTGCTGCTTGGTTCTGCCCTCCCTTGCATTTTCAGGCTCACTCTTTACCTTCCTCTAGCTCTTTGCAGTTGTCATTCTTCAAGATCCAAGACAGGATTGAACTAAAACCTTGAGTTAACATTAGAGTGCTGGACTGGCATACATTTTTCTCCCAATTAGAATGGATGAAAAGCTCAGCAGGAATATTCGTTGAGTCTTTATTGCTGGCATTTACACCACAAAATCTCCATATAGGTCTTCATCCCATGATTTGACTTGCCTTTGGTTCACCTTTGCTCAAACATTGTAATCTCATGAAATGCAAAGTCAGCCAGCTTTGAATGCTAAACCACAGGGAATATTTGTTCTTTAACTGGACAAAACTTTTTAATAATCAGGGTTCAGATGTAGGTATTTGCTAAATTATATTCTCTTTGCTGTGCACACTGTACTCTGCTCCTAGAGATCAGACAGCTTGTGGGCTGGCCAGTTCACAGCAAGCTGCCTGGAACAGATCAGAATTAAGGAGAACAAATTACTTTAGCAAAATTTTCTAAACTTATCGAGTACAGTGTTACCAACAAAAGTGAAATGGACAGGTGAATGTCTTTATTAAAACAAAACTGCATTCCTTTCAGGAAATAACTTTCCCTACGTGTGCACACACTTGCATCAATTTGTAGATCACCCATGTTGTTTTCTGAGGGCATTTACTCACTCCTTTGTCCTCTGCCCCAAGGCTGGATCTTCCAGTGCAATAGGAATTAGTGGGCACAAAATTTACATCTTCCCTGGCAAGTGTGTCCTGCACCTATAACACATTCTCATGCAGACTTTGAGATATAGAAAAATAATATAGGAAGAACATAAGAAGAATAACCCAGAGAGCTGCCAAAAGATTTTTTTTTTCATTTTGGAAGGCTTTGCCCCAGCAATTCAGATCACTGTGCACCAAAGATAATTAGGGCATCTTATTTAAAACTTACGATCTAATTAGTGGCTTTAATGGTAGTTAATTACACAGAGAGCAACAAAGCAGTTATATTTCCTACCAGGTTTTTTCTAAGTCAAGGTGCAGGTACTTATCTAGGGCCATAAAGGAGACTGGCTACCACACTTAACATCCAATTACACAAAATTGTCCACAGTAATTATGAGCAATGTGATTTTATTTATCTGACTTAATTACTGAAGTTATGCATAGTCTCTTTCCTGGCATGGTGACAGGAAGGACATAGGAAAGACGAAGTGGCATCCCCTGTGTGAGCACCATGGTGGTACCACAGGCATCCTGAGCACAAAGACCTAGCCTGGTCACAGGGCAGTGGAGCCCCTGAGGGCTCAAGTGTCTTCTGATCCCAGAGACTAATAGGAACCAAGTGTGTCCATGGTATGGACAAAGTCTGTTTAGAGAGTTCCATGAGATGCATGTGTTTGATGCCTCATACTGTAAGGACCCACTGCTGAAAGTGGATACAAAAGTAGAGTTCATCTTTTTATTCAGCAGAGGGGACTATCCCCATTATCAACATTAAGCATTAAATATTTCCCAGATACTATGCACATCATCCAAAACGTGTCTGGTAAGTGAATACTTCAGGGGGAGCTATAGCAAGTTTTTGTCAGATTCTAGATTCCAACTCATCTCCTCAACTTTTAACATCTGTATGCATGGATATAAACCCCAGTGCAGCTTAAACCTTGTCATTGTTTTGAAAGAAATTTCCTCTATGTTCAGATCCATCTCCATTTTTTGCAGAATCCCAAAAGACTAAATAACTATGGCATTTGATCTTGAATCATTAAAAATGGTAATAGGTCAAGAGGAGTATGAGTGAAATGTGGCTCTTCTGATTTGTCCTTTTATGCCATTGGACCAGGTGGGCATGTGTTAGCGAGAGATGTATTAGTGCTGTCATTGGAGGAGTCCATCCAGACTGTTACACTTCTTGTGACAATAAAAATGCTGAGTGCTTGAGCAGGAGTATAAGAGATTCTTCAGTTTACATTAGCATCTTCTGTTGTTGCCAGTCTCCATCATCTCATTAATTAATTATCCTCTGAGAGGGCTACCTTTGAGTGGTAAAGTTTAAAGAGATATATAATTTACATGTCAGAAAAATAGCTGGCCTTATGCCCACAGCCTTGAAAGGCAGCTGTTTTCAAATACTTGCACTTCATGAAATTGTAAGCAGCTTGTATAGCTCTGTTTCTCAGCTTGTACCCCCAGGACATTTGGACCAAGACACTTCCATGTTGCAGCAAATCACTTGTTTAGTGACTCACTAAGATTATGAATTGGTGGTAAATACATTTTGACCTTATTTTTCTCCTGTTAATTGCTCTGTTTATAGAGAAGTCACTGATTGTCATGCTATTTCTTTCCATTTGAGGATTAGAAAGATTCCATCAGAAGCCACCTGATGTATAACCTATTTTTTAAAAAAAAGGAGGGGGCAAAAAAGGAAGCTGACTCCTTTAAGAGTGGATTTGCTCTTGTTCTCTTTGTTTTAAAGGAAAGCTGGGAAAAATATTAATTAAAAAAGAAACTTTCACTCAGAAGTTAGGTCATTCTCTTGCAGTTATCAGCTCTGTTTTATGCCTTTGTTTTCTAGAAGATGTTTGAACATCAGCTTAGAGTACAATGGCCTGTCGTATGACAATGGAATAACCTGAATTGGAAGGGACCTTACAGATCATCTGGTTTCCCCTGTCTTGAGCAGGGATGTCTACCACAAGACCAGGTTTCTCAAAGCCCTGACCAACCTGGCCTTGAACCCCTCCAGGGATGCGACAGCCACAGCTTCTCTGGGAATCCTGAGCCTGGCTCTTACTACCTTCACAGTGAAGAATTTCTTTCTGATATATAAATCTCCTCTCTTTCAGTTTAAAACTTAACACTTGTCCTATCACTTCACTCCCTTATAAAGAATGCCTCCTTATCTTTCCTGTAGGCTCTGTAGATGTTTTATAGTCTTCACATAACCTTTCAATATACATGACTAAATATTTTTTTTTTTAAAAAGGAAGTTAATTTTTCAGTATTCAGGGCCAGAGTTCAGATCTGGGACAAGGGCAAGACCCTCTTTTTCTGCAAGCCAACCACCAAAGCTACTTTATTTTCTTTGCTCCACTCCTGAGCTCATATGAATGCAATCATTTTTAGAAGCCTGAGCAAGGACTACTTGTAGCATCTGACCTTGCTCAGCACACAAAGCACATCTGCAGTGCTCTGCTTTTCTCTTTTAATCATGCAGCACCATGACTGCACCCTGTACTCAGGGCACCTTTGCCCCTGCTGCAGTGAATCACAGCACGGGTTTGTGGCTGCTTGCTGGGAGGTCCATCTCTGTCGGTGACAGCCTTGTGGCCACAGCTCCTAGTTCCTGTTGACACAGTAGCTGGGCTAGTTGTAAATCTGGGAATTTTTGCTCTGAGAGCTATCAACTGGCTCACAATCTCAAGAGTGATGGAGGGGCCTTGATCTCACCATGGCTGGTCACCACCACCCGCATCGCTGGAAGGTTGCTCAGGCTTGAGTCACTGCAGGTTTTATGGTTCAGTACCACAAAGCAATTAACAGCAAGTGAGTGAGCACTCCCAACCTTTGCTAAAAATCGTGGCTGTTTATCAATGTGTCAGGCTGTTGGCAGATTCAAGAAATCTAAATTTAACAGGTGACTGCTTCCTCCATGCCTCACTGCAGCCAATGGATCTTCAGGATATGGTGTCCCAACCAGGCAGCCGGTGCAAGCTGGGGAGGAGAAGTGAATGAATGGGACCAGCTCCAGATTTCAGTGCAGGGGAGGCTTTTTTTACACCACAGCTGCTTAATGACTTTTTCAATTGATTTCAGCAGTGCTGCTTTTTGATTACTGATTCCATCCCAGCCATTGGGCAGAAAAATCAGCTTACGAAAATAATAGGAAGGAAAGAGGGGGAAATAAAAAAGGCACTCGAATTCAATGCCTACCATAACGTGATGACATTTGTCCAGATGTTTTATGCTGAATTGGAAAAAAACTGAGAGAAATGGCACTTTCTCCCATTGCTCAGCCCATGCTGAGGAGGCAAGTACGCATGTACTCCCTTGCTTTCAAGCCCCAGTTCATCCATGCTCATTGACCTGCTCCTTGGTTTGGAACCAGCTGCAGAAAGCAGCTGTCATCCTCGCTTACTCTGCCAGCTCTGTTCTGAAGGCAGCCATCAAAGTCTGGCACTGACTGAAGGCAATTCAATTAGCTGTGACGGTCAAACAGAAACCAAGGGTCAATTGAAATCTTTTTTCTTCTTTTTTTTTCTCCTTCTTCCTCCTCCCATCCCACTTGCTCCCTCTGTTTTCACCATGAATCTTAGAGTCATGCAAGTTCTCCTGTATCTTGCAAAGTTTTTGCTGTGTCAGGATGGTGCCTACACAGGAGAATCTTACTACAGTGAGGGAGTTAAAAAAAAAGACAGAAGCAAGGGAATACACACTAGAGAGTGGGGACACATCTTTTCTCAGTCCTACTCTGCTTCTGTTGGTTCCTTAAGACACAGTGAGCTTGGGAAGTGGTGCCTTGTTGGATGGCTTGTGATGTGCTTTGGCAAAATCAGATAGTAATAATGAAAACTCCCTCAGCTTTACTACTGCCATCTGTTCTGTGCCAGCCACAGTGGCCATTTCAGGCTTTTATCAGACCTATGGGCTTATTCCCAGCTTGCCCAAAGGAAGGAAGGAAGGTGAGAGGAGGAGGAAGATGAGAAGGTATGAAATGAGAGATGTGGTGCCAGGCACAGCTGCTTTCACAGCCCCCTCTCCGCGCCAGCCTCCGCAATGCCTTACTAGTGTGCAAATAGTTGTAAAAATAAAGGTCAAACAGATAATCTTGATAAATATTTAATAGTTACTGTTTTTACGTCTCCCTTATTGTTACGGATTGAATGTCTAACACTTGTGACATCTGGCACACAGTGAGCTGGAAGGAAGTGTATTCAGCCTCTTCTGGAGTGTGGGGGGAGCAGGCAGCCAGACAGAGAGAGGACATTCTCTGTGGAGCCTGCTGCCACCAGGCCACTAGCTTGGCCACCTCTGTCATTCCTGCAGAACTAGACTCTTGTTTGTTCAGGAACAACTTCTTCCACCAGCAGTGCAGAAACAGTGAGGCCTCACATGGGCTTCAGTAAATGACAGTATCATGACTCCAGGTTCCCTCATCCCTCTCTGGGTTAATTCTCATTAAGAACCATCTGCACACAGGTAAATTGGATGTGCTATGGCCATGATTAGTGGCTTTGGGGTCACTGTGAGCTTTCATTCTCTAGAGGTGCAGGAAGTATTTGGCTCAGTGGGTTTATTACAGCTCTGGAGACAGATTTCTGCCCCAGTGGGTTCTTGCTGGACTGTTTCCAGGCTCAAGTAAGTCATGGGGAGATTAAATGAGACTTGTGGTGATAGCATTGTTGACCTCGCTGTCCTATCAACCAGCCAAACAGTTATGGTAGAGCACATGCAAGCCATGCTTTTAAGGGATTGCTTGGCAATTAAGTGAACTGTGTTTCCTTCTAGTAGCTGGTAAGAAATCATCCATCTTTGCACAGCAGATGAATACTTAATATATTGTGGGAGTTTTTCAGTTGTCTGCACAGTAATTCATTGTGATCAATAGAAAATTCAGGGTGCCCTGAGGAAAATGTGTTAGACATTTTCAACCCTGTAAGACTGTGCAGTGCAAGGTCGTGATATCACTTTCCCTTTATGGAGGTCCTATATGAAGCATTTCACTAGGCTTTGGAAATCACTGGCAGTAATGGATCTCCATATGGAAGAACTAATGACCTTAGATAACAAATGAGTTGATGAGACTCAAGGAAGAGAATCCAGTTCCACAGTCACTGCTTTGCATGACCTGAGTATTGGTGTAGTAGATGAGAAATGCCAAGTTAGTGGCCTACCTGTACATCTCAACCAGTTCTACACTGGAGAAATCAGTCTTGCTTTGGACAGGATAGCTCAAGGACTTAGATCTCCATCTCAGCAGCTTGAAGTCCCTTCTAGATGCTGGCTTTGTCCTGAGTAGAAACTGGTCTCAGAACAAACAACACTCCTGATTATTTCAGCTGGAACAGGAGGCTTTTTCACTTTCTTCCCTTCTAACCTGTGCCTGTAAAAATTCAGTGGTACTCAGAGCTGTGTCTCCCTCCTTCCTCCCCCCTTGCCCAGCCCAGTCTTCATCCCATTCACATAGCAAGGAACATGTCATTAACATTTGACAGTCACTCCTTTCCCTCTCCATTGCTGCACTTAGTTTTTTTTATTTCTTTTGTTGAAGCTTTGCTGCCTTATTTTACAAGCTACACAATGTGCAAGTTGGCAGAAAACCAGGTTCAGATAGAATTCACAACTGACTCAATGTATGAATTTAAGAGGTGCCAGCACGGGGGTAGCATATCATGCTCCCAACCAGCCTGACATAAATAGGGTAAGCATCAATGGCAGTGGAGGACTTGCTCGAATACTGTTTAAAGTCCTCAACACACGCAAAAAAGAAAGACTCATGGTTTTGACTTCAATGGGAAATAGTCTCCTATCAATATATTTCAACAGGCTTCTAAGAAGATGTGTGCTGGTGCTGCAAACTTGCCTTACTCCAGAAAGGCAGCTTGTTCCCTGTTCAGTAAGTAGTTAATGAACTAAACCTCATACCTAGGCAGTAATATCAGGGGGATGAATTTATGACTAATATTGTATTTTTTGGAAGAGAAGGGGGCAGAACATCTTTGGGATTGGCCTTTAAATGAGTATCATCAACGTCTCTCACCAAAGTATTGCTCACTGAACACCTTAAGGGCATAAGTCTGACAAGCATCTCCTTGGTCAGCAAAACACATTTTGCAGCCTGCTAGCAAACAGTTCACTTTATCCAGCTATGCAGCAGATTCTCCTGAGAGAGCATCACCAGCCATGTCAGTTGTCAGGTGGTGTTTCTGCTTTGACTAGAATGGCCAAAAATTTTACCATCAGAAGAAAGTCAATCAAATATTAAAGTGTCCTTATAAAGAAGGAAAGTCCTGTTGCCTGTGAACCTTTGCGCAAATAATTACTGAAATATTTCTTTCATGGAATATTCTTGAAACAGAGGCAAAAACTATCACTCAGTAAGTGTTCACAGACTATCAGTAAAATAGGTCAGGAATGCAACTGGAACAAATATGTTTGAATAAAAGAAAGACATGCAAACATTGCAGATACTAGAACTGTGCAAACACAGCAAATAATGTAAAGCTTCCCCCTCAGGACAACAGCATGCAGAAATCTTGATGTTTTAGTTCCCTTGGTTAAAGGACCCAATAAAGAATTAATAAAAGGTTTGTGCTCTGCTATTATACACTTTTTAAATCCTGAGGGAATTGGTTCATGTGATTTTGTGTGCAGGCTGTAAGGGACACCTGCAAGTCAGTGATGATTTTTGACTTGTATGAATTAGGGCAGCTTCATGGTAGCTCGTATTTGGGCTTTAATAAGAATTTCACCAAAGAGCCAGGGGTTGTTGAAGTGTACAGTGTGGTAGCTGGAACTATGGTATCACCATCCACGGAAAACCCAGAGAATCCCATATACTATTTCAAGGGAATAACTTTTGATACTTGCCCAGCTTCTGTACTTGATGTTATTTTGGCCTTCAAATACCATACCCCAGGCATATCTCACACAGTGTTCAAAACATGTTCAAAAAATGTGTGTTGACATCAGGTGATCTCTCAGCCTTTGAAGTGGTGTGTTTTTGTGTCCTGTATTGAGGATCTAACAAAACACCCCTTGTACAAGCATTCAGGATTGCTTCTTCTGCATTGCTGGTGGCATCATCTGCCTTTCTTGTACCACATCCTCACTGTTGCTCCTATTCAAGAGTTTTGAAGGCTAAACCATCACATCAATCTATATATGCACCTTGTAATTCTATGTCACCTAAATATATTTAAAAAACCAAAACCCTAAACTACACAAACTCTGTATTTCTTTCTCCTTTTGTCCCCATGGCTTCCTCCAGCAGATGCCACCATGCAACAGCCGTTTGTCCTGCCCGGGAGGAGGAGAATGGATGCAGGACTCACACTGAATCTTTGTCTGTAACTCCCTCTGAGCTTGCTGGCTTTCACTTATTGAATTAGGATAAATTGGAACTTTCATAAAGGGTGATATAAATCATTATCTCAAGTTAGCAGATGCGGACTCACCAGGGTAGAGCTCTGTTAATAACTCCTTCGGATTAGGGCTGATTGGTACAATTTGAAACTTGTTTCTCTCAGCTTGATCAGTTTAGTTGTAACTGTGGCAATTATCCCATTTCACTCTCAATAGCTCAGCACAGAGAAGCTGCTGCCTCCAATTCATCCCTCTTTAATGAATCCAGTGCAATATGTTCTGTCCTGGGGACAAATATAGCGTTTCCCCCCATACTTCAAAATAAGCATAAAAAAATAAATCCTGTGTCCAAATTACACGTGTCTTATAGAGAGTGAGATACTAAGTGTCCATGTAAACATTATTTAGATATTTGGCCGCTAAAAAAGCCTCTCTTCATTCTTACAACATCATTTGCACTTTCTGGCAGTTTTCCTGCCTGGGAAATTAGATGAAAAAGCAGGGTTTCATCCAAGCATTGAGGCTGCTTGAATAGGTTCTGATGAATGTGTAACATGCTGAATTTGTGGGGCTTTGTTATATAACTTATTTGGTGATTTTCTGAAATTTTTTTTCCTCCAGGAGTCATTAATAAATCATTTAATGACTGAACACAGAATTCTCAGAATAATATATTTGACAAGTATTTTCTTTCACTCCTCTGTTTGGCTCTAACAAGAAGTCTGTGTCCTGATTTAACAGACCCTTGAAGAACACATATTTGACAATAGTTTTACATTCACCTCCTTTTAGAAAGTCACTTGAAAAAGTGTTTCCTTGAAGTCCATGTTTAGATCTTGCCTCTGATACTCTGCTGGACCACAGGGTTTAGGTTAACATTGTGCTTTAATCACTGCAGTGGTTTTCTCATAGTTACCAGGTTCTGCTGTTGACTTTGTGACCTCTGCTAGGTACATAGGAGAAGCACAAGTTGCACACAATTTCCATCTTTCCTGTGATTAGGAGCTGCCCAAGTGTCCTAGCACCATCCACAGCCTACCTCAGCTCTCAAGATATAAAATGAGTATTCCCTTTCCTTCCAAACACTGTCTTATCTTCCTGGTTGTAAATTCTTTAAGTCAAGCCCGTTGTTCATACAGCACCTTGTACTGTGTTTTATGAAGCAAATAAAATGTTAGAGATTAAATTACATGGACTGATTTGTCTCCCACTTACAGCACCAAAGCTATACACCTAAAGGATCATTGCTGATGCCCACAGAAACGTGCCAGAGAAAGCAACAGCACAATCCCACCCAAGCTTTGATTTCTAATAGTGGCAATATGTGAGCTTTCCCATTTTGAGTTTGGATCCAATGCACATCTGTTCCTGTGAATCATTTGAGGATCTAGCATAAACAAATGATGATGTCCCAAAGTTTCTAAGGAGCAGCCACTCCCTTCTCCCTGCTCTTGCCAGCTGCCTCCCGCCCAGCTCTCAGTGCCCAGCCTCTTGCAGGGGCTTGGACAGCTCTGAATCACGCTGCTTACAATATGCTTCTTCCAAAAATAATAGTAGTAATTAATGCTCTTAGTTTTCGTGTTGCCATCTGCCTTGATGGCAGCCACAATGGCTATTTTCTTCTGTGTTTCCCAAAGCAGGAAGGAGGAGGAGAGAAAAGACAGAGGCAGCTTGTGCCTTTCCCCATCACTTCTGCTTTGGCTGGCAGTGATTTGTCTGCCTGAGGGGCAGCCCACTCTTGCAGAGACAGCAAGAGGCACTGAACTTCCTTAGAGCTAGAGTTAATAGCTTCTGAAAAGAGATGTGCATGGAAGAAAACACTCACACATTCAACTTGCTTATACAACTTCTCCTGAAGGATATAGGTATACAGTTAAACAGTCCAACATTTATTGGAGAGGTTTTTTTCAAGAGAGGAAGTTCTATTAATTTTGGGAGTATCTATCTCCACCTATAGACCATACGAGATAATAATGAGGAAAAGGGAGATGTGTTCAATGTTTGCATTTGCTCACCTCCTGGGATGGGATGGAATGATGAAAGATGAATACAAGGAATCCCTTTTTCTGTCTCTGAAAGCCATTGTCTTGTCTGGGCCATGCAGATGTTGGGGAGTGAACAAGCATGTTGGGGAATTGAACAAAAGGAAGTAGCAGAGTGTTTAACCAACAGCCTCACAAAAGACATCTGTCACAATACATCACTTGCTGATCCTCCGAGGCTCCCACCAGAGCCTTTCCCTTTGTCTCTCTTCCTTCCCCTAATTACAGAATTTACTCACTGTCCCACTGGAGAACAAAAGGGCCGCTGCTGGGTTAGCAGGAAAGAAAGTGTCTATAGAGGAGAAAACATTAACCTGCACACAGACATCAACAGCAGCAATGACAGTAACCTCTACCCATAGTAGCAAGACTGGGCAGATGGAGACGGGAAAATAGTGTAGAAAGCAGCCAGGACCCCTTTAGTTCTCCAGATGGGGAACTTTTAAGGGCTGTACATCCCTTTTTCCTGATCCCTGCTTAGCAAGCTGGTGAAGCCTTTTTTATTCTATTAGAAGAGAAGAGCTATCACATGTCAGCCAGCCACAGCTCTCCTTCACAGTGAATGACACTTCAGAAGGCAACCTGTTGGTCCCAGTTTTCTCTGCCACAAGTGTGCTCTGAGATGCTTATTTTGACCGAAGCAAGGAGAAGGCGAAAACATTTGTTGAGGGTTTGGAAAAAAATGTGAAGAACTGCAGCAGCCTGGATTTTGTTATGTCTGGCCTAGAAGGAATTTTTTGATAATCCAAAACCTGTACCGCTCCCCCAGGCCCTCTGCCCTCCACAGCCTGAGGCACCATGTCAGCTGAGTCAGTCTTAGATCTGTTCTGAAAAATTGCAGGGTTTTGAGCATTTTATGTATATGTGGCTTATATTCTTTGCTTACCTTCTCCCTTGGATATAACCCTGGTATCTTAAATGGGAACACATCTCCAGTTCCCTTCTTCCCCTTCCCCAAATAGTTCTGAAGGAATTCAAGGTGAGAGTTTCAGCTCAAAGTGATTTGAAGCATCCCAGCAGCCATCTCCAGCCAGGCTCTGAGGTGAGTTAGTGGGAGGACACAAGAGATGTGTAGCTCTTCCATCAATCCTCTTTAGCACATACTTGTGTTACACAGAAAAGCACACTCTCCATCTGTATCAAAATTCAACCAAGACCTGTGAGCCTAAACTGAGCAGCTCTGATATAAATTCAGGCACCATCTTGGCAAGCCATGGTGTCCCTGCTGAGGCTGCTCCCTTTTGCACAAGCAGGTAAGCACTTTAATACAAGTATTTGAGATAGGCAAGAGTTTTCCTCTCTTTTTACTTTTTTCAGGAAAACATATATTTTTTCAAGGTGACACAGCAATGTTCATTGTCCACCAGACCTGCAGTTCATGTCTTGTTTTGGGCTTTTTTTCGTTTGCTTTCACACATTTTGCAAGGGTGCCTCTGCCAGAAGCAAAGCAGATGGTTATCTCTCAAAGAGGGTTTGAGCCTAACAGGCAGCATCACAATGGACAGGCTGTGGTTATGGAGAAGACAATAAGTATTCATGTGAGAAGGGTTCCCAGAAGGTCAATATTTACTATTCATTATTTACTTAAAATATTTGCTATGCAATTTGTGACTAAGACAAATTCCCATGACAGAGGTGACCAGCCACGTTATTTGCCTAAAACCCATGATGTTGTCATAAACAAGGACTGAGCCAGTTTTAAAAAAAACAGAGGGGAGAAAATTACTCATCCACTTCTTTGCCAGAGCTCAAAAAATAAAAGTGTCTGTATAAAATAAATCTGGATCAGATAATAAATTTCTGAGTTTTAATCAAGAAAGGAAGCAGCGTTGTAAGAAATGTCAATTGTGATCAATATTTCAACCAAGCGAAATGACAGTGTCATGAGTGTTGCATGGAATTGAACAGTTATCACCTGGTACTTGCCATCATAGCTTGGCAGCTACCCAGAGAGCTGGCAACTCATCTTTAAAGGTGGGAAAGAGGTTTCCATCTCAGAGTTCTTTCTTCTCTTTTTTTTTTTTTTCACTTTGAAAAAATAAATTATCTAATACAAACTTTGCAAAGAAACACAATTCCAGACAAAAAAAAAAAAGCCACCACAACACCCACACACATACTTATTAAAAAAAAATAAAGAAAAGAAAACAAGAAAGCTGCTCCATCTCAACTTGGCATCAGTAAACTTTTAATTTGTGGATGCTATTTATAGCATTTTTTTACAAGCTGCTGTCTGTAATGCAGAAGAATATGACTTTCTTGTTTAAATTAACATGCTCTGGTAAGCACGGTGTCATCCAGGCACAGAGCAACTCAAAGTCAGTAGCTAGGAGACCCAAATCTTCTCATGACACAGTGAGGAGAGCAGGCAAGTCAAAGGACACAGGTATTGTGGTAGGACAGTCATGAAGGAAACACATCAAGGAGCAGTGTCTTCAATAATGCAGTGAGCTTGAGGAGAAAGCCCTTATTTTAGTATACAGGATCCCTTAGAAGAAGGAGAAGGACATTAGGACACTTCAGGGTCAGACAGGCTCATTGTGGATACCAGATCTTCATAAGCTGCAGGATGTAGAAGCATAACACCAACCAAAGCAGGCCATAGAGAAGGTCCAAGGTCCAACTAAGTACCTTCTCTTGGGTGTTGACTTGCAGTAGTGTCCAAGGGCAGCATACAACTGTAAGTGATGCATGAGGACTTTAGTTTCAGTAGACTCACCAGCCTAATTCCAAACATCATGACATATTCTGTAGAGTTTGGTATGAAGCCAAAAGGTATTTTAGTAAAAGGTCCTAGGAAAAAATAACCAGACATCAGATCTTCTACTCCTCAGAGCAAGTAAAAAGGGTAAGTTGAATATTTTGCTGGTACAGACTTGTTTTCCAGCTGTCCAGCAATGGATGTGGTTGAGCAGGGCGTAAGTTATGGATGTGCAGGACCCATGCCTCCATCCCTTGGTGCTACAGCACTTTCCAGATCTCTGCATCACCTACCTCTGTCCCAAAAACAAGAAAAGAAAGGTATTTTTTCATAACTGAAAACGATATTATTACATTATATGTTGATCTCTCCAGCATCCCTCTGTCATTGCACATAGAAATAAATAATGAAGGTCATGGGAATCTTGAACCAACCCAAATTCCCTATCTCCAAACCCAGTTTTGTCTCCCCTTTCCTCTGCCTTGGATCTGGAAACAAGAGAAAGTGTAAACAAATATAACAACCTCCAAAGTATTTCAATGGCAAAATAACTAAAGTGATTCTCCTAGGGGCTGGTAAATAGCAGGCAAGCTATCAGAGCCCAGAGGGGGAAAAGTTCAGCTGAAACTAGTTACAAAATCTCAAGATGCAGTGTGACAAACTCCAGCCTGCTCCTGCTCTGCCACGGCATTGCCATTTTCCTGTAGAATGACAGTTTTCAATTACTGGACTGTAGCTAAGAGCAAATTGTGCACTTCAGCAGCTGGAGTTCTCTCTCCTGATTTTCAGACATGGCTGGGTAAAATATACAGGGGCAATGAAAACGGCTTTCTCTGCACAACAAACTGAACAAGGACAAGCCCAGAGACTGTCAGGAGAAAGAAAGTGAAAAGGAATAGCAAATTGGGAGGGAGAATGGCTGCTGCCTTCATTTACCCCTCTGTCCTCCTCGAGCAGTGAGACTGCAGCTGTACTTGCTACAAAAGCAAGTCTCCGTCAACCTGTCTGTCTAAACTTTTAACATGATTTAGATATATGTTTTTTCTCCCAAATGACTAATCCTCTAAATAGTTTGAGATCTAGATCAGCTTATCCTTATTCCTACACATGTAATACATTCACTTGTGAAAATAAAATATTTGTCCTCATAAAAGTAGACATAGGGAGGAACTTGAGCAACCTGATCTAGTGGGAGGAGACCCAGCCCAGGGCAGGGAGTTGGAACTAGATGATCTTTAAGGTCCCCTCCAACCCAAACCATTATGTGATTCAATGATTTTTATATTGTTTGTTTTGCTGATTTTTTAAGAGAAAACTAGAGTAAAACTACAGAAAACTTTGCCATATAAGAGTCTCCTGCTCAGGGCTTATGTGAAGGCACTTGCTGGAGAAGACTAGTCCCACTCAGCCACAGGCTAAAAAGCTGCTCTGTGTTTCCCTCTCCCTCCTCCTCTTTCATGCCCCATCAGTGTAAACTTGGAAAAATAAAACGTTACTAACATTCTGATATTTCAGGGACTATAAGGAGATCCAGCTCTTGGCTGAACCCTTTGTTATCCCTGATCACCACCCACCAGTGCACTACCTTCGTGCTCCAGAGGGGCACCACCTGATGATGGAAGGCAGAGAGCTTGGCTTGGGACGCTGCCATTTCCCTGCACCCGATGAGTCAAGCTCCCACTCTCTGTCCAAACAACATTAAATATCTCTGATAAAGCTGGAGAACCTGGAGAAATTTCAAGTCACGTCCGACAATGTCTCACAACACATTCCCTGTGAAAGGCAAGAAGGGAAGCAGAGGGTAGGGCTAGATGAGTACACTTAGTGGTGACATGCCATTTTTAGATGTAATTATGTAAATTACATAATTCAACTTGAAATATTGGGAGGTTTTTTTCTGTATTTACTGCAATTACGTCAATTGACCTATTTGTGTTATCTGACGTGCTTATCATTAAAATGGGACAATATATCCCATTAGATCCTCTTACTACATTGAATGGAATGATGATTAATTATATCATAAAAAGGAGCTGTGCTACGCATCTCTGAACATGGGATTTGGAGCTTAAAATAAAACAACAACCTCCCATCATAATTTCCTGCCTTAAAACTTCATCTCACCCAGCTGGGAAACATGTTCAGGGTTCCCCACATGGGATTATTCCGGTTCACATTTATATCAATAGAAGACTTAGAAATCTGAATGTACTTATATTTTGTAGGACCTATTGGTGTATACTATGCAGAAGCAAAGTGCCTAGAGAAAAATCTAGCAAACTTGGCTTATGTATGTCAATTCACTAGCATAAGGCTCTCCTTTCAGAGTGGAAGAAAAAGAGATTTCCCAACTACATTAGTTATAACTTCTTGAAACCACCTTCTGCTTTTCTCATGTTTGGAATCTCAGAGAGAACACATCTTCTGATGGGACATGTGACACAGAGCAAGGAACTGCATCCAGAATGCTTTTTAGAGTCCTTATTCTAGTTTATTGCATCAACTCCTCAGGCAGTGGAACATCATCTAAGTTGCTGTGATGATCGTCTCCCTGCACTACAAGCTAAGAAGTTTTTATTCAGCTTAATGATTGATAGTCTGGGAGAGATTTAACTCCTTTTCTTCTGTGTCTTTCTCCCAGTGCATGAAAGACATTTCTGCCTATTGATACCTCAATGATTTTCTTTTTATATCTGACTTTGAGGGAGTCTGAATCTCTTAGGCCACATTACAGCTGGTAACATGATGGCTCAGGGAATGCAAAATGACAGTGAGGGATGCAGTTAATTTCTGCTTTAAATATCAAATTGGAAGCATAAGACAAAGAAACTTTGCAATATTTTCCCTAAATATGGGCTTCATCTTAATATATACTTGAGCCAAGCTCTTCCTACTTCTCCTCACCTAAACCTTGCCATCCTTCAGATTTCTCTGCAGCAATACCTTTTTTCAGCATAAACACGAAAATTGAGACCTGAACAAAAACTGTGCCAGAGCAAATTCAATGTGTAGTGTTGGACTTGTGGAGTGATTCAGGTTGACCACTAAAAGGCACAAGAGGTGGTGACTGGCCCCATTCTCCCAGTTCTTTGTTTTGTTGGATGCTTAAAAAACTCCTTTAGTTTTTCATTTTCTGGACAATGATGCCATCTGGCATAAGAACAGTGTTTTAGTTACTGAAATGAAAGTCCTTATGCATGGCTATCACATAGTACTTTGGAAAGAATAATGACAATATTTCCTTAGGGGACTCAGCTATGGGGACAGGGGCTCTCAGAAAGAGTGTGAAAGGGATCCATCATGTGGATCACATTGGAGCTTGGTGCTGGTCTCCTCAGACATGTCTGTTAAGTTCCTTGGTACTGTTCCTACTGAATCCCTAACCATCTGCTGCTCCTTTGAACAGGCAGAGGTGATGGAAAGAAAAAGAGGATTATTGCAATGTGCCCCTTCTTAGTTGATGTCACTCTCCTCTAGCCAGCACAAGATCCCAAAGGGAAAGGTTTCAGCTGGTTTTAATCCAGTGGAAAGGGCTGGAGTGCATCTAGAGAGGGTTTCATTGTCGTTTGTTTCACTCAATTAAAAACCTGCAGACACAGATTAGCTCCCTGCTGCTCAGTGTAGGAATTCTTTTAACACCACAGTGATTTACGATCTACCAGACAAGTGTTTAACGAATGTCATCTAGAACCCAGAGATGCTTAACACAGGACTGGTCACTCGTGTTAATGAAAAATGGATTTGTGGTGACAATCACTTGCGTGTCTGCATTTTGATAACAAATGACATAGCAGGGCTGGAGCAGAGGGAGACGTAATTAATATTACAGTAGAATCAGGTATGTAACAGAGAGCTTTTCTTAGAATTAAAATCGATACAGCAACTGTTAGGACGTGTCACTCCTGGTCCCTAGGCCCTGAGATATTGTGCCAGACTGAGAAAGAACTGATGAGGAGGTGATGAGACACAGTGAATATCCATTTTGTGTTAACTTTAGGCAAGAAATTATGCTTAGTGGAATGTGTTGGCACTTCGGAGATATTTTATTGATTTTTTGTTAGATTTTCCTTTTTCTTATTTCTCTTCCTAGTGGATGGGTGAGCAGGAGGGACTATGAACAACTTCCTTCTGTTGCTATTGATGATTTTAATTTCGAACGATATTTTACACCAACCAATTACTGTGTTGTTGTGTTGTGATGGGTTTTTTGGTTTTACTTTGTCTTGCTGAAAGTCAGAAAAAAATCTAGTCTGGAGATGGTTGTGGCTTTTATGAAAATATAATGCAACAAACATGTTTTGTTTCTGACAAAGAACATTGTTTGCTTGCAGCAACAGGGACATCTCATCTATTTCCAGCCTCCCTCTTCTGTTACCTTGTTACCTTCCTTCCCCAGCCATTCAGGTGATCGCTGGCATCTCCAGAGTGGCTGTTGTTGTTACAGAGTTTTACTTTGAGGCTTCATGATGGGAAAGATGTGAAAAGGTCAAGTGGTATCTGAATTAGGACAGCAGAGAAATTGTTTGCATACTTCTAGGAAATTCTTCTAAAGAAAAAAATTCAGAAAATTAGAAGTGAAAACGTTTACTAGCATTGCAAACAAAAAAATCTGCAGTTTGTGGAGAGATAGGGTATAGATGATCAAGATACATGATGCTTTGTGTTTCACATCAGTGTTGACCTTTGTCCCTGCTTCGTTTTATTGTGTGTTATAAGCTAGAGCTTCAAAACTGGAAGTGTAAACCCATTTTTGCTCAGAAATGCCAGTGGGAATAATGTGACAATGATGGAGCTTTTTCTGCACTTCCTTAAATTCAGTTATATTTGGATGTGATTATTTAGGAAGCTAGGCTAGTTTTACAACTGGTTTTAGCTCCAGTAAAACAAAATAAAGCCCACGGATCATAGTAACACACTGAAACAGTCTTGGACACCATCTTTTTGGTCATATTCAGTACAGCTGCAATCTGTAAATATTATGGTTGGACACTGTAGCAACCAAATACTACAGCAGCAGTATCTATATATCAGATGAAGGGAAATCCATTATCTCTATGCATTGCCCAGAGGCTAGAGTTCAAAGCTCAAGCCAATCTCAGAACAAAAATTGACTCAGAAATGATGCCCAAATCTCTGTTGGTGGCTGTGAGTGTGACAGAAGTGCTTGTTAACATCCACCAACCACATCAAGGGCTGTAATTGTATCCCTGCAGCAAGGTGCCTAAATTAGGGCCTTCTCCAAAGTCCACCAAAGCCAGTAAAAAAGGCTCTGACTGATTTCATTAGGTTTTGGAGCTCCTTTTAATGAAAAGCCCATCTGCTGCTCAATCTCTCACCTCTCCTCTACTCCCTGCAAAACAACATCATACCTCTTGAGTTACCCATGAGCCCCTCAGCTTATTCTTGACTGGGAATACATGGAGAAAAAGTAGTGGGATTCATCCAGGGGAGAGGACAGTTTTGTTGCTGTAGACAGAAATCTGGATGAACTCACTATTCAGTTATTGCCCCGTTAAGGCAATAACCTCCAGCCACAGATTTGTGAATGGGTTAATCCAGCAAGCCAAGGTATCCCAGTTTATTTTAGTCTGTGAATATATAGAATGATCCATAAGGGATCATATGAGCTGTGGGATGACCTGGGGACTTCAAGGACCTGGGATCCAAACAGCCACAAAGAAAAAGGAAAAGAGAAAGGCTGTTCTGCTTTGTACTTTTGGACATACAGGCTCTTGTGGAATATTTCCCCAGAGAGCTAATGAAATTGATGCTGAGTAGCCCACAGGAGGAAAGGCTCTGAAATCAATTGTCCATGATGCAGGAAAAATGGAAATAACTTCCATAAGTGCTAATTTAGTGAACACTATGAAAGTGAAACATGTTGCAGGGAAGGCAAAAAAAAGCAGGGGAGAAGGTTTCTGTGAGAAATCCATCCATAATTACCGATGTGACTGATATATGTATAAATATACATTTTGTTCACTGGGTGTCTCCAGAACAGTGATTGAGGGTCTAATTCACCAGGGATAATTACCTCTACCCCATGGGAGGTCAAGTGTGCTCACTCAGTGAATAGCCCTGATGAAGGGCCAGGCAGGGAAGGCCCCAAACAGATCAGTGGAAGCAAATTGTTTCTTAATAGTTTTCAGCCTGTGACCTGTACATTTCACTAGTCTTAAATGCCACAGAAACGCCATCTCTGCTGTACTGGAGAAGCACCACCCAGGAAGGATGGTTCAGAGAGGCAATCAACTGCACATGCCATTTGCTTATCCATGGGAGCCCAGGTAAGGAGGGGAGCAATGAAACCTATGAATGTTAGGGTTGCTGTGTATCACTTACAGACCAGATATGATACAAGAATTTTCCTATGAATTTAGGTCTAGTATCATTGTTCTAATTCTTTCTCTTCAATTAAATATCATTTTCATTACAAGAAGGCATTGTTATGCATAAGCTGTCAGGACTGCAGACCTCACAACTGTCCTGATCATCAGAGCAAAACTCCCAGCTTTGGGAGCTGGGAAATGTGGGAAAGGCTTATGTTTATCTGCTCTGAATGGCTGCCCTGATGCTGCTCTGATTTTATAAAGACATTCAAGAACCACAAAGAAGCAACCTCCATTAGCACAGATGCTTATTATCATCTCCTAGTGCCTATTTGTACTTGTGCCATCTTTAATCAGCTGGGACAGGATTTTCTCCAAATCCCTGGTTGAATCTTGGAGCTCTATTGGTGAGAAATGTAGTTGCTTTGTTAATTTATATAGGGCTCAAACAAATATGAGCCAGTGGCATGAAACACATGTGCAGAAGTAAAAGTATGCATGTAATCCTGTGGAATTTAGATACTTAATCTCTGGACAATAAAAAAAAGCATTAGAGTACCTGTGAAAATTTTGTGACTGCACTGTGGAATAACTTAAATTGTTATTGAAACAATGTTTTACTTTGGAGGTTTTGTGTACAAACAGAAGTCTGTGATTAGAATGAATTACTTCCTTTCATGGGTTAAGTCATAAAGTATCTGGAAGGAAAGAACTGTCAGCTGAAGGAACTGCCAAATACATCTGAATAACATCAGAAATTTGGAGAACTTTGTGATCTCTTCAGACAATATGTGAATATGCATCAGTATGCCACGTTCTTTGAATAAATTATTTCTTTTAAATTATTCACTCAGTTCTGGTGATTGTTAAGATGAGGGGATTTTGACATAAAGTGCTAACTAGTGAGATTAAAAAAAAAGCTGTATACCTCTTTTTTTTAAATAATTTTCTACCTGCATTAGCATCACTTTCCTCTTTTCCGAAAACTTTTTCTTTAAACTTATCGCTCATTTTCTTCTTTCTCTCCATCTCTTCCTTACTCTCCACTGCCTGAAGACAAAACAATTTCTCTGAAGGAGATCCTTTTAGGCTATAATGGGATTAGGCCTTGGAGCGGAGATCTTGTTTGGATCAGCTGTTGAACTCACAGGAGTCCTGTTAAAGGCCTATTAAAATTCCATGTAATACCTCAGTAAGTAACATGCGAATCCCCAGCTCATCTTTGGGAATTAAAGTGTGCAGAGCTTACTTGGCTACTGTCAAGAAGGTTATGCAGACCCAGGGCTCATTTGTTTGAAGAGTAAAAGGACATCACCTGCCTCTTTCCTACACCTGCAAGAAAATATTGGAGTTAAATACTGCAGAAGAAAATTGTTCATCCTTGAGCTAAAAGAGCTAGAGTGTTGAGAGAACCTGACTGAAGATCATCCCAAGGCTGACAACTGACCAGTTGACCATGGTCTTTCCATGGATGATACACAGATACAGGTGACATGAGCATCTCAAAGGAAAGTTTGGAAGATTAGGTTTAATTCAGATTATCTTATCAGAAGCTCCCTGTACTATAAATTCAGCAGAGTACTCAGAATAAATTGAAATAGCTCTCAGCAGGATAGTATCTACTCTGAGATCTCCTAATTCTACTCGGACAAGAGACACCACAAGAACAGACTTTTTCTTCTCTCTGCAGACATGCTTTTTCTGCTTAGATTTGAGATATGAAAGTGCTTCCACTTCTACACTTTCTCGTTGTTTTCAAAGTTATGTTGTTTTCAAAGTTAAAAAGATAGGGATAGCTCAAAATTTGCTTGTCTAAACACAATACTAATGCATTCTTTTATACATGACATATCAACCACCCATCTCTGTATCATGCTTTGGTGGAGCTACTATACTGCCAAAGAAATTTCTCCTTCCACCCCACTAGGCAACAGCAAATTGCCAGAGCCTGAGGAGGCAAAGGAAAGGAAGGAAGGAGTGAAATATGAATTCAGAAATAAAGAGTCTTCAGTGCCTCTGAAATTAGAAGCATCTGATCCAAAATCTGTCAGATGGAAAAGGCCTTGCTTGATGTGAGGCGTGTGCTTGCAGTTTGACTGTCAGTTCCATCTGAGACTTTTGCACCCCAGACATAGTCTCCTTTCCCATGGCATGACTGAGGCTGCCTCCACTGCTGTGTTTCAACAGCCATCCCCACTTCAACACTGATGTGTCAATGGGGCAGCTTCTACCTCCTTTAATTCTTTGACAATGCTGAAACCTTCCGTGAATGTTTCCTTTTTTAGAGGATCTCAGAGCTTTTTACAAATCTTTATTGATTAAGCATCAAAACCTCCATCTGATGCAGACAAGTTTAATGCTATTATCCAGATTTTATGAGACAGGTTTTATGGAAGACAGGGAGAAGTTAAGCAACTTGCTCAAGGTCAGACATCACCATGTGGTAGGACAGGGAACAGAGCCAGAGTCACGTGTAGGCACTCTGTACTCTTCATACACATCACCTCTTATAACAATATATTTCTTATTATTGTACCTTTGGATTATTTCAGGCAACGTTATGGATTTTATTAACAGATATGGCAAGGGAAATAAATTTGCATACACATAGAAATAATTGTGCAGTAATGTGTTATGGCAATTGGAGGCAAGAACAGGATTTCTCTGATCTGTTCTTCCTTCTCTGGGATTTATACAGCGCTCAGGCTGACTGTCTTGGCTCCTTTTGATAGTTTTATCCTGACTGAGGTGATGGCTTAATTCAGGAGGGCAGAATCTGCTGATACCATCTGAGGTTGTGAAGGGAAGATTCCAGAGCCTGGGGTAAGATCTAGGACTTAGAACCCTTACCTTGCCCCTGACCTTGACCAAATTACTGTTGCTTTCTGTGCCACATCTTTCCATTTATAAAATACATTTGTGACATTCAGCTGTGTTGATTGATATGGCCAAGAATGTCTATGGTGATACTGGTGTGATGGAACACCTTTGAACTGGAAAACTCTTGAGCCAAATTGTACTAGCAGCATGGTCATGGAGCCTGTGAGGAGAGGGAAGAATGTCTGCAACCCTGTGGCCTGTCTGTGTTTCACTGCCACTCACTGGCCCTCTCCTGCCCTTGTTTCCCATTCAGATCTGCTGCTGTGATTGGATGGAAAAGGGTCTGATGTCAGTTTGAGCAAGAATTTTTCTGAAATGACCCAGATGTGCAGCTGTGTCCTCCTCACTTGGTGGTCTCCAAACTTTCCTCCTTGTTTTAATTTAGTGTCAGCCTGTCTCTCCTCACATGTCCCTCTACAGAAGCCAAGCAGGGATAGACAGGATTGCTGCAGCTTTTACCAGAGCAAAACCCAGCTGAAAGATTTTCACCCTTTCCTGGGCTCTCTGAATGGGCTGGACATGCAGGTATCATTTAACTCCAAAGCCAATGGATTCTAAAGAGTAAGCTCTAAGTCCTCAAGACAGCTTTGGGCAAGACCCACAGAAAAGTGCTGGCTCAACAGCTTGTGCTCAGGACAAAAGTCACCAGATATTTGGCAAGGCGCAAGCTGCTAAATCACCACATCAGTGGTGTGTCAGTCCTGGGCTACTGTGTACCCTTGCCTCCATGGCTTCCCCAGACAGCCAAGGTGAGAAATCAAACTACCAAGAGAAACAGAAGTTGTAAGAAAATTGTACTGCTCATTAGTCAGCAGTCTGTGAAGGCTGGACTACAAACCCGGGGAGATGTCAGCATCCACAAAACGGAATTTTTCATCTTTCCCCCTCGGGTAAAGCCCTGCCTGGAGGATCAATTCCTTTTCCTTATGCGGACAGGGGAGACACAGGTCAGAGCAGAGTCGCTCCAGCGAGGAGGGAGCAGAAGCAGTGACCATCCGCAGAGCCTTCCGAGCTGCTGTGGATCACAAATGCCCCCTTGAGCCCAGGCAAGGGATTGTTCATACAGATGTCTTCTGACAGCCTTCGGCCTTCCTCTACCTTTCTGGTAAATTAAAAAAGGGCCTTTTGCGGTAGGATTTTAAGCGATATTCCTATTGTTTCCATTCTCTCTACTTTGGGTGCAGCGCTGTTTTGCAGAGAAATGCTTTCCATTTCCATTATCCCTTGCATTCCTGTGGTCTCCTCACCAGGGCACACACAGGAACTGTTTTTCCATTCTCTGATCCCTTCTTTGCTCCTGGGTGTGCAACAGTGCCAATTGATCCCTATTTTAAATGCAGCTTCAATGCAGCTTGTGGTTAGATTTTTTTTTTCCTGATCCCTTGTAATAGTTTGCAGCGAAAAAATGCATAATTATTTAGAAAGAATCTGTAAGCAACCATGTGGAGGCACGACTGAGCTCCTGTCACCAGTGGAAGTCAGCCATGCATCTTGCCTGACTCCTCTCCTTTCATGAGCTTTTTTTCATTCCACTGACTTTCATAAAAACTCTGAGCTATTTTCTTTCCTATTCCCATCCAGTCCAAGTTGTTCATTTGCTAGTGCTCAGGGATCACAAAGAGATGCCAGTGGGTCAGCTCCCAGGAACTCAGCATTTAAGAGCTGACAACAGTTGAATCCTCCAGCAACCAGCCATTGGGTCTAGCACCTCACTGCTGCTGGGATTGCTGCATGTCATGTTGTACATTTTGATGAAGCAAATGATGCAGTATTCCACTCTGGCACATCATCAGACCCTGGGAAAAAATGAATGGATATGATAAAACCAGTGATTTAATATGATGTCTGCCCTGCTGTTCCTGGGTTTGGGGGATTCACGTAAGTGAGGAGCAGATGGGATCTCCAGGGGGAAATTCTAGGCTAGCATTATTGAAACCAATGTAAATTTAGTACTGTATTTCTAAAGTGTTGCTGGAAAGCATCCAGGAGTCTGAAATATATCCAAGGTTTTCACCTCCCTGATTCATATATGTATATAGTTATATATACACATACTTATTTATTCATGTATTTCTCATGGTGGGAATATGAGGTTTCATTCTCATGTATTTGTGGTTCATCTTGCTTTAAATGTCACCTGATGCCCCCTTTGCCCTTTTTGGAATGAGAGAGAACATCAAAGTCCTTACCAACTGTATCTACCGAGGAAAAGCTTCTGCTGCTCTCAAGAACAGGCACTGGAAATGTGGCTGTACCAGCCAAATTTCAACTTGTGTTATAACCTACTAGTCCTCAAACTTCTCACGCAATTTGCAATGGGTAAAGACATTTTCACTCTTATTTTTATGTCTGACTGTCTGTCTGTCACAGTCTAGCTACCAGCTCTTGGACCATCGTTCCTCTTCTGCAACTTGAAGATAGCTGCACATAAAGAAGCCCCTGCTTTTGCAAAGCTCCTTGAGGAAGGTGGGAAAACTGTAAATACAAATTCCTTTTCCAGAGGTTGTTAAGGTTGTACCCAGCATGTGGCACATTGCTGTTTTTCATTAAATCTGTCCTGGGCCATTCCAGAGGCAACAACTTTCATCTGACATCCAGTTCCCTAGTGGTGCACTGAATGGTTTGAAAGTAGTGCAGCCCAGAGAAACCTATCCTATCTAATCTGATCAGTTCAACAGACCAAGAGTGATAGAAATCCACAAAGCCAGATAATAATAAGATTTTCTTTGGCTAGGGCTGACACATGGCATGTTCTTCATCTCTATCTGAAAATGGTTTAAAAAAATAATCAACAAGAATGTCCCTTGGAAACCACAAGTAAATGGGTCCATACAAAAACAGTAGCTGGCAGAAGTCTTATTTAGCAAGATCAGATCAGTTCAGTTAAGACACCATGTTGATTTTAGGAAAAGACCGAGGATGGAGAGGTTTATTGTCATCACATACCACCACCACCCATGCCTTAAGGAATATGCATGCTGATGGTATCTCCCAAACAACAGCAGTCTTTCAACCAGCCCTGGCAAATGGCCTTGCTAATGCTTATTTGTAGGGTTTCTTCCTGGGTAAGATGCCTTCCATGTCTTCAACTGAAGATACTACAGAAGCAAGAAATGTTGATGTGATCACAAGCTTGGCAGTGTGCAAGTGAGATACAGCAACCTGGATCTGGAAATGAAAAATCAATGTCTTCAAGCCTCCTTCAAAACTATCATTTAGATGTTATTCTTAAAGTTCAGTCTTAACAAGACTAAGGAGTTAAATTTGGCTTCTCCTTTTGTCCCACATTGCATCTTGTAACTTTTACTGAAAGTCCTCGAATTTTTTTAAGAAATCAATGCATCCCTATTAAGCATCTTGGTTTCAATAAATCAGCCTTTTCCAATAGAAAACCTGTCTGCCCATTCTTATTTTATTTTTGATCAGTGTTATATTTCAGAGAAATGTATTTTGCAGTACAGCCTCAGAAACAGGTAAATTACTACGCTGGCTCTGATCCATAGTTCGATTAGATTCATATTTTGCATTTGACAGTACAGCAGAGGGGTCATTTCAGAACCCATTGTGAGCAGCATAGGAGGGGATTACCTGCTCAGGGAATCTTCTCCCCAGCCCTTCCTTGAGGGCCATAATGCTGCCCAAGCTTCCTGAACAGTCTCATGGTATCGATGACCCTGGTCCCAGTAATTTCCCCACTTCGTTCCTATAGGAAAGCCATTCATCTGTCTTAATTTCATGATTTAAATCTGACTCTTGCCACAGCATCCGAGGTGACATTGATTCACATTCACGTGCAGTGAGGTTTGTTCACAGATGTACAGGGCTCCCCATGAAATGACCCCTTGCTGCCCAGAGACTCTGACTTCACAGATAACCTTTCTTTTCCAACACAAGCCTTACTTCCCTGGGACTGCCACGACCTTTCCTTTCCTACAGGGAAGAGACAAAAAGGCAGGCATCTCCCTTTGGAAGGAGCTGCTGGATCATTCAGCAGATGTCTGGTTGTGTGCCACTCGGAAAATGTCACTGCCTGCCGGCAGCTCCGAGCAGGTGATTAATGCCAGGCTCAGGATTTTTAGGAGCTACATTTGGATCCTTCTGTTCACTGATGCTTAGTGAACTGACAACCTGGCCCTCATGCCATGGGAGGAGAGACTAACGCCTGGCACAAGATGGAAGCAGGGGATCCTCCAGGTCTCGTGCAGGGAGGATGGAGGTCTCACCAGAGCAGTGGTAAACTAGAGATGAATGGGCAATTCATCCAGGGGCAAATCCTGCAGTCATGGCTCCAGCGAGGGCTTGTGGACACTATCCTGATGCAGTTAGCTTTGCCTCGTCAGCTACAAATTTGTCATCGGAAAAATGGTGCTAATTATTTGGCTGCTTCCCCTGGAAGCATCTGGGTTTGAGCAGGTGCCATAGAGTTTCGAAAGCATTTAGTCTGTAGGCATTGCAGAATGCAAGGGACGGCTGAAGTTTCAACATGTGTGCAAGCAAGTCTTGAAGGATGGGATGCAATATGATGCTTGAGAGATCAGATTTTTATACTGCTGGAGGCAAGAAATGAAGAGGGAAAGGTGAGAGATGAGGGAGGAGTGTGCATGAGAAAATGATGCCTTCTTGAATCAAAAGATATCATAGGAGGCCTCTGTGCATGGTCATAAGGGAGCCTTAGACTTGTGTAGACCTCAGCAATTGCCCTAAGAGTCTCAAATAGGGATTTGTCCCTTCAGGGAGTTTCTTTTTAGCCTAAAAGGGTGAATCCAATAGCGTGATGTCTCCTGATACAAGCAAAGAGGATTCTATCCTCAGGCCCTTTAAATACTTTAAAAAAGCAGTATTTGTTCCAAAATACAGTTTTCAAGTAAGCAAAAAAGAAAAAAAAACCAATACCCTGACCATCATCCCAAGCATAAGCTCAGCCTTTTTTCAAGTGTTGGTGTTGAAGAAGCAAAAAAAATCAGTACCTGACTTTATTTTCCTCTCACTTCCCAACTCCCCACTATATTTATCTGTTCTTCAGTTCCTCCACATACTCAGATTGGGCACCTGCATTGCTATTTGAGGGGCTGTTTCTTCAAGCTGAAAATTCCTTTTTCCCAACTGAAGAGTTACTGAGTTGCTGGTGCTGCTGGTTTCTCTATTTTAAATTTTTGCTCTCATGACTGAAAGAAGAGAAAAGAAAATCAAGGTTTTGGCTAAGTTCCCAGCCCTGTCACTTTCTGACCTTGAACCAACCACATGAACTTCTAATGTCAATATTCCCATCTGTTAAGCCTCACAAAGATGCTGTAAAGCAAAATTAATAAATTGTATTGGGATATCTACACTTACAGACGGTAGCATTTCTTTCATGAGTAATCCTATTGACTTGTGTGCAATCACATTGAATAAAGTATTACTCATCATGAGCAAAGGGCTGGAAATCCAATCTTCAATATTTGTGTAAAAAAAACTTGGAGATTTTGGTGGAAGAACTTGGAGACAGAGTAACTCTGATTCATGCTACAAACGAGCAGAAACCCATCCACTGCTAGAATCTAAGAGGCAGATACCAGTGCCCTGTTGACATTTTTGCACTTTCTCTGCTGAAAAGGTTGTTTGGAGCATGATGGTGCACAGGGAGTAATCATGGGCTAGAGCAGAGATGGAGATGGACAAGAAAGACAGCAAGGTTGAGAGGGAGGAATGAAAAAAACTTTGTCTTGTCAGAGCTAAATACTGTATCACAACAGCAGGGAAAGAACATAGAGCATTAAGCCCTGGTGAAAATCCACATTTGGGCATCATTTAACACTTCAGGTTTAGCTAACTTATCCTGAGGGAGGCCACACTCCTATTTTTGCTGTGGAAGAACGCCCTTCAGAGAGCTGCAGCAACCCTGCACACAGCTCAGTGTGTATTCTCTAGGAAGATGCTGCCCCCAGGAAGAGCCAGGTTGGCTGTTTGCAGAGAGGACAGCATCAAATTTTGACAGTAATAAACTCATGTGAGAGTGGTGCTGTGGGGAAGAGACCAGGATGTTACATTTGAGAATGAGAGGCTTTTTAACCCCCCAGTCCACCTGCTTATTATGGGGAGAAAACAGCTTGTTTTTTCCTCCCCCCCTACAGTACAGAAAATACACGTAATGTCTGACACTGATAACAACTGTCAGACACAGGTCATCTTGCCAAACAGAGCTTTTAGGACTTTTCCCATGGCAGATGGAAACTCTGGAGGAGAAGGGACAAAGAGGTGGTGGAACCGGAAAGCCCATGGAGAAGGGCAGTACAACATGAACCAACCCCATCAGTGATGTGCTGCATTCAGTATCACATATTTCCCATAAGCATTCCTTTCAAGAATTTTTCACAGGGAGCCACTCCACTTGTGCCAAATGAGATGCCAATAGTGCTTTAATCTGTGCCTACAGTGTTTTTGGCAAGCTGCTTCATAACATAGATGCCCTATGATGTATTTCTGTGTCCATCCCAAGTCTAGTTTGTGCTCAGGGTTCTCCCAGGACTGAGATAACCTCACAGAAGTGGAACAGTTTTAGGATTAGTATCTCACTTCACTGTAATTCTTGTGCAGAAATCCCAGATTTTGGCTAAGGATTTTTAGTACTTCTGGCATGTGATACTGGAGAGAACATGCTGTCACCTGGAATTCAACTGACAGCATCTGAAATCGAACAGACACATCCCTGCCACAGCCGAAGTCAAGTAACACTCCCTAGGGGCAGCTTTTGATGTGTGTCATAAAGCAGCACCCATATACATTAGCAGAGGGCTCTACCCCATCAGCCACATTCATCTGGGAATCCAAATGGGTCTACACCCCTCCCACACATAGAAAAAAATTAATATATCATCTTGTGTGTTTATGATTTTAGCAAGTGTATTGCATTAGTCTCTACAATCAATCTATTATGCCATGTCTGTGCATGCGATAAACAGGAGGGAGTCTGCCATGGCAACTGATGTGTATTTCATATATTTGGCATGATTCTGAGCTTTTTTTTGCCTCTGTATTCCTCCTCTCATACCTGGATGAGTCCATGTGAGATCAGAATTCATACTGTCTATTTCCGCTTTCTCCAGCATCAGCTTGGAAGCTTTCAGCAAATAAAGATTTCAAATAATCTCTGAGATCTGATTTCTAACTGTGTGGGGCAGCTGGAAAACCAGTGTCTTCTACAGCTTTGAAAGATGACCTTAAATCACTTGGCTGATAAGTTCATTCTAATAGCTCACTTAACGAGTACTTTTTCATGAATTCCTCCAGATGATAACTGATGTCTGAAGTGTATAGGAGAAGGGGAATCAGAGGTAGAAGCTGGTGTGGTTGCATGGATCTGAGACCACTGACTAAGTACAGGACAATACTGTCTGTATGTAGAAGTGCTTTTAGAGATACTTAATTTCTTCAAATCAACTGGGCAATTTCCTTCCCAATTTCCCTTCCATTGCAAGTCTTCAGACTTAGACACAGAGCTTAGAGACATGATTTAGTGACAGTTCTTCTTGGAGCTGGGTTGTTCTTTGGACTCTTATCTGAAAGGTCCCTCCCAATGAAGACAATTATACAATTCTATGTAAGTATTGTCCCATTTCCATCCTGTGGGTACAGAACTAACAGAAGGAGAAATTACTTGATTTAAGCACTCTTCTGAGGTTTGAGGTTGTCATTACTGCCCATGCTTTCTTCCTCAAGAGACACTCTTGTTGTTATTTGCCTCAAAGCAAACAAGCAATTGGAAATGGCACAGGTTAGTTATGTTTAAAGACAGAAATTGTTTCCTTTTATTTACTCAGTTTTCTTCTTAATTTGCTCAAGTGACCTTTTCTTCATCTAATGCTGAAAAGAGCAAAGAGAACAGCTGATTGACCTGGATATTTTTATTTTTTTATGCTGAACTCCAGGCATTCAAACAGTTCAGCTGAATTCTCAGGGATTTCAGCCTATTTGCTTCAGCATAAACAAAACCACAAAACCACTTTTCTTCTTCTTCCACTTCTACCACCTAGATACCTCTGTGTGATGATGACACCCTGGTACTGATATTTTTCCTGTTTATGACAAGAAAATCTCCCTTATCTGCAGAAATTCTTTCTTCTCCTTACCTCCTTTGCCCCCTATCTATTTCTGCAGTGCTTTCCTTAAGTCGCTGTTCCCAAATGATCATGTTTTTCAGGGCAAAACATGCAGCTGATGTTAGAAAACAAGGGAGGAAATAGAATATCTTTCAAAACAGTGTTACATTTTATTAGTCTCTTTGATGGCCACTGTGCATTGAACCTGATATCTTCTGCTGAGCTCCCCACAGTAGCTAGCATCTTCTTTTGTCCCCTAGAGGATGCGATTCATTTGTATAAGAACAGCTTCAACTGTTCCTCCCAAAGCATGTTGTGCTTGAGATCTCAGCAGTTTTCTATATGACATTATATTGCCCATATATATCCTTCTCGGAGGTTTGTCTTAAATTAATTTCTTCTCATCTTCTCCAGACCTAAGTGACCCAAGGAGAAGATGGGGAAGGGAGGAAATTGTGTCCTTTGAACAAATGTTGCCCTTTTTCTTTATACAACCCCATCCTCAGGCTCTTAACACGTATCTGTAACAAAGCTTGTCCTAGGAGTAGTCCCTGGAGCACCTCCCACTATTAACCTCTTCCCATGCTGAGAATTGGACATTTTATTGCAGCTCTTTGATTTTTATGTCATAGCTTGTTTTCAATCCATGAAAGAACTTTTACCTCTTACCTCAAGGTAACCCACTAAGCTTTCCTTAATAGCTCCTTGTGAGGGCTTTTCTCAAAAATTCTTTTGAAAACCTAAATAAATCACCCCTGCTTGTTCAGAGGTATCCATTATTTTTGTTAACATTTTTTAAATACATTAAAATAGATGGAAAAGAAGGACAATTTACCGTGGCGGCCTCCATGCTGGTTTGTCCCAAGCATCTGGGGGCATTGTAACTCTGCCTTCAATAGTTTTTCTCTTATCTTTTCTTCAATTGAAGGCTTGCCAGCCTGTAATTCCTTCATCTCCTTTCACACCTTTATTTAAAGATGGATACAGCACTGGCCACTTTTCAGCCCTCTGGCATGAGTTCTGATTTTAATGAAAAAAGTGACAGGCTTTGTGCTTCTTTGCTCTCTCATTCCTTCTGAATTTGTGTCTGGTCCCAATGACCTATAGCAAATTGATGGTCTCATCCAGTAGTCTTTACCTGTGTGAGTAGGTCCATTNAATAGCTCTACTTCTTTGCTCTCTCATTCCTTCTGAATTTGTGTCTGGTCCCAATGACCTATAGCAAATTGATGGTCTCATCCAGTAGTCTTTACCTGTGTGAGTAGGTCCATTAACTTCAGCAGCCCCTCTTTAACTTCAAAGAACACATCTATAGAAATGAGTGCTCTTCGATCAGGCCCTATTCCTCCATCTGTCATACCAAGCACAAATGTTTTCATGCCATTTTATGCTTCAAGAATTACTTCATTTTGTGTGTGTCTTATTTTTTTCCACTTCTTCCCCTTTTCTTGCCATTGTGTGTTGAGATTTGGGGATGGACAGGTTTTTTTTACTGAATATGTGTGTGGTCTGTACAACAGGCGCCAAAGCCCTTATATGAACTGTAGACTTCTAGCACACATCCTTATTCCTCCCCAGCAGTGTATCACCTTCATTATCTTGAAAGGAGAACTACGACATCGAGACTTTTCAGTCTTCCCCATAGAGACAAGTATGGGTTTTTAAAAAAAAAATAAAAAATTACTTTCTCAGTTATGTCTGTTATGTTTCCACCTAGGGAGCGAGGATTGAGGAAATTCAGTGAACCAGAAAGTAAATGCGATTGCATTCTCAGAGTCAAATGGGAAAGTTATAAAAATACTGGAGAGTGAAAAGCCATTTAGGTTAAGCAACGCTAGTAGCACAATCGTTCTTGGATATAAAATGTCACAGGTGGACCAAACACTAAGAGAAGTATTATAAAAATAAGCGGAGTAACTCTTCAAATAATGGAAAGGGGACAGAAATCAAGCTGCCTGCAAGTTGGTGTTTGATGTGCTTCAGATGAGGGTCGCGTATGGGATTGTCTGATACAGCAGAAAACTGGATTTGATGACACAAGAGATTTCTTTCAGCATTTTGTCTCAAAGTTTCTAAGTGATAAGTAAAGATGATGCCCTCAGTGGGAGCTGATTTAGATCATGGTTAAAGAAGCAGAGCTGAAAGACAGAGAATGCCATTAATTCATCTGGTATTATTGCTGCCTCATGTGCTACAGCCTCATTCAATTGAGTTGAATGATTAATAAGGAATGTGGATAATCCCCTCCAGTTTCCAATTTAGGATGGATGCAGAGCCTTGAGCTACTTTATGCCAAGCCAAGTGCAAGGTCTGCAAGATGGTGGCATGTGTCCCCTGGAAACAGTGCAAAGAGTAAGGAAGTGTGTTACAGAGAAAATGAGCAGCTGAAGGAGAGAAGTGTGAATCACATTTCCTCTCCTGCTAGTCTTTATCATTTTGCCTTGACAGACCGTCAGGAACTGCTTTTCTCCTTTCCTCTCTTTCTTACATGGCATCTTCACAGTCAGCCCTTGGCAAAGGCTTTTTGGTGACCATTCATTAATTCTGCCTTGGCCTTTAGTAATGTCATCTTGGCTCAAATGCTTTCTTGAAATACAGTGCTGCAGATTTCTCCAAATATCCTTGTCATGTTATATGGCACTGGAGTAACGCTAACTCTCTTAAAACATAGATGAAGCAAACAGTGCTAATTTATGCCTCGCTTTTTATTCCCAACATAATTTTGATTTTAATGTCCCATCCTCACCACATCAATAACTTTTCACTACTGGCACGTTGAAACAAAAAGTAAGTATTTAATTTTCTTTTCTTTCCCTGAGATGTTCACCCAGAGCATCTGGGAGTATGCAAATGAGGCACGACTGAGGGATGGGGCTTGGGTGCTTTATGGGACATCAGGGCATGAAGATATTGCCCACGAGTGTCAATGTGAATGGAAAATTAGCTACACGGGGTAGTGATGTATGATTTAATATAGCAAAGGATATTTACAGTAAAACAACAGCTCACAAGAACACACTGCAGAATTGTAGACTCTGCCTGAAGGATCAGAAAGGTTTATGTTTTTAAGATATAAAAATCAAGCCTCCCTTCTGCTTTGTTCTTCTGGGTACACTGAGCAGGCCAGTGGCCTATGGCTTTAACTATGATCTGCTCCCCTTTCCGAAAAAAACCTACAAACTTTAAACAGCAGGCTATCAAAATTCTGTATTTCTCATGATGTGAACTGCAGGTGGTGTCCAGAAATCCCACATAAGTGGCCACTGAACATGAGCAAAGCATGTTGCCCTGAAGGGGTGTTGAATCTGGCCTGGATGCAGGTGCACAGCTCCTTTGTGCACAGGTTCTTCATCATCTTTTTGACAGGCTACAGATCTGATCGAGTCCCAGAAACCGTGACCAAATTAGTAGTGATTCTGATATCCAGTAGAGATTTTTCTTCCATTATACTCTGCCTGCAAGGAGTCTCAGAGCAAAGCTTAGAAGCAGACCCAGGACTGGGCTTAGTCACTTGGAAATGGCATCTTGAAAAAACTTTCATCTGACAGCCAAGATTATTTAAAGCAAAAAATCCACTTGAGCTTAAACATTGCACTTGCTGGAGTCCATGGTTCTTGTGCTCTCATAGGACAAGGGCTTATGAGGAAACTTAAGACACTGCTTCTAAGGCACAGTTTTTTGCCCCAAGCAGCTGGATTTGGCATTATTTTCTGGAATTAGCTCCTATTTTCCACCTATTTACTATCTTCATATTTGAGAAAATGGAGCCAGGCAAGCTGTAGTGAGTGCTGGCATGGCAAAGCTGATGGCCTCAGATGTAAGCACACATGCACTGACATGTAAAGCACATCTTTTTGCTGTGATATGACTTGAAGAAGGCTACTAAACTAATATAACCTTGAGATTTGCATTATTTTTGTCGGGTTTGAGAACTAAGTGACTTTAAACAACGCAATCCTTTCCATCAAACCCACTGAACGGTTATCAGCTGCACAGCCAGCAGCAGCCTGGGTGCTGGACGGCCATGGGGGAGCCAAGGCTGGGGTTGCTGGATGGCAGCTCACACAGAATCACAGAATATGAGGGACTAGAAAGGACTTCAAGAGATCATCTAGTCCAATCCCCCTGCTAGCGCAGGAACACCTACACCAGGTCACACAGAAATGCATAGAATCATAGAATCATAGAATAGTTCAGGTTGGAAGGGACCTGAAAGATCATCAAGTTCCAACCCCCCAGCCATAGGCAGGGACACCTCCC
>VZTY01024614.1:266321-306575 GCA_013400935.1 Turnix velox
GAGCCTTCTCTTCTCCAGGCTGAACAACCCCAACTCCTTCAGCCTGTCTTCATAGGGCAGTTGGTCCAGACCTTTGACCATCTTCATGGCCCTCCTCCGGACCCGCTCCAACAGCTCACATGGGGTTTGAGTATCTCCAGAGGAGGAGACTCCACAACCTCTCTGAGCAGCCTGTTCCAGTGTTCTGTCACCCTCAATGTAAAAAAGTTTTTTCTTATCTTCCTGTGGAACCTCCTGTGAGCTCACGACAACCAGGGTGCAGCCCCCCCCATACCATCAGCCTGCCTGGCAGCGACTCAGCTCCTTCTCCCTTCGAACTTTCTTACAGCTTTTAACACTTTCCAGTGACCTGCCCAGTGCAATAAAATCTAAACCGGCCCTCCCCAGGTCCTCTGGGCCACAGATATCCCACCCCACGTCGCCATTTCCAGCCGGGAGCTGCCGGGGAAGGGGGGACAGGAAGTGGCGGAGGGGGGAGGTCCGGGGTTTGCACAGCGAGCCGCGGTGTTGTAATTTTATTTTATATTCCACTGTTCGTGTTATTGTTGCTGTTTTCTTGTAGCCTTTGCTCTTCTGTTAAACTGCCTTTATCTCAATTCATCAATGTTGTCTTTTTCTCACGGTTTTGCCCCTAAAGGGGCAGTTGGAGTGTAAGACACGTGGTTCTTTGTGTCCGTCTGAAGACAAACCGCGACCGACTCAAAGACTTTTCCCGGCATCCAGTGACTCAATTTGTCTCCGTACTCGCCTTGTACGATGGATAATTTAGTAGAAGCACTTAAGATACTGAGATGATGGCTATCTTGTAAATACAGCAGATAAATTAAGTTATTAGCGCAAATGTGGGAAAAAAAATCACAGATAGGGAAGGCACTGAAGCTTTGCCCCTCATACAGACTCTGGAGGGTGTCAATGAATGATGAGCAATGCTTTTAAACTTCTGAGTTCAAGAAAACTCCACCTAAACTATGAGAAGGAAGGTAACCCAGGTGGCTGCCCAGGGGAGTGGTGGAAACACCATCCCTGGAGGTATTTAAAATTAGACAGATGGACAGGATGCTTGGGATGTAGTGGTGAAGAGCAGTGTGACCAGCAGGTCAAAGGAGGGGATTTTGCCCCTCTACTTGACTGTGGTGAGGCCCCATATGGAGTATTGTGGCCAGTTCTGGAGTCTTCAACATAAGAAGGACATTGAGCTGTTGGAGCAGGTCCAGAGGAGGGCCACAAATACGATCAAAGGGCTGGAGCAACTCCCTTATGAAGACAGGCTGAAGGAGTTGAGGTTGTTCATTTTGGTGAAGAGAGGGCTCAGGGTGCACCTCATAGTAGCTTATCAATAACTGAAGGGGGCTACAGAAAGGCGGGGGTAGGACTTTTTAATAGGATATGTGATGGCAGGACTAGGAATAATAGATGTAAATTGGAAGAGGGGAGATTCAGACTAGATATAAGAAAGAAATTCTTTACGGTGAGGGTAGTGAAACACTGGAAGAGAGTGTGTGGATGCTGGAGGTGTTTAAGGCCAGGCATGACAAGGCACTAATCTAGTAGGAGGTGTCCCTGCCTATGGCAGGGAGGTTGGAACTTGATGATCTTTAAGGTCCCTTCCAACCCAAACTATTCTATGATTCTAAAGGGTCCCTTGCAACCTAGATAATTCTATGATTCTATGATATTTTGGTAACTTTTGCCACTCCTGGATTGTTTGCATCTTATCACACTTGATTTAAGGTAGAACTATTCATCCCCAGCACTACCATCATCCCCTGGCAGCTCACAACATGGTGCACAGTGCCTGCAGAAGACAGGCAGCCTGGGAGCATCTCCATACCCTTATGTCATAGTGAGAGGGCAATGAGGAAGGTCTTTCTGCAAAAGTCACTATAGTCTCAGAAGTGAAAGAGAAGGAGATGTAAAATAAACCTGACCCTAATTTGAAGCTGTTGGGAGGAACTACCTCGACTCAGTAGCTGTACTCTAAAAAGTGTATATAAAATGTACAGCTGAAGCCTTTGCAGTGTGTGGCTGGGCCCCCTGCAGTGCTTTTCAGCTCTGTCTGTGCAGCACCAGCCAGAGTGAGCACGGTGAGGATGCAAGCCCTGCCACCCACTGCAGGGGTGAGCCCCGAGCTGGCAAAGGGGTGGGTTTTCATGATCCCAATGAGGGGAAAGAGTAGGCTTCACTTCTGAGGAAAAAAAAAAGATTCCAGAGACTGCCAACAAAGGAAAACTGACTTCTGGAAGAGCATTCATTTGCTCTGGAGCTTGCATTTCTGCTGGGGGTAACTCTCTCTCATGACACATGGGGTGGCAAAAGAGAGTCCTGCTCACCTCAGGATGTTGCAGTGTCCTTCCTCTGGACCCCACTCCCAGAGAGGGATCTCTTGCAGTCCCAGGGAAGGACCTTGCCAGCAGGAGTGGGTTAGCAAACTCACAGATGATCAGGGAATAAGCCACCACTGGGGAGGGAATCTCACAGCTCTCAGTTAGTGAGAAGCTGGTTTGTGCCCTTGAATGAATCTCTTTGAATATTGTGGGAAGGACTGGCTGCTGAAGAGCCTCTTCATCTCTCAGAAAACTCCCTTCCTTATCTGGATATTGCTCACTCACATCTTTGGTTCTCAGTTCCACATGCTTTTGTACAAATGCAAATCATAACAGTTTTAAATTTACCACCCTTCTGTTTCATTGATAATTCTTTTGTTGCTCACTACTAATTTGGAGAAAATTCTGATTGGATTGAAGCCTAGGAAAACTTTGATTCCTTTGAAGAACCCTAAATAATTCCAGGATATGCTTATATTGCCCTTTTTGTTGCACAAAAGAAAGGAGGATTCTGCAGAGATGTCAGACAATAATCTCTCTTCAGCATGAAGAGTGAATGGGAAGCTACTTTCCCTCTTTGCATACAATATATGCTCCTCTTTCATGCAACTCCTTTAATCGAGTTTTGTGATCAAATTTGGGCCTGCTTTTTGTAATTCACAGGGCTGGTTTTACATATGCTTTGTAACTCAAGAATGTCAGTGACACATGGAAATTCTTATAGTTGCAAAATAACTGTTGGAAATTTGCTCTTTATCAGCAGAGACAAGCAGCCAGTCTGGAGGAATGAGCAGAGAGGGGTCCATGTTGTGTCTATTGGAAGTTGACCTGGGTGTGGAGTTCTGTTGGGAGAGCATCAGACTCCACATCTGAGCATCAAGGATTCAAGTCTGTGTCCAGATACAAGGCTTGTCAGAATTGGTTTGATGGTTGGACTCGATGATTTGAAAGGTCCCTTCCAAACTGGGTGATTATGGTCTTATGATTATGTTGTATCCAAAACAGCATGACATGGCCTAGGAAAGGGTGATTTACCAGGTGAAATGTGGTGACCAAAAAGTCACCTTCAAAGCTGTATGTCAGAGAAATTTGGATTCATCAGCCACATCTTGTGGCGTTTTACAGTGGCTTTTCACTCCTCCTTTCCACTGGTGTGATGACTGTGACTGTCTTAGGACAGGGCAGTGGCAGGATGTCTATTATAAGCTTATCTGCCCAAATGTCTTCACACTCCTGACGTGTAGCTGAGCACAGGGATTGTGCTAAATGGGAACAAACACAACAAACGAAATAGCCAGGGGAAGGGCTGTGAACTGTGAAGTTATCGGGTGTGAAGTTACAGCTAGGGCAGTGAATGAACTTGAATGGGGAAGAAAAGCAGACGTGCACACATTCCCCTTCATTTAGCACCTTATAATCAACAGACATGCTCCAGAGTTTGGGTGAGCATCAGTGCAACCAAAATCACATCCAGGAAGTGCCACTGCATTCACACTTGCCCTCCACATACCCCTTAGATGGTTGGTCACCTTGGCCAGAAAGTGCAAAAGGCTTTGACATCAGCCCTTTAGCAAGGTGGGTTTTTCCAGGCTCTTACAGATTTTACCCTGGGCTTTAAAGCGAAGAAAGGAGACTGAAGGTTGCCAGAAACTGATGATGCCTCAGGGAGAGAAAGTGCTAAGGAAAAACACAAAAACACTCTACAAAATGACTGTGAGAGTTTTCCAGGCAAATACCTGTAGGTGAACAAAGACTCCTTGGCAGAAAATAAAGATTCCTCTGGTGAGTCTTTACAACATTACTGTGCATGGCAGGAATTACGAGGAATATACACATATATGTGTTGCTCACCTATGTATTAAAGCAAGAGCTTGCATCATTATTGAACAAGAAATGGAGAAAAAGGGTAATTTTTTCTTTCTCAGATGAGGGATTGAGAGGCTAAGATGGGCTGTCTGATGGGATGTCCATTACTGAAGAGCCATGACAAGAGAATCATCAGAAAATACACAAGTGTGACTGGTTCTTCCTTGTCATAGGGACAGAAACAATATAAACTCCAGCAGCATGTTCCTACTGGGGAATTCTGGGACTATGGGAGTAATGCTATTGGATTTGTCATTGTTGGGATTGTTGTGATTATTTACTGAGAGATATTAACTCAAAACACCACTAATCACCCTACAGTTTTAGGAGAAGTTTACCAAATTGAGAAATTTCCTTTCAAAAGACATTGTTAAGTAGGACATTCTGTGTACTTTATAAGGATAAGAAAAACCATCTAGGGATTTGTACAGGGAGACTGCTCCTCTGGCTGGAATGCTGTCTAGGATATGAGAGTGCTGGGTTTTATTTTGTTGTTCTGCCAGACGTATTTTGCTTGCTTTTGAACAGGTCTCTTTGCTCATTGAATGAAATGCAACTCATATTACTTTCTGGTTTGGATGCCATGCCTAAAGCCTCTCTGAATTCTACCAGGGACCCACATGCTATAAAATGAGGGTTTATATAAGATACCTAAGATAGAGAAATTCAGATAAAAGATTCTGCTAGTGTTTTTACATGGAGAAAACATATACCTAGCCTGATTGTCTGCTTTCAAACAGATGCTAAGTAAAACAGTTTATTTAGGATGATTGATTATAGAAACTCCACTCATACATCCTGAACATATTCTACAATCACATCTTCTTTTCATTTGCAAGGGCTGAAAAGGATTTTCATATCTCTTCTCCCCCCTGTGATTTATCATTTCTGAGGCTAAGCCTGTTATCAACATGGGTTTGCTCCAGAGCTCCCAGAAGTCATAACACATTAGCATGTCTTATTAAACCAAGGCTGTGGTTGGAGCAGCAGAAATAGCAATGCTCTTCCCACAGAAAAAAAGAAATAATAAAGGATCAAATTCTGCATTTATTAGTTCTTCTGCTGTCAGAGATCTCTTTGGGTGTCTATGGGCTTTTGCTGTGCCATCAAAGGCCACATATAACAATTTAGGTGGTATTAATCTAGTGACATTTAGACCATCTAGTAGTTAGTCTTGAACAGTTAGGCTCTTTCTGTCGCCAGCAGAGAGGGCTAGGTATGTCATCCCCCTTGATAGTATGTGTTCAAGACAGATGAGAGGAATTGTCCCAGAAATGCCTGTGTTTGCAGCTGCCTTTATAAGAGTCTAGATGCTCAGCTTGGATTTAAGCTGACCAGATTTGGAACAGCTAATGTCAAGTATGATTAAATTCATCCTTAGAGTTTGACTCAGACCTCATTGGAATAAATAGGATCTTTCTGTTGACCTGAGTGAGCCCTGGGCCAGAATTTAATGTCATGAAAATATTTAAGTGCAGTACCTTTCCTCCTTGGAGATCAGGGTATCATGATGTTCTTCTCTTACACCTGTTTTGCCTTTCGAAATTATGGCAAAGAGGCCAAAAGATCTGAATGGGAGACTAGTCTGAAGAAGAGGATTAGAATTGGGCCCAAAGAGCACCATTTCTGAATTAATACAACGTTAAATGGCAGCTTCCTCCAGACTCCATCAAAAGCAGCAGAAAGATTCCCAGTGGGAGTTAGTACAGATTTTATGTTAGGCAACAGAGATGTTCATTTTACCTTTGCAGATGAATCATGGCTCCTGTGGGTTTGATTTTACAAACTTCCTACAGAGATCAAAACTAACGTATCTGAAATGTGATCCTCCACATGATACTAACTGTGTCAGTTTGCCCCAGTGGGATATAGCTTCCTGTTCATTATAAGGGTACTTCTTCTAATCTGTCTCTACAGAGGTGTCTAGAGGTGTCTTAAAGAGCTCAAATGAGTGATTAGAGGTATTCCTGCTGGCACTTCAACACACTTCTACAATCAAAACTAAGTTCCAGGTTCCAATCATCTAACAGGGACCCTTGGTACCAGGGGAGTGGGCAGACTCCAAAGCCCTCTGGGAGGTGATATGTACTTACAGCAGCATTAACACCTATGCTCTCCTTGGTCTCTCTTTGATTTTATTTTTCTTTCTAAGGGAGACAAAGAAATTGCAAGTTATCTTGGTCTTCTAGAAGCAACTAGAAAGATTCTGTATGTCCAAGGGAGGAACTGAGTCTAGGAGATGCTAAAATCTGAACATGTGTGATGACCTGCTTTAAACTGTATCCAGTGATGTTCTGTTGCCCAAGAGAGGACAGAGTTCTATCTTGGAATCACGCTCTGGAACTACTCTGATTTCCCCTCACACAGAACTGGGTTTACTGGTATTTTGTTGGAGGTAGAGCTTTGCCAGCAGAAAGATGTTTGCTTCTTCTCCTATGAATGGCAGGATGCTGCTGTCTTCAAGAGTAACTCCAGAACCAGGCATGTAAGACTGGTGTACTCAACTGAGCTACAGATGTCTCAGATCTTGCTTAGATCCCTGCAGAGCAGCACACACACTGCTTGAACCATCCTCCTGTTTCATGCACAGCCAAAGAACACAGGGAGCTTTAAAAACCGAACCAGAGAGAGCACATCCCAAAATAAACAAGTTCTGCTATTACTTGTTTCCAACTCTTTTGGAGGTCAAGGCAGCCCTACTCATCCACCAAACCCTGTCTGCCCCCTGGTTCACAACTGTTACTGGAGATAGGGGGGAGGAGGAAGAGGGAGAGGAAAAAGAAGGTACAAGCACATCAAAAGTTTAATCCTCCACAGAGAGTTCAAATGCAAAATCTAAAGATGTATCACAAACAAAATAAAGCTGCTGAAGTATTTGTTTAATGTTTATCCAGTTCTGAATCCATTTCTTGGCAAGTGGTCTGTTCTCTCTGTGAAGTGAAAGGGCTGCCTTCACTGCCAAGTGGTTGAAGAATTCAGAACAGGACATGGAAGACTGTATCTGGAGGACAGAAGCCAACTCCCTGAGTCCTGAGTCACAGGTAAAGGATGTTCATGTTCAGCTAATGGAAAACCACAATGCCTGCACACACTTTCATATGAGCACATCTTGCATCTGTTAATTTCTTGAAAGGAAAGCATCCCTGGAGGTGTCTGTAGGATTCCTGCTGGTTTGCATCTTGACATCTTTTATTTCTCTTTCACTAGTATTGTTATTATTTGTTCCCTGAAAAGTTGCTGCTAAAGTGTTGGCTCTGAGATTTGAAGTCCTTGTTTTTTCAGTGACAAAGCCTTCATGGATCTGAGACAAGAATGAGCAACTGGATGTTATTTAATGAAGTTCTTTTGCACTTTTGTAAGCAACTGAGGGACATAGAATATTTGGACTTGTTAAAAAAAACCCAATGTGTATACCTAAATTCTTCAGATACATTACTTTAAAATAGGCACATGCTAAAGTGCCAATTAAGATTACTGTAGATAGTCACTTTTCCTAAAAAAAATAATAAGGGGAAGAGAAAAAAAAATAACAGAAATAAAAAGGTCTCTCTTTACTGAAAGCTGGTTTAGAAGTTATTAGAGACAATCATCTCAGGTCAGGATCCTTTGCACTTGAATGTCTAAAGGAAAATTAATTTCAGCAAGGAAATAATCCAGGAGAAGGGAAGAGGTGAGAAAGGGGACAGATAGGTATTTTAGCACTGAAAAAGGGCAAAGTATGTGACCTTAGTACTTGGGAGGGAAGCTGGACTTCTTGTGGGGTTGGTAAAGAAACAAAAAGTCTTTCCTCTCCAGGTCAATGGTTCAAAGCCAGAGGAAGTCTAAGAATTAGTTGATGGTCTTGATGAAGGGAGTTGATGGTCTTACACTCATTTTGGCTGGTAAGGTCATATTACTACTCAGCCACCTTCTTCAATGGCAAATTTTTCTTGAGCAGAGAAGAAGTGATGAAGGCATAGAAGGCAAATTCATTATTTAGTTCTCACTGGATAACCAGAGGTCAAAACTGAGATACTCTAGTCCTAGTTACCACTTGCAGAGGCTCTTCCAGCTCTTCTAGGCACCAGAGCTTTCAATCCCACAGACTTTCCAAGAATTTGCTTTCTGTACAAAGAGAAAATAGACTTTAGGTCACTTTTCTATGGTACTCTGCAATTCTGTAGAGCCATATAAAGATGGGCACATGGGCTCTAATTTTCAGTGCAGCTGAGCTGTTTCTATTTCCAGTGACTACAGATATTTCTGTATGTACAGCACTTGGAAGTACCCCATCACATTAATGACAGCACTCCATTTGATAGGGTTAATGTGGCCATATCACACTCTCCTGTGTTCCTACATAGATGGGAGAGTAAGGGTATGTGGCAGAGTCCAAACTGTGTCATGGGTGTGAGCTGGAGCTGACCCATGCACACTCCTCCCTTTTTATCTTTGTCTTCCAGAGCCAGCAATATTTCTGGGACCACTGCTGCCTTTCTCTGCCTCTTGCCTTTCACTTTTTCCAGTCCAAGAGCAGGACATCAATGTTGAAAAGCCCAAGATGAGGTCTACTGCCTTGTCAAGCACCTGTCATGGCTCTTCTTCCCCCATTCTTGTATAGTCTTCTATGTCAACAGGGCATCTAGGAGACAACTGAGGGTTGAATCAGTACAGTGGCCATGAAGAGGGGAGGTATGGAAGTTTCTAAAAGCCTGTCCTCCTTCCCCTACAAGCTGGCTGTTCCCTGATAGTGCAGCTGCAACCTCCATCAGCTTATAGAGCAGGCTGTGAATCATTTGCTCAATCCCTGAGTGAGTCCCTCTGCAAACAGTGAGAAACTCCATTAGCAGTGGCAAAGCTCTTCAGCGTACTCTGTGGTGTCTCCTTTTCCTCCCCTCCTCCCTCTTCCCCCTCTCCAGCGCTCCTAATTAGGTCATTAATTCCTAAATCAGGCACACCAAAGCTGCTGCCACGGCAGCACAAGTGTCCCTGCCCATGAGAGAGAAGTGGGCTCAGCACAGAAAGCCAGTACCCACTCACTTCCCAGCTGCTTTGTGTGTTAATGTAACAGCCCTCTGCAGAGGATCCTGTCTGGGGAATGGCAATCTAGTGCTTGCCACTTGTTGAGGTTTTTTTTTTCTTCTCCATAAGCCGCCTGCATTTTATACATATATGTGTGTGTGTGTGTGTGTATGTGTGTGTATTTTTTCCTGGTTTCCTCTTGCTTTCCTCCCCCTGCTAACTTGTGCCTGGCAATTATTTGAAGTGAGCTTTGCGGAGCGCAGGGAGCGGGCGAGCTGCCTGCAGAGCCAAGTCCAGGCCTGTGATTGGAGATGTGGAGCTGATAGCCCTCTTCTTGGCACTCAACCATTTCTTTTGACTTCAAAGCAAGAAACAAAAAAGAAAAAAAAAAGATATTTCAAGGACTTCTTTGGAAAATCACCATTAGATATGATGAGGCTTAGGGCCGTTTCCATGGCAATGGAGCCCTTTTACATTGTGATCATTGCTGCAAAATGGAAATGTTCTTTTGTCTCTGAAAGTCTGTTCACTCATTTATATATATGTGTGTGTGTGTGTGTATTTTTTTCAGCAACAAAAAAATAACAAAAGGAACTAGATCTCATGGAAGGTTCCCTAAAGTGAATCACCTTCTCACCCTGTCAAGTTTTGCTTAATTCTTTAAACTCCTGCATCAAAGCAATAACTTTGCAAGGGTTTGATTTAAGTGAATATTAGCATTTAGGCCATCAGATTAACAGCCTTTTAACAGAAGCTACTAACATTTAATTGTCTCAGAAGACTGAGGACATGATGAACAGAGGTGATCTGCTGACCCAAAAGAGCAAATCAAACTTCTCCCTTTGGCTGTGAGGTGACTGTCACCTCTTTTGTCCTGCTGTGCTCAATGTCTTTGTATCTATTGCTTCATGCTATTACTTTGTCACCACTGATCAGAGTTTGCTTGAAAATCAATGATGCAATCAAATCCCTAGGCTCCCCAAAAACTGTATCACTTTCCTGCAGAGTAGGTGATACAGTGTCTTCATTCAGATATGGAGAATGATATTTGGACACACTGAAAATGAACCCAAACTTTCACAAGAAAATGTCCAAATTCTCTCTTTCTGATGATAAAATTATTTTGGAGTGAAAGGAGAGGTGTGGGGAGGTGGCAAGAGTATACAATTCCAATTTTTACAGCCATTCTTCTGTCTTCAGTTTATATCTGTTACCAGAAATGCCAGGGTAAAAATGCCACAAACAAATGCTACATCTGGCATAGCATTTCTGTGGTTTTGTTCATCTTATGTGGCCCATTCTGAACCTTGCTGAGGTCATAACATACCAGTACATGAATGAGATTGTGCTTGAGAGCAGCTCTGTGATGCAGAGGATCCTCCTAGCCCCTTTCCCTGCACCCAGTGCAGGGCCAGAAACAGGCACAGCCCTGGGGTGTGTGTGATGAGCAAAACCACCCCAGAACCTTTGCTCCCTCCCAGAATCACTCTCATCATTCTTGCCACCCTTAGATGTGCTTTTCTATTCATGATAGCAACAGAAGACTTTGCCTGTAAAAGCTGAGGTTTCTCTCCTGCCAGTTTCCCCATTTGTTGCTTTATTGCCATCTTCAGTGCCAGTTAAACGGAGTTTTCTTCCACTCTCTCTTCACTCTCCTTTTGCTTGCATAAAACATGATGCTGTATTGTGAACAATGCAGGAATACATTACATAAATTTCTCTTTGATATCCAGCATGTTTCCTGCTGTAATGGAATCGGAACAGAGCAACCTCTCCTCCCCAACATGTCAGATAACTCTCTATCCGCTCTCCATTAGGACAAATGTCTGCAAGCCTTTGAAGAGCTAAACACCATAAAGGAAAAAGAAAACGTTGAGGGTGCTCCAGTGGGTATCAGTGGAAATAATTGGGTTGAATTAAGTGAAGGGAAAATTTAGGCCAACTAACAGGAATAAAAGAGCAAAAGTCTGTTAGGCTAAGAAGTTGTCTCCACAGCTATTAGCCTGGGGAATAGTCTCAAAGGAAGATGGTGCAAACTTTAAAGAGCAAAATGTATGATTTAGGGAGACAGCCTAGAAAGACAGCTGGTGCAAAATGTATGGCTTTGAGTTGTTTTAAGCTAGATTGAATTGAGGCATTTCAGACCATAATGCTGTACAGAGCACTTTGCTAGGCAGCGTGGAAGATGCTGACTTACTGAAACTCTTCCACATTGACTCCTTGTGCCTTGACAATTTGGAGAGTAGCTCCATGTAGCCTTAAACAATATATCTACACACTGGCTGGCAGCCGAGGTGTTGCAGAGCAGACCACAAATCCCGACTGTTACACAGGATGAACTGGGGGGATTAGATATGTCACTGTCCCCCTGGAGTGGCTGCTTATTCCCTGTTGGAAAGCACACACCCTGTCAAGTCACTCATCGGCAGGGACCTGAAAGCAAAATTTTGCTCTTTGACTTATGTTCCCTTAGCGCTCTCTCCCACGCTGCTCTGGGCTGTGGCATAAAACAGCCTGCAAGATGTCACTGAGACATGCCTGAGCAGGTTGGCATCCCACATGGTCTAATCCATGCAGATTCAATGAGAGACTGGAAGAGAAGCACTCAAGTGCCACCCACACTTCCCGATTCTGACTAGCAACTAAGACTGGAAATGCTACAGATACCTCTAGAGAGTGATGGGAGCAACATGCCTTCTTTCATTTAAAAGTTCCTGCTTTGATTCTTCTTACTACTTCTTTTTAGTACCACATTTTAATGTTTAAAAGCCTCTTGTATTTTTTCTTTTTTTTAATCTCAGAAGAAACTAGAAACCTAATTTTTTCTCCTTGCTGACATGGTCTCCACAAATCCAGTGTCTAAATCCTTGTCTCCATCTGGTGAAGTTCCAGTTCACGGTTCTTACCTCCATATCTTTGTCCTTCACTGCCAACCTCTCCTTATGTTTCTTTTATATTTCTTATTCCGAAGACAATTCCTAAATCAGAGCTGCAGATTGAGACTGGAAAATGAAAGGCAGGCTGGGGTCGTTCTGGATCATGCATTGCTCATGGCTTGGAGCTGGCTGATGGGATGTAACTCTCAATTCTGCATTTCTCCCTAATTGTGTGAAACCCATTATTCTACTGCCAGCTATTCATAGCAGCAAGTTACATCAGGCTGCACTTTCTGGGACTTTTGAATCTGGACATTTTTTGGACAGTAACTGTATTCATTCATCTCTAGTGTCATGCATCTAAAGCTATTAGTAGATATGCTCTTTCAAACCTCCCTTGCTCTGAGACTCCCTGTCCCCTTTGCCATCATAAGCACTCAAAAATTCTTCCAGTTTGCTGCTATCATCTTCCCTCCAGGGCGCTCACTGATCAGATCTTCTCAATGACATGCTAAGTTGTTTTAGTGACATTGATGCATGATGCTGGACTCCATCAGTCTAGCAACCTTTGGGACCAGTCCTAGGGAGTCAGGCAGGCAGACAGCTCAACTTGTCTCCATCAATCAGCAAGTGTGACTTTATTGGCCAGAATGAGGGCTACAGGTGTACACCACTGTCACAGTTTTAAATAAACACGATCAGTTTGCCCAGTGCTAAGCAACTGTTTCTGAGAGCGTGTTGGTAAATGTGTTTATAAAGCATAAGAGTCCAATCCATCAGCCCTCAAAGAGCCTAATCAATATATTCCAATTTGATCTTGGAGAAGTTTCGCCTTTGGGAAGTTTAATTTATTTTAACTCATGACCATGAAAAAATGAACAGCCACAGCACTTTGACAAAATAGAATAAGAGGATGATGTTGTATCCAGCACCTGTTCCATTTCAATTTTCCATTTTACCTGAACAAATCACCCCTATGACTTGAATGACCATGAAAACTGATCGAGCGATGGAGAGAGACTGTGGGCCAAAGGGGAGAGAGAAGGAATAGAATATGGATGGGAAACATAAGATGCAGGACTTCTCAGATGCTTACCTGTGCGAGTCACCTCTCTAGCAGAGCATGGCTGACTTGGAATTAAGTAGTACTTAAAATACAAGGTAAATGTATTCATATTGGAGCTGCACAAGGCTACCTAGTGCTATACCTGGTGTCTGAACAAGCTGTTATCTAGAAGCCTCTTCCTTACATTCATACAAGGCTGTCCTTGGTATGTTCTTGTAAGTTTTTCTTCAATGAACCTACTTCCCATTTCTCCCAATCTCAGTTTTAAGAATTAACTCTATATCTTCCTTTAAAATGTTAGCACAGTCACAATACAGAAGACCATCTGGAGTTCTTCTGGGACACAACCCAATGTTGCAATGTCTGAGCAAATTAGATGTAGAAGTGAGTAGGTGAGGGACACCTCTCCAGAGAACACTTGCCTGAAAATTACAGCTGTGAGTCCTGAACTTACACTTTCTTCTCTGAAGAAATGTGTGGACAAGACCAGGTTTCTGTGGGTTTTATTCCAGCTCATCAGTTGTCCCTTCAGCAGGACATTTTTTGTTTTTCATGTGATCCAGGAGTATTTCAGGTAATCAGTTTGTATTGGTGATGCCTCACCTCTGTTTGAGAGGTTAAGGTCTCAGTGCTCTAGTTAGATCAATGTACAAAATACTTCAAAGTGTATTTAGGAAAAAGACCATGTAAAACAAATGAAACATTCATTCCTCTAACTCTCTAAGGAGTAAAGCCAAGATGCTTGACATACTTGTTATTTTGTGTGTCATGGGTTGTTTTTGTTTTTGTTTTTTCCCAATTCATGCTCCTTTCCAGAGAGGATCTTGTTCAGAATGGACCATGAGATTGCATTATAAAGGGATATCCTTGGTTTTCACTCAAGATGGAGTCTGGAGGAGGAAAACAGGTGTCACCTCATTACCAGAAATCCTTAGTTTTCATCCTGGGAACCACCACTGTGTAAGCAACAATTTTTTTTCTGGCCTTGCCCTATACTGCCAGGAAAGATTTGGGGGAGGAGGCTGTGTTTAATGCTAATTTGTGAAGAATTGAATCTAGTGTCCTCAGCAAATGCAAATCAGTTGTTTATACTGATGCCAGAAAATGTAAAATCAGAAATGAGTGTGTTGATTTTCTTTCCTCCAACTGCATTTCATTCTAATGCTTTCTGCTTTGATGCTTCCTCCCCAATCTTATTTGATATAGCATCAGACCATCTTTTTTATGTCAAACATTTGCTTCAAAGCTTCACATAGCCTGTGCTGGTTGTCAAAAGTTGGAGGCAACACGTTTTAAGCATTCAGCAAGCATTCTTCCAAAAAGAAAGCCACTATTTCTAATGAGTATTTGAGAGTGTGGTGCATTGCAGAAACTGTTTTCTAAGATCTGTCACAAATGATTTAGTTTTATTAGTTTTAATGGCCCTTAGCTACAGGCATGGAATATAAGTGAAAATTAAGATATTTTTCACAAGACGAAAATAGATTTCAATCAGAGAGGGTGGGCATTTCCCTCCCCTAGTTGATCCCCCCTTTATTGTTGTTCCTGAATAGATAGTCCTGCTCCAAGGAAACGACTTCATAGTGCTGTGGCAGACACACATCCCTCTACTGAGCATGAGCTCTACTGACATCAGAGACCCATTTCTTATTCACACATAAAGCTGTTCATTGATAACACCTGCATCATTCCCATTGAAACAGCTTCAAATTCTTTACAAGGATTTGTCCATGGACAGGGACATAGCAAGACATTTTTAGTCACAACTCTAGGTTTGTATTTTATGCTGCTGAACTAGAGAACTCATTGAAACTAATAGTTATTAATTTCCATTCATTATTTCTCTGTTTCCTTTCATTTCTATCTGCTACAGAATTCATATACTTTTTGTATCAGATAAAACCGTGCTCTTCTTGTTTGCATTTTGTTCGTTACAGTTGATGATTTTATTTAGGTTGTGGGTTATTTTGGGTTTTTGTTTTTTTAGAATATGCTTCTATTATGATTTTTATTACATTTCAGTTTGTTTTCAGTGGAGGAAGAGTGGTATAGCTGGGCCAAACACCCATATCGTGAAGGCTGCACCTAGAGACTTCCTGCATGGCTCTGCCAGGTTTGTTGCAAACGTGAACAAAACTGCAAAGGAGAAATGATTCCCTGAAGGGACCTTTGCCCTCCATGACAAACCCCCTACTTTTTCCAGCCACTGTGCCATGTTATTCTTATTCAGCCATAGGTCTTTATGTCCTCTGCAACCCATGAGAGTGAAGGAGTAGCCCATGTTTCCTACTAGAACTCCTCTGTATCACAGGTGAAGAGACTTACTGTGGTAGTCAGTACATAGAGTCCTTTCTTTGGCTCCAGCACTAGAGAAACTCACTGTATTTGCTGTAATAGTTCCAGATTCAAACCTTCCTAAAAACATGAGAATAATCAGTTTCTTTTTTTAATCTGTAGAAGTTTTAAAGGTTCATGGATGCCTGAGGTCTAATACTACTAATACAGAAGTGTGATAACCAAGGAAAGAGACCACATGCACCAGTCATGAGCTCTTCCCATTTAGACTTTGGACACGATTTCCAAGCTAAAAGCATCATTGTTTTTCCCCTTAGGCTCAGTGCTACTTTCTCCATCTGGAATGTGCTCATTGAACTGAGTCTCTCCTGCCTCTTTCATCATCCTCCATAATTAAGCTTTTACAGCTAGAACCTAATTGATAACTTCACTGTTGATTAAAAAGACAGGCTATCTCCACCTCTGCCCACAGCTTCATTGGCTGCATGGTATTAAGAGAACAACCACTTGTTGTCATCGGGGATGTAAGCATTTGGGATCTAAAGACATGAAGGTAGCAAGTTAGGCCTCTTGGTTACCTCAGAGAACAAGGAGACCTACTTGACCAAGTCAGAGTAATTACTCTGGATTTACAGCAGCAGGGCTGGGAATGTGGTTTGGTCAAGAGAGCCAAATGAAATGGTTGTACAGGGTTTCTTCTCTGAGAGCAGCCATGATTTAATGGCAACCTATAATTAATTCATTCATTTACTATTATAATAAATGCATTGCAGCCCTTATAAACATCCATTAAATGTGTCAAGTCCCTTCCTCCCTTCCTCCACGCACACACAATTTCCTTGGCAAGTGAGAAAGTGTAACCAAATCAAAAGGTGAAAAGAAGGATGTTAGATGAAGGGGCCATACGTTCCTCTGTCACTCAAATTCTCATGCTTGAATGAGTAACAAGTACACTGTAGCAATGTTTTAAATGCAATGGATTCTACCCTGAAAAAGTCAAGTTTCATCCTTTTTTGTAGTTACTGGTTTCAGTGGAAGCTCACTGGTTTAATCTTGTGGAGGACACAGCTGTGGCTTTGGCTGGAAATACCTCTGTTGGTGAAACTGAATTCATTGATTTGCATACCCTCTCTATTTAAATACACCAAGTAATCACAGAGGTGACCAACAGGGAGAATTTCAAGTGGTGGGTTGGAGAATGCAACTTTATTTGGGTTTGAAACTCTTCATTTAAATGTTAAACACAGGCAGCAGATATTGCTGGTTTTCCACTGAGATCCCATTTCAGGAACGGGGGGGATCATTTCCTCAACTCCTGCTTTCAGCATTTCATTCTTTCTCTCTTTTTGCTTGCCCCAAAGGAAGTCAGAACAGAGAGATGGCAGGAGAGTAATACCACAAACTATAACACATTGTGTAATTGAAATGGACCATAATCACTAATGTTAAAGACAGTGAATCATTCTAATCGAGGCATGCTCAGCAAACAATGAAAAATTATGTGCCAGAAAAGCTAATGCTGGTTTTAAAATGAACAGAAATGAGGCGAAATGGAACCTCACTCTTTATTCATGAAGGTCAATTTAACGTGATTATTTTTTCCCTGGCATCACAGCTTCGTGATTACTGTTGTATACCTCAGTGCTATTTTCTAACCTAATAACAGTAAAAAATAACCAGCTGGTGATGATTCTGTTTAAAGCAGAGACTAAATGCTCACAGAACCCTGCCACTGAACAGTTGCACATGCTAATCAGACACAGCTCAGCCAGATTCCCAATAGAGTCTGTATTTTGCAAATTTCAACTGGTTGACTACATTGAGAAATTAGATTATGCCTCGGACATTCAAGGCTCAGAGTGATCTGCGTTCATTCATTCCTCCTGGGTGAAATCAAACCTTCCATAGATCCAGCCAGGCACTTTTAATTCATCCCACTCCATATCTTCCCATAATATTTACCATCGTGTGGTACAATCGCTTTAGGGACTCGGTGTTTCAGTGCAGGCGACAGGGTCTGATTCTCCCTGGATGTATTCTCACTTTGGAGGAGAAAACCAGCTTCTATTCAGTGAAATTACTCTTGGTGTCAGTCAGGGACAGCAAGGAAAGGATTCATCCTCCCAGCATATGTGAGACAAAAGGAGGGCTGTGCTGACAATGTTTGGAGGAAAGCCAACACCACTAATAATTGATAATTTCCAGACTTGCCAATAAGAATCGTGAATTTCAAGGAGGGAGAAGCAGGAGGAGGGAGGAAAAAAAAAAGTTAATTAAAAAAAATGCCCAAATGTTTTTTAGCTGGGAGGAAGGTGTTGTTTACACTACAATGTTGGAATACCTTTTGTTTTATTTCTCAGCTGTCTGTAGTTCTTAACAGTAACATTACTGAGGTTTATACTATACAAATACAGATCTATTTAATATATAAATACATGTATTTTTGTTACGCTTAACTTATTTTTTTTTAAGTTTTGCTAAAGTCCCAGAGTGACAAATTAGTAAAGAGGCAGAGCTTTGCCAGGGAGCCTTCATTAGATCAGCACTAATAACTTCTTTCAGCAGCCATGGATAGCTTCTGACATCACAGCTCAAGCTTGTCCGAAAGCTAATTATTTTCCCTGTTATAAAACAAAGGTTCTGTATCAAAGGCCCATAATGTGACACGGCACACGCTCCAGATGCACTGATTTGCAAAATAAATCAACTGTGTCAGGGTGGAATTTGGAGGAGAAATTACAACAAATTGCAATTATACTTGCAGTGGTACACTATTTAAATGCATTGTCAATTTGTTAAATGCAAGGCACCATGTGTGTCTTTTTTTTCCAGGTTGCTTATGGGGGAATTCAAGAGGAAAAGAAGCCTTGTCTGTCAAAAAAAGAGAAAAATCTACTTCTCCCCTCCATCCCCTATCTTCCAGACTACAGATGCTGTCATAGCAGGCTTTATAAAAAATTTAAATGGTGTCATAGGAAGGCAGACATAACTAGCAAGAGCAAATAGTTGCAGCCAGGCCCTGGCAGAACAAATGAAGAGATGTGTTTAATAACAGCATTCAAAACCTTCCTGATTTTGTTATCTTGTTTAGGCTGCCACTGAAACATCTCTCCACATAATACATCAGGGTGGGAGATTTGTTTGCTTTGTTTTCTTTCTCCACAGGGAGACAGTTTTCTTTCCTTTCCCCTTTTTCTCTTCCTTGCATTCTCTTTTCTAAACTGTGACAAAACAGTGTCAGGGACCCACCCTCCCAAAAGGCCACATGTCAAGATGATGAACAAGGTCCAAGCACAGGATTCCTCAGGATCCTGCTCCCATCAGCATGTCTCACCCTGAGGGGTTCGGTGAGATTAGGACTGTGGGATGATGGCAGGAAAGACCAGAGGTCTGGTCTTCATAGGCTGGTGTGTCCAAAAATTTCCCAGTGGACTCAAAGCTCAAGTGAAATGGTCATTTTCCCATTACACCTCAGAAGTTATGTCTTCTATAAGGCCAGACACTGCAGAAGGCAATTAGAGCACTTTGACTCTCACTTTCCCCCAGCCTCATGGTGTTAGCTCATGGTGTCGTCTTTGTGACTCTGCTTTGTGTTTTATTACAGTTTTTCCTTTCCTATCCCCTCCTTAATTTATTTTCTCAGCTCCTCCTCCTTTTATCTGCTCGTGACTGTGTATTTTCAGCCTCTAATTTCTGCCACATTTCCTGTTTGAACTTCTCCTGTTCCATCTCCTTTCCCATGCTAATGTCGTCTGTTTACTCTTTGGAAACGTTTTTCCTTTCATTTCCAGAGCTTGTTTCCCTTTGATTTGTGTTTCTCTGTGTGTATGTACACACATACAGAATATGTATACACACATATATGTATACATAAATCTTGAAGCTTTAGCTTTTTGCATTTTGAAACTATCCAGTCCCTGGAGTCGGTTTGTTATTCTGGTCTCATTCACTTTATTGAGTTATTTTCTTTGCTGCTATCAGTCTCTAAATACAATCCAGTAAAGATACAGCAATGATTTTTGACAACCTGACCTTTCTCTGCTTTCTTACACTTGTTTAATTAGGTACCACATGCAGCTGTGACTTGATCTTTCCAGTTTTCCGACCTCCCCCACCCCTACCTGGAGGAGGGAGGGGAATGAAAAACGAGAGAGATGTTGTTGAAAGAAGGTCATTTTTGACAGGTCTGCCAGTTATTTCAGACATTGGAAGGCCAGCAAGTTCTGCAGGAGTGGCAGAATGCTGTCTGTATTTTGCTTAACAAGTTAGGGAAAACTTTTGGCTGGGAGAGGTAGGGAATTAGGTGATTTATTGGTTTGATGAGGGCCTGCAGTGATTTTTCCAGTTTAAAGACAAATATGACAAACAAAATAGGAAAGTGAGTAAAGGTCTGCCAAGTTTGTGCTTTGGCAAGCTGGCATCTCTAGGGTAGCCAGGCTGTGGGGGTGTCTAGACAGACAGGAGGGATGCCTTCTCAAGTCCTTAGGAAAGGAAATCATTGATGCTGTCTTCAAGGTGTGATGCTAAGCAATCATTATGAGTAGAATGTTGTTTTTCGCTTTCCAAGTGCTTTCCAAGCATCAGTTTTGGAAGTATATGATTTCATTTGTAACATCAAAGATTCTTTTTCAGAGTCTGGTGGACCCACATGGCTATTGAGCCTAGTTATCTCAGGAAGTCCTCAGCAGAATGTAGTATGAGTTTTCACCCTTGTCAGCAGCCATGGGAATGAAAAGCCAGAATGAATGATTTGCCCAAGAACTAGCCTCTTCATGGCCATTTTGGCCAAATGTATGGGCATGGGGAGTGTTTTGCTGTTGTCCTATGGAAAATGCGATCACCCATTCAGACACACACAATATCCCTCTTCATCTGACAGAGCGGTTGGGGCTTGCACCTAGTGGCAATGTGTTGTCCACAGGCTGTGGTCACATCTTCCAGGACAGCTTATTTCAAGTTTTATTTTTCAGAATTATCCCAGTTTGGCAATGGTAGTTGGTAGATTTTCCCTTTGTAATACATGTGCTAACTCAAACAATCTGCTGCAGTGCCATTCAAAGCCCATGGAAGACAACTGGAGTCCTTCAGCTTTCTGATGTCCTCCAGTACTAATCCTCCTGTCCTGACACAGGCAGGTCTCCCACTGACTCCCAGGTGCATGCATTACTTGTATTTTGGTATGGATATTATTTAAGCAAAAGGACATGACAAACTGCCTAGTAACGCTGATTAATGGGCGCCCCTGGGGAATAGTGAAGCATGAGATGAAGTTAAATAATTCCAATGTGCATTACTCAACACTGCTACACCACCTGAAGTGTCTCATTGTGCCTAAAAAATGAATTCCCTTTTAAAAAGGAACATTTTTAATGTTTCACATTAATTTTCTCAAAAGTCCTTACGCTATGAAAAATATTCCCTGTGGAAAACCCTCTTCCCACCTCCACCATCACTGCCTCCCACCCAGAATTGCCCTACAGGTGTCCAATGTATCTTTCACAAGGTGAATTAGCTCAGTGCATGTACTGATAACCCACTTGCATCCCTTGATTTATACTGTACACTCATGTGGTGTTGCTTTGAAAACCAATGGATTTTTCATGCGATGCAAAGCTGACTAAAATACATTCTCACTGGCAGACCACCACAGAAAATGGTTCTGAGCCCTTGGGCTACATCCTCAACTGTCTCAAAACACCACAAACATCAATTAAAACTTGCACAAGCTCCAAAGGTCTCTTTGGTGTTAATGGCACCATTTTTTGGCTAAGCCCATTCTTATGGGCACAAAATCTGCCCTGAATTAAGTGTGATTTTGCACACAAAAGTGGCAGCTTCTAATGTCCTTGGGCTTCATAATAGTTCATAAGGGAAAGGCTTCATTTTTTTTCCAGTATCTTGCAATGCTGGCTCTAAAGTGATCATTCAGACATTTTATGTTGTACAAGTGCTTTAGTCAGATCTAGCAGAGAATTTAAGCTAAAAAAAAAGTCTTCCTGATGCTTAGTTAAACAAATCTTATACTAATAGTAGGCCATAGTTCTTTCCCTTCTGATTTTATTAAAATCTATAGTTACTAAAGATCAGAGATTTAATGCAAGAATATAAAACAGCATTCTCTGATTGTATTCAAAACAGATACCAGATACAGCTGTCACCCACTTCATTCTTACAACAAAAACATCCAGACACAGATAAGAACTGCTGGGTCATTTATCACATGCTTCCCCTCAAAAGATTACAAAGATAATATAGAAAACAACATTTTCCAGAAGAAAAGAAACTCTTGTTTGAAATTCACCTGAAATATTAGTGCATGTTATATAATGAAGAGTGATACTGTATCCACTTAGAAAAAGAAAGGGGGTACATTATAGGGATACTTGTAGCACTCTTTTGCTGGGGGAGGAAGTGCTGGGAAGCAAAGTTTAATATCTAAGGGTAAACTTGGGCAAGGCTTGTATTTGTTTCCTTGAGACATAGAAATTCGTGTGTGTCAAATCAGCTCAGGGACCTGTGGCCTTTTAAACTACTGGAAAACAGCATTTATTTCACCAAAACCTGTGATTTAATTTGATGCTAAAAAAGGCCAGTGGCCCACTTTTTAACCTCTGCAATTTTAACCCCTGTCAGTTTATTAGAAGAAAATAAAAAATAGAAGAGTATTTAAATAACTGTGGTTCAGCTGCAGGGCTGCCAGCACAGGTGTGAATTCTGTACCAACAAAGTGAGCCTTCAAAGGAGAAACTGCCCTTCTCATGCGATGCCCCTGGGCAGGCAGCAAAGTGCTGTGAATAACACAATCCCAAGCCTCATCCTAAGGCTAATATCCTGCGTGATGAATTTCAAGACAGAGCAAATTTCGACAGTCCCGTGATGAGAAGCTGGAATTTGCATTGCAAATGCTGGTGCAGGTGTGAGGGGTGCTGTCACACAGGTGGTGGGGCTGGCTCACGTGGTGGCTGTCACTTCTCCCAGGCACCGTGGGTGGGTTTTACAGTGACTTCTCAACAGCCTCAGCTGTCCTTAGGGTAGAGAATGTGACAGTTGTGTTCCGTAATGCCCTGCGTCATGGGCACTTCACTGCTCCCTTGAGATCACAGAAACAATTTGACTTACTGACAGTCCTCTGTTTCATTCTGAGAGGACTACTGAAAATACTGTGTTTAGGGTCTAGTCCTCTACTTCACTTGCTCAGTCTGAAGACAGCCCTGCTGCAGAGTAGAAAGTTCACCAGTCAGGGAAAGGACCCAGCTGGGACAGTAAGGATACTCCAGTGGGATCTGACCATTGTTCAACTAGGAGGTCTGGAGATAAGGCAAAATAACAGCTGAATCCTGCTTTGTATCTGCAAGCTTTGTTGATCCAGAGCTCAGAAAGGCCTTGTTAAATCCTAGTATAAGAAGATGATCTAGAAGGGACCCATTTTCAGTGCCCATCAAGAAACACGGTGGACCTTAAAAAATTTCAAAGTTGGGCTGCTTGGTTTTAAACATTGCAGCTAGAGGTTTTAAATGAGTCAGGTATCAGTGCAAAGAGGCAATCAATTCTTACCATTGGTCTAAAGAGAGGGCCTCAAATATAGGGAAGTGCTGGTACAAGTCCCTTGCACATCCTTCAGGTCCAGGCTCAGATAAAAACTCCAAATCTGAAGACAGTCTCTGTAAAGTTTTGGGACATGTAACAGGTCTGTGTGCAGGGTTTGTGAAGGACTGGGTTAGTGACAGAGAAGTAAAAAGTGCTCTGTCATCTGTCACAGGCTCCACACAGGTCTTCAAGGTCTACAGACACCAAAACTACATATCTGCAAATTATTGAGTCACTGAAGTAATTATTGAATTGGATACCACTCAAATCTGCTCTGCTCTTTATTTTACACAATGAATCACCATTTATTGGGCCATAAATTCATTTGAAAGAGGTGTAGCAGATCCAGGTTGGGGACGTGCTGCAGAGGTTTGGGAACAAAGCTGAAAATGCAAAGGCTGGCTCCTCTCCACAGGGCTCTCTGACATGTTGATGGTGCTTTGTAATCCGTAGTGAAGACACTCAGTACCTTGCCATCCATGGTGGGCTGCCAGGGTAGGGCTGAAACAGGTGAAAGACTCATGTAAGGAGAAATAAATTCTTTCCCTATGCACCAGGATTCTCTCTGCTCTTTTTTTGTGTTGCTTTCTCCGCCACTCTCTCAGCCATCTTCTTCAACTCTCAATCCATCAAGCCAACTTTCCATCTGACAATGTATTTTATTTTCTTAAAGTGTGTCTTCACCAAGGATTCACTGGGGTAGTTGTTTGTTTATTTGTTTTCTCTTCTGGGAAATGGTTTAAACTACCATGCTTTGATCACCTATTTCCCTCATGCACACACACAGGCAAGAAATAAAAACATTTCCAGTGCAAATAGGATCTGTTTTGCAAACGTCCTACTTTTGGGGGGGGGGATAGTGAGGGAAAATGCTTCATCACAAATATTTTAAATATCCTCTTGTTCTCTCCTGCTCTTGCTCTCTTGGCAGCTGGTAGAAGCAGATTTTTTTGAATTGCCATCCAGCACTGAGAACTGATGGAGTTTTGTTAAACTCACAGGTTTCACAGGACTGACACTGTCCAACAAAGTATCTTATTTTTGTTTAAAATCTTTGCCACCACAACCACCTTCCCTTGTTCCTATACAATTAAAAATTTTGCCTTTTGGAGGCCTAGATTAGACAGGTACCACTCAGCTGGTAAGTAGGAACCAAAGTTACACATCCCTATTCAATCTGATGCAGTCAATCAATTGCTCAGTAAAACAATCTGGTAATTTTTCCCTAGTACTAGATGTTCTTTCTAGGCTCAGCTTCTTCTACCTGCAGAAAGGATTCTCATTTTTTTGAAGATATCTTTCTGTCAGAAGGAAAAGAAAGAGCAGATTTTCTGTGCTGCTCACCATCTCTGAGCTAGCAAGTAGAAGAAAAACTCATCAAAATGCCATGAATTACTTTATGCTTCTAATTGCAAAAGTCTTTGTTTTTTCCATCTGTCACTGACAAGGACTCAGTTTCACAAAACTGTTACATAAAAAAAAAAAAAGAATTGGGAGGTTTTTTGCCAATTTGAACACGGAAAGCAGTAGTGAGTCTGCAAACTTGGATGAAATTCAGTTACATCTTGCACCGTGAACTTGAAAACCTCAGTTTGGCTGAGAAAATATGTTAGAAAGTGAAAAAGCAGATGCTGCTTTCCAGGTCTGTCACTCACTTTTTAAATGTATTGTTCAATAATCGCTAAAACATAGTTTTCTCATGTGTTAAAACATCTGGGATTCGACATCTCTCTTAACCCAGATCACTGGGAATCCTGAACTGATTCACCAGGTTTCACAGAACAGAGCAGGTAACTTGACTGGGTTTAATCCCATTAGTGGAATGTCCACGTTTCACCAGCTTTAGCTCACAGATCTGTACTGTCAGCAAGCACTGCTTTTGTGTGCACAGAGAAAGTTGATGTTTTGCAAGAACATACCAGAGAACAGACTGAATGCCCAAACAAACTGTGTTTGCACGCTTGTCTGTGGCAATGTAGAGAGGGGATAGAGAGGGAACTGTGTGGGCAATTAAAGAATTGGCACCCACTGGTGGCTGTGTGTACTAGCTCTCCCTGTGAGCCAAACAAAAGCTGCTTCTGAGTTTGACCTACAGAAATGTGTCTCTCAGACACATGGTGTGGTCTAACACTGAAGAGGAGGTTTATTTAAAGCTCATTTTACTGTATTTCTTCCAAGTTACTTGACACCCCCAGCAGAACTTTGGGGGCATTGCACCAAGCGCCATCCTTTCACCTGGAGTATTGTGTCCAGTTCTGGAGACCTCAACGTAAGAAGGACATTGAGCTGTTGGAATGGATCAGAGGAGGGCCATGAAGATGATGAAAGGGCTAGAGCACCTCCTTTATGAGGACAGGCTGAAAGAGTTTGGGTTGTTCAGTCTGGAGAAGAGAAGGCTCAGGGGGGACCTCATAGTAGCTTCTCAATACCTGAAGGGGGCCTATGGAAAGGCTGGAGTAGGACTTTTTAATAGGATATGTGATGGCAGGACTAGGAATAATGATGTAAATTGGAAGAGGGGAGATTTAGGCTAGATATAAGCAAGAAATTCTTTATGGTGGGGGTGGTGAGATGCTGGAACAGGTTGCCCAAAGAGGTTGTGGATGGCCCCTCTCTGGAGGTGTTTAAGGCCAGGCTGTGAGAGACCCTGAGCAACCTGATCTCGTGGGAGGTGTCCCTGGCTATAGCAGGAGGGTTGGAACTAGATGATCTTAAGTTCCATTCCAAACCATTCTGTGATTCTATGAGCCTTGAATGCAAAATGGCCTTGGCCACCTCACCCATGTTCCACGTTCTGTTGTAGCTCACCCAAAGGTAGGCAGGAATGTTGTGTAAAATAAAGATTAGGCTTTAAAAAACAAGTAATTTGCTGGTCACTGATAGTGCATTAATTAGCATCATTCTGTCCCTGCTTTAAGAAAAATGGTCCCCAGATGGCTTCAGACTGAGAAAAAAATGTAGTTTTTGTTCTAGCAATCCTGTTTGTTTCCTGCCACCACCCCTCCAGCTACCCTCTAATTGAACAAAGTGGACTTAATTTGAATTAAACTGTCAAAAATCTTCCACTTAAATTGATTTATCAGCCTCCCCGGCTGAAATGGATTCAATTCTGCACAATATATATGAAGTGTGTGTTGATGGATTGCATTTCACAGAATGGAAACATTTTTTATGCATCTTCATTAGATTCAGCTCAGGTATGCAAAGGAAAAGGGGAGAAGAGCGGGAAGGAGGGAGGGGAGAATAAATGTGCAAGAGCACATGAGGGAGGAGAGAACTCTAGCTTGAGAGTAATGAAAATAAATTTCCCATTACTTTGTGTGTTCAGAGGCCATACAATGTTCTTGTTGCCCCCATACACCCACAGGCATCTCTGGTGGCAATTCCATGTGATGTCAGGCATAATTTTTTTGCAAACTCAAGGTCCCTTCACGAGAGATAGTCCTTTCTCCATATGCTACTAGCTCTTCTCCCCAACCCCTCTCTCCTTTCCCATGTTTGAAAATAGAAATCTCATCACTAGCTCATCTCTAGACCCATATGTGATTCCATCCAAGCAAACTGACGTGGCTTTTTAGGGTTCTTATATCTTAGGAAGGGTTATTGTCCCAGTTGCCCACCCAGTGGGGTACATTGGATCCAGTTACACAGTTGCTGAGCTGACTTAATTAAGGAGGAAAAGAGAAGATTGTTGACAAACTAAAAAGAGAGAGACACTCCCATAGCAGGTGAACTGCCTGCTCTGAAGCACTTCCCACAGGGTCCCTGACCAGCAATACAGGTTGGGTTGGAAGATAATGATCCTTTCATTCAATATGGCTCTGTCTGGGGAAACACAGACATCTACCCTTGGACAGGGAATGGCACTTATAAGACACACAAAGGAATATGCTGGGCTGGCCAATATGCTATGGACCAGGAGACCACCATGACTGTGTGTCTGATCTGCCCCCAGGACAGTCAAACCAAACTTTTCCCTAGTGAGATGCCTTTTAAAAGGAGGCTTGTATGGATGGGGCACAGAGAAAGAAAAATCAAGAGTTTCAGCCTGCTCCACTAAAAGCCTTTCAATTATAAAAAAATGTTATTGTCTTTATTTCTGCTCTTTTCCTGACCTAGAATGTGTTTAATGCAGTAGGAACCATTTGACAAACTCAATTAATTTCTATTTAGAATAAGGTACTTAACTGAAGAGTTTTAGATGAACTAGGGCAGGTGCAGTTTGACTCTTTGATTGATTGAATTAAACTTCTATTCATTTCCAGCCATGCCAGATCAAAAAATTTTTCAGCATTTTTCCATCTTGTCTTCCTTCTGTTTGACATGTTCTCTTTCCCTTCTTCTGAACAGGAGAATGGTGGATGGGTTTCAAAAGGTTTCTGAAAATGGTTTAAGTAAATGTCACTGAGAATACCCAAGTGAAGATGCCTGATGTGGAAAAGGCAAAAGAATTGGGCATGGACAGGCTGTTTCTTGGAAGGTATCTGAACAGACTTGATGCTTGATGCCAAGTGAAGCTGGATGGGATGGATTTTTCTGAATCGTTTGGCATGTGGAGTGCTGAGCACCTCATCCTTCTGCAGGTAACAAAACCTCTGCAAACAAAACCTGTGGTTTCAGTTAAAGTCCTTCTCCGCTGGCCTCCCTGAAAGCTGATCAAAGTCATCAGGATTATTTCCCATGGTTTCAGGAGATTTTGAAAAGGTCAATTTCTCGTGAAACCTGCCTGCAGAAACCAGAGAGCTCTGCTACTAGATGACTGAAACAGTAACATTTGGTTCCAAATCTGGAACCCACATCTTTTCTGATGAAGGTTGCTGCAAGGAGATGCCAAAAGTCTGCTCCCTTACACCCCCTCCCTCATGCTCTTTCACCAGCAAGAATATGAATCATGCCCTGAAGAAAGCTGTCAGTGAGGGATGATTTTCCTGTGATTATTGCCTGGGTGAGAGATTATGCCTTGTTTTTTTGCAAACTGCCTTATTTGCAGAGCAGAACGCAATGGGCTCATGTCCAATTGATACATTCCTCTTCAAACAGCAGATCCAACTACAGAGTGAGATGCAAATTTAATTATTCCACATGTAGGAAACAGAAATGGAATCTCATTGTTAAATTTGTTCTCCTACGTCTGAAAGATAAAAAATAAAAAAAAGATGCTGAAGTGGCCTGTGTGAGCTGAATACATTTCACTCCCTAGTGCTGGAGAGAAATGAACTCCTCTGATGCTGCAGAAGCTTCCCTGGATAGAATTACTTTTCTTTTCTTTTTTTTTTAGCTTTTCCATATTCAGTATTACCATGAGCTGCTGAATCTTCTTTCTCATGTGCCTTTTCCATCCCATTTTCAGGGGGTGTTTTGGGACTACTCCTCTTTGAAAATGCTCCTAGAGGATGAGAATGAGGTAGATGGACCTTAAACAGTGAGACATCTAGACCAGAGCAGAGACAAATAGTTTGTCTTAAGGGATTTGTTCCACTTAGCTCAGTTAAAGCTACTTAGGAGACCACTGTGTAATGTGTAGACTCCATTTGCTGCTGACATTTACAGTGGGATGGGAGACCTCACCCATGGTTCTATTTCTCTATTGTTGTCTGCAGTTTCTAAGAGGGAAAGGGTTCAAAGGTTTTGCCCTCTTCTTTTGTCTCTTTCTCTCTTTGTCCACTCATTGCTGCAGCTTTCTTCATGCCCTGTTTAGATAGTTCTAGTTGCAATGGAGCAGAGATTTACTGAGGGCATGCATAACAAATGGATGAAGTTTGTGGTAGGGAGCACCATGCTCTGGTGCTGAATGACGTGATTGTCTTGAGTTCATGGACTTATTTATGTAGAAGTGACTCTAGTAGGTCTACTTTAAAGGCAAGCAAACCTTCCTTCTTTCCTTCCTTTACTCCTTCCCTCCTTCCTTCCTTCCATCCATTCCTCTCAATAGTACTTGGTTCCAGGAACTGGTACTCCATAGAGAGGAGAACCAAGAAAGTTCCTTGAATCACCCCCTGCAAGAACTGTGGTCTCTTGAACTTGCAATTCAGGGACCACAGCTTTTGTCTCAAGGGCAATTTATTTCATCTTTTTTGGACAGCAGTGGGAATCCCATTCTCAAACTAAATGTAACTGATGAGATCTGTCCTAGCAGGCAGCAACAGAGCCTAAAGCCACTCGCCCTTACCTGCATTAGACTGACTGCTGCCCCAGAGCCAGTGTCACACTCTGTCCAGTGATGGATTAGCCAGACCCATTCATTACAGCTCATACTTTTCGATAGCAGGAATAGATCCTGTACACTGTCACCCAGAGGAGAGCTCTGTCTTTTACCTCCCAACACATCCCTCATAGCCCTAAGCTATTGAGTAACATCAACACTGTATATGGATGGGGAAAATGCCCATGAAAGAAGTCTGTGTAATAGATAACGTATCACCAAGCAGAGCAGAAGCACTCCTGAGGCACTCATCTCCTGCTGTTCATTTGCAGATGCCTGCAGGATCATCTTTTTCCAAGAGCTGCCTGTAATTTACTTCTAGAGGCATGCTCTGTTTCTGCACACAAACATATCAAGAAGATCTGCTTTGTTTGAGTAAATTTCCCTACCAGGAGCACAAGAAGGAGTGAGCAGGACTCTATAGACAGGAGCAGAGTGTGATGGTGTTCAAATCCCTGCTGCACATCAGCCACGTCCTTTTCAAAAAGAGTACCTTTCCTGAAATGATCAAGGAGGATATGAGTGGCAGGTGTTTGGTGGTTTTTAAACATATCATTTCTGCACTGTGGTTTTCAGTGTAACCCCCAGATAAATGCGCAGGTGAGGGGGCGAAGAGCTGCAACACAAGGGCAGCCAGAGGCAAGATTTTTTTAATTAGCTTTTACCCAGGAAGAAGTGTTTGTGTGGCCACACTTTTAGCTCAGGGGAATCCTTAACCCAGCCTTGTATAGCCTGAGCCTGCTTACCGCAAAAAGGAGTTAGGCAAACAGGGGGAATAAACATCAGGTCACAGCAAAAAGAACATAATTTTCTCCCAAACTCTTTCTATGTTTACCTTATAAAATGATCAACACATTTGCACCGTATCAAACTGTGCAGATGAAGCATTAAAAGGTCAGCCGTTAACCTGCAGAAGCAAAGAGACTTCACATCTCTCTCTTAAAGACGATATTCCATTCTCAATAGGTCCCCCTGGCCTTCCTATAATAACATCAATGCTCCAAGTGGCCATATAGAGGCTCTCATTTGCTGTGCGTGGAACCTCTTCATTAAGACTCAAACTCCCACTGTGAGGATAGGAGCTGGCTTTCTTACGGCACTTGAGCAACTGGGGAAACTGAGACATGAGGATGTGAAATTCTTTAACGAGAAAAAAGAAAAAATCAGCCTGCAATTCCTTCTTCTCAGCTTCTTGTTTCAAACTTAGAATCATAGAATCAGAGTATGTGGGGTGATACATTCAAAATATTATGCAATTGGGAAAACTCTAAAGATCTTAGATCCCTTTTGACTAAACTGTTGATCTTGTCATCATACTACAACAAAACGTCTTTTGATGCAGTAATAACTTGTAGGAATAGGAAAATCAGAGGCAATACAAAAGCAAGGTGTGTATCATGTCTCAGGCTGGCCTACCTTTATGAGGATTATTATTTAGACCATTTGGCCAGATGTGAACTAATCTCCCTTGAACCTCTCTGCAGACCTGTTTCTTAGAACCTGGCATGGCTGTGCCTTTGCTTACATTCTACTTCAGAACAGAATTTAAGGCCCTGTTTATCTTTAAGGCTCCTGGTAGATGCAAGAACTTTTGAGGTGTTTTTCACTGAAGAATGAGCCCTTCGATGAATCAAAGCCCTGTTACGTCCCTGTAGCAGATGGGAGAGGCAAAAGCCTGGCCCCACCTGCCTGACTTGCTAATGGAGCAGCTGAGCCAGAATACAGATGTTGCTGCACTTACCTCTGTTTCACAGAGGAGAGGATTGGGGTGGAAGGAGGTTTGAGATTTAGAGCATACCCATACTCAGAAGGCTATGCAAATTACTTATTACTCTGGCTTCAAGCCTGTGCTTGGAGGTACGATACAGGTTAATTAAAGACACAAGAGAGTACAGGGAAGATGCACAGATTGGATGAGGCAACAGTGGTGTGGCAAAGACTGAGGAAAGATGTCCCATGTTGGCTCCTGGAGAGAAAATTGATGCCACTAACCAGCTTTGCCCTTTATTTTTACCAGAGAGGAAAAGCACAGCATCAAAGCACTGAGTAGAGCTGATGCAGAAGAACAGTCACTGTTGATCCTGATTGTCCCAGTGATGTGGGAAAACTGGGACAAATTTCTGTCTCTTTTCCCAAAAATCATGTGTCCCTACTCAGCTGTGTACAGCCTGCTGATGAGTTTTGGAGGGGAATGAGTTTCATTTTCCTCAAACAATGGAGCAGGTTTTCCAGTCTTTTCACATATTGAAATCATGAAAGCATGGGGTGTGTTTCTGGAAGACAGGTTTTAGTTGCACACCTTCTGTTCTGAGGGTCAGAACAGGGACAATCATGTAAATTTGGCAATGTCTAGTATGGAGGGTGTCAAGCTAAATGACCCAATAACTTTTCCATGTCTCAAACATATTAGTGGTCCTTGTATGCCAGGAATGTTACACCTCTTTTCCACATGTTAGGGCCACAGCAGAGAAATTGGTATGGAATTGTTGTTTCTGCTGCTTCTGCAAGCACTAAATCTTGTTTTGCTTTTCCTATTTTCTTTTCTTCATTTTTTTTTAATAGCTATCCAGGCTCCTTTACTGAAGCCATAAAAAATACAAGTTATGAAAAGCAAAAAAAAAGGAAAAAAAAAGGGAGGAACGTGTCTTTGTGTGTGTTTGCAGACTGAGTAGCACAAGAGGGGACCTGATCTTCAATATGTTTGTAAGACGCATCACACAATAGAGACCTGAATTGAGCCCTCCAGGCACAACTGTAATATAAATATTAATTAACATTAATGGTCTGTGGCCTTGCCTGTCAGCTGGAAGCCAGCAAAACTGTGCATGGCAGAGTAGCATTAATTTGTTGTTGAAGTCCCTGAAAGCAGTGAGTCCCGTGGTACAACGTGCACAGCAGTTTCACCCCCACTTGCCCACCCTGTTCTGCTTCTGGATCCTTCCCAGAGAGGGAAATCACAACTAGGATGAGATGCTGGGGCTGTTTCAAAGAGCAGTAGGGATACAGGAGGGAGACAGGTTCATCGCTGAGCTTGATACCTTACTGAGGGCTCTTTGTGTTGCATTCCAGGCATAGTGCCATGCATTTGACGTGCTGGGAATCCTGCATCCAAACAGTGGGTCATGCTTTTAAAAGCTTCTTCTTTTCTCCTGGGTAGGTAATTTTTAGTTGCTCTTCATTCTTCTTGCAGCCAGGCACAAAGCAATTGTTTGGGGGGTCTCCAGCTGGAACATCTCAGGTTCACACACGGACCCCTACTAGGGGCCCAATTCTCAGCAACAGCATCTCTCCTGCTCTCCCTCCCTCCTTCCCTCTGCAAGCACCTCCAATGAATTATTAATTGCAGCTCATCCAATTAAAGGGCTCCTGCATGTTAATAATTCATGGCTCCTCGTCAGAGCTGTTTGCTGGCAGGCCAGGGTTTGGGGCTTGGGTGAACTGAGAGGAGTGAGGTGCAATAAAGAAAGGAAGAAATCAATAGTGTAGCACAGACTGTACACATCCAGGAGACTCTCTATTATACCTGAAAATTGCTTTCTGTGATTGCTACCATCATTACTTCTGTATTTATTTTTTAACGACTCGTCCATCATGAAGCCCGTATACATAACAAAAAAGGCCAATTGCACTAAAACAGTTAAATTCTTTTAATACCTGATGCTGGGTGAAAGTAGTAATGAGTTCATTTTGTCTATACTCCCTCTTATGGTGAAACCTTCCTCATCCAGAAGCCAGTTTCATTGCTATCTCCGTATGTTAGAATAGATCTACTATTTTTCCCTCTGGAAATGGACTCATCAATGGATGTTCATGGAAGCAACCTGCAGGTGAGCAGCTCTGACATTAGTATACAACAGCAGTGTCCAAGACATGAGAATAATACAAGAGTATTCAGAGGAAGCTGTTGCCAAACCAACCTTTTATCAGGGCAAAGGGGAAAGGAAAGAGGACTGGAAACCTCTCTTAAGGTTTGAGGTGAGTTGGCATTATGAAAAAGGTAGACAAATCTGGGAGGAGGGCCATGGAAACTCTGCACATTAGGGGGGATATGCTATCCTACAAGGCAGATTTGAGAAATGAATGAAAATAAATTGTAGATTTAAGTTCCTGGGAAGCTGTGCTCATCCTGGCAAATGGTCAATCTCCTTGTTGCCTCAGAAAAGGAAGCACACAAAGAATGAAGAAAGCCAGAGAAGCTCAAAGTAGAAATAAGAACAACTTTTTTGCCTGTGATGGCAGCCTACTGCATAAAAGTACTTAATGAGATTTTCAACAAAGGTATGCAAGGGAAACCACACCAAGACTCAAAGCCTCGTGAAAGATGTGCCACAAACTCTGGGTAAGGGTTTACTGTCAATAAATAACCCAGTAAAATGGTGTGGACTTATATTGGGCAGGAAGTCATCTTAAATCAAATAACTGTGTCCTCAGAAGTCTTTTGTCTCTAGAATGGTCCCTCTTTAATAGGGGTCATACCCTCTTTTTATAAGCTTGAGGACTATGAAGAGGAGGTCAGACATTGTCTGGAAGCCAGGAAACTCTTCCTTCCGTGTTGGCGACATTGCGCTTTAAACCACATTTAATAGAAATCATAAAAAAGCCCATTGCTGATGTGTGGCACAATTGGTGATACCTATGGGTTGTAAGTTTATTTTGAAGGAAATCATGACTTTGCACTGCATTTACTTCTTTACAAGAAGATTTCAAACTGGGCCTTTCCACCACACTGCAAATGAATAATATTGATGAAACACTGCTCCTGCACAGGGGTGTGATGTGACTGAATCTCAGATTTTAAAAATGTGTAAAAAACTTGGAGTGAATAGTTATTGTCTTTTTAAGGCATGTGATTTTAGTAGTGATTTGAGAGCCCTGAGGAGGACGTGGAGTTCAGTCTTCATGGCCCATTCAGTCTTTGGTCTCTCAGCTGTAATTTCCAATTAGTGCTAATTTGATTGTGGTTTCTGTGGTGTGGATCTTGATGACCTTTTATACCCAGCTGATCTAGCACTGCAATTTGGTGGATCTGTCCCAATGGACAGTGGATAATTTGAGACTGTGCCACCACCAAATTACCCCTATTTAAATACTATGCTCCAACCCAGCTCCTGGTTAGCCTGGTTCTGAAGATGTTTGGTCTAACATCTATTCCCTCATTGATTATTTGCAGAATCCAAAGCAACATGGACTGAGTGTGCACTGTGTTNACATCGATTATTTACAGAATCCAAAGCAACACCCCATTTTCTGGCTGCATGGACTGAGTGTGCACTGTGTTTCAGTTATAAGTGAAATGATGCCACAAAAACTATAAATTGACACAGAAGAGAGCAGGAGAATTAGCAGAAAGGCCAAACCCCTTGAAACAGTAAGGGACACTTAGTGAAGAGCTGTGATTGAGGAGTAGTGTGGAACAGCTATGGATGGCTGAGAACATACATTGTTGTCCAACTTTCTGCATGAATGGCTCAATGATGAGTTGCTCAACGTGCTTGAGGGATACTGAAGCCATGGTGCTTCGTTTTAAGATCTCAGGAGGTTTCTTGCTGATCATCTAAGGAGACATTAAGGTGGATCAGTGAATTTCCACCCCATCTTCCCAGCATTGCCATTGTAGTAGCCATGCTTCTTTGCAGGAACCAACTTTTCTGCTCAGGAACAGGTGACACAAGAGCACAGACAGTCTGACATTTGCATCACCACCACAATGTGGTCAGCTTTTCTAAGCCACAGAACTTTCTTCTTTAAAAAGAGGAGGCAAACTATGAGCATTTTTTCCAGGCCTTTGCAATATCTTAATTTGCCCACTCTGTACTCACAAATCAATTGCAGAGAATGAAACCAGTATGAATTTGTATCATTGCTGGGCTTTTAAACAAGAACAAAATCAGCAAAAAAAATTCTAAGCACAAAATCAAATTTCTGTTGGTTTTTTCCCTCTAATTTTTATTGACATTTTCATAAGGAAAGAATTGATCATCTCTGGAGCTGAGTGCTTTGAAAAGCACAGCTTTTAGCTTGCATTAAAAAGGTGGAGAGGTGGACAGAGATGATGCCCCACTTTCAAACACCTCTCTGGATGCTCCAGTCCAAATCCAGATCTCTTCCAGCATTGTACAATATGGTTTTTCATTTGATTCTCCCTCTGCTGTTGCCTTTATGTGTCTGTTAATACATAAGCCTGTTCTTTTTTATCTTGCTTGTAGTTTTTGGCTTTTTTTTTTCTCTTTCCCTGCTTAGCACTAAACTGCAGCAGACACATTGTGTTTTCAGCTGCCTGTGATCTGTCAGCAGGCCCAGGAGCTTAGCCTTAATGGTCTATGTAAATATTGTCTCAAAATTACAAATATTCAGAGTGGCAGTAATATATGGTGCTTTTGTTAAAGCGTCTTGTTTTATAGGCTTAACCACAGGCTGGGAAGCGTGGAGATGTGACGTGTTATTTGTACAAGAGCCACACACTCACGTGTACACAAAAGCCCAAACGTTGTACAAATAGCAGATCAGGCCATAAATATCATGGCAAAATTGCTCCCACATCAAAATAATCCCTGAAAGAGACGTGATCAAAATGAAGTCAGTCTGTATTACTTTTGGGGTGCACATGTCCTTATTTTTTTTGTTTTATTTTCCCTCTGAAAGGGGGTGGAAAAGAAAACCCCAGTGCTGAGAAACCTGTTCTGAATGAACACATTTAGAAACAAAATGTACCTTTGTATCTAAAAATCTGAGTGTCATGAATATTTAATGGAGGGAGGGAAGAATGATTTTGTCAGTGTGTAAAGCAGTCCCAGGGAGGCTTGAATTCTGCCTGGTTTCTGTTAGCTTTCCTTCTCTGTAAACAGCCTGAGTCATTTGTTGCGGGAGAGGTGTGTGAGCACAGGGAAGGAAAGACACATGGGTAAAATGCAAAAAAACCCAACACACTGCAGTTGGATGGAAATGTATTTGCTGTGCAAAGGACTTGCTGCCATCCCTGTTTCTCCTGGTGCCTTGCTGGGTCTGTACAGCCAAGTTTAGCTGCAGTTTTGAGCCCAACAGTGTCATGAATTTGGAAGTTCTCCTGTGCTGCTAGAGGAAGGATGTCCCATAGAGCAAAGCAGAGACCCAGAGTTGCCTCAGGGGAAAAACTTATATTAGCAAAAATAGGAATGAAAAAAGCTTTCCAATCAACTCACCCCAAGTTTGCTGAAACTGAAATCTGTTCCCTATAAAAAGACATTGTGGTTCCTAAGTGTGGTGTGCTCCGCAAGAGCTATGTGCCCACTGTGGAGTCTCCAAGTCTCAGATTTAATGAGAGGTAGGAGCTGACTCTGATCCAGTGAAGGACAGTCCAGGGGATCAAACTTTATGATCCTGGCACAGGGAAATCCTCTAGACTCAGGCAACCATGTCAGCACATATTCGGGGCAGAGGCAACAAGCCTTAATGTTAAGCATTTCTCAAGAATTTGTCTAAGTAGAAGGGGACCAGTAACTTTGCCTTATTCTCTATTGTATTCTTCTCTGTATTTGCTGAAATTGATCTAAATTTCATATTCTTTAGTGGAGTTTTTAAACTACAGCAGAGCTGGGGAGGCACAAAATTGAACCAGCCCATGCCTCCCAAGCTGGAAGTGGGATAATCTGGGGGTACAGTTTCCACATGAGAAAGGGCATAGTGCTCTGTAGTCTGCTTGAACCAGGAGCTGGTTTGGCAGCAGCAAGCAGCTGAGATTTTGATCTTTTCCTTCCTAAGTTGCTATTTTTCCCTTCCTGCCTTTACCATGCAGGTGCTTGGTACATGAGTCAGAGCCTTTGAGATGGGCTGCTTGTACCAGGCTGCCATCCAGAGGGGAAAGATATGGTGCTGGGAGTGCCAGACACTTACTATATGGGGAAGACATACAAAAGGGATAGCTCTGGTCAGAAAATGAAGAGTGAGGCATTACATCTAAGGCAAGGAAAGGTTTTAAAAGGGGCCAGATGTTAAAGGTCTTTTTCAAGATCCTGATAGCTTGAGTCAGACCCTAGCTGTAGAATCCATTCTGATGAAATTCCAAATCAAGAGAAGCAGCAAAATTTGCAAATGAAAAGATTATAATTTCTGTGACACCTGTCACCAGAAGATTTCAAGCACTTCCCCCTCTGAATCATTACAGCTCTGCACTCTCTGTCTCTGGCTAATAACAGCCTCTGGGCTAATAACAGTCTCTGGCCACAGACTTGAGCCTTTCTGTCTGTAAGACTCCAAATCAAACCCCAAATGGCATCATTTGGGCCTTTCTGGGGCAGAGATGGTCAAAGCTGCAAAGAGAACATAAGCAGCTACTACCTTTTGTTTGAGGCAAAGCCTGTCTGTGTCTGCATGCACACTTGAGCCCCAAAATCTGTGACTATGTCATTCAATTTCCATCAGTGAATATGATGAGTACACTCTGACAGGGCAGACACACACGTATAATCAATACTTATTAGCTTTTTCCAACTGTGGGTTATGTGTACATATGCATAGAGAGAGAGAGAGAGAAGTCTGTGCACACATCCAGGACCTCTTCAGTGACTACATATGACTATATGTCAGTGTACCCATTACATACAAATATAGAGACAGTGAGCTTCTCTCTCTATAAATTTTTGCTAGGTCTTCCTTTTGCAGCATGATCAATAACAGTTCTAGTGCAGAAGGCAAGTAAAGTGCCTTGTTAAACTAGTAATTGCACAGGAGCCAAATCTTTTCTAATAAAATCTTTTAAAACCTGTATAAAATTTCCACTCGAAGACCAGCTTTTCCTGGGAGACCTATAATTATCGAGAGCAGAAAGGAAGGAGCGTCACCAGCCACCCCATAGGCACTAAAATGGGGCTGCACCAAGAAGATGGCCCCTGTGGAGTCTCTTGATTGAGACACAAACCTCTAGGCTTGTGCTGCCCATCTCCCTGCAGGGTTTATAATTAAAGCTGTATTGCTGTTTATATTCCAGCAGCACCTGTAAGACCCATTGCACAAGGTGCTGTGCAAACAGAGAGGCAGCAGGCTCGCTGCAGAGGATTTACGGTCATAATAGATAAAGTGTGCTGAGGCAGAGAGGGGGATGTTGGAGAGCCTCTGGAGAGGGGTGAGAAGGAAGAAGGACAGCAAGTCTTTCAAGGTTGTTTGTTCTCAGAAAACAGAAGTCAGGGCCTGATTGCCAAGCAGCTGCTGCTCTCTGCCTCTCAGATTTAGGCTCCAAGAAGCACACATGTGACTCCATGTTATGTTTGTGCCTGTGATGATACTATGGGACAGAAGTGATGTTCCTCATTCCTGCAGTTAAGTTTTTTGCTATTCTATCAGTTCCCATTTGGCTGTAAAAATCCCTTAAGTGATGTGTGTTTAGAATGGACTTCGCTACTGAAAGCTCTTGTGCGTGCATTGCAGCTCGGAGGAAGTTCTCCCTGTGGTGCCAGGGCTGAGGAAGAACAACATCTCTGCACTGGGATGACATGCCAAGGAGGTCTTGCTCCTGGCCAGTGGGTAAAACCAAACTTGGGAGGTCTTATATCTCAGGTGAGCAAAGGACAGCACTAGAGAATGCTGATGCTGTCTGAAAGCACTGGAGAGGAGGAACCCAGAGGGCTGAGGGTAACAGATGGACATCTTGTACAGCTAATCGCTTTGTGGTGAGTACAGTGAGGGTCACTTCCATCCAGAGCAGCAAGGAGAGCATGCCAGTGCTTTGTTCACTGAAGCACCCTATCCACTCTCCCTGGGAAAAGGCAGATCTCCTTGTAAATGAGTCTTCTCTGGCAAAGCCATTGTTTCTGTGAGGCTTTTCATTAGCTTCAGTGCCATCTATCCATTCATTAATACTATAGGGAAGAAAGGCAGGAAACAAGAAAGTTAGTAAATCGTGAGCTGTGTTTGGTTAAACAGTGTCTTTAGGCTTCAAAACTAATGCATATGGAAGGGGAGTGTTATGTAGGGACACTCGGCTTCCTTCCTCAGAGTTAATTAACCTCTTTCACCTTCGTGCTGCTATAGACACAAGTAGTTCTACTGCATATGTCAAGGGCATAATTAGCACAGTCTGAGCAAACCACACACAGAGAATGGAAGCATGTCTACAAGATGGACAAAAGTGAAAGCCAAGCAATGGCAGGGATGGAGAGCCACAGCACAACTGACCAGGTACAGACAGAGCAAATAAGAGCTGCTGGAGGGAAAGGTAAGGGCTGTCCCTTTACCTTTCGATCTGCTGTCTGTGATTCCAGGGTCACAGATGGGGGGATGCACCCACCAAAGCAGAACAGATTCAGTCTCTGGAGAGATGATGAGAGCTAGGACCAGCTTAGTGTTGAAAGAAAGTCTTTCTCAGTTCTTGTTCATTGCATCCAGGGGACTCACATCAGTAGTATTTTCAGCTTCTAGGTGCTCAGAGAACACAAACATGGTGACAGATGGCACACTATGATGACAGATCCTCAGGTGACCCTTCTCCATCATACAGGACAAGTTGTGCACCCTGACTACCACCTCTACAGCTCACCCAGCCCTGAGCTCCACTGCAGTGAGCACTCCATTCCCTATCTTTTTCCTGGCATTCCACGCTTCATATTCCCATTAAAGTAATGCGACGATTGGTGNATCAGTAGTATTTTCAGCTTCTAGGTGCTCAGAGAACACAAACATGGTGACAGATGGCACACTATGATGACAGATCCTCAGGTGACCCTTCTCCATCATACAGGACAAGTTGTGCACCCTGACTACCACCTCTACAGCTCACCCAGCCCTGAGCTCCACTGCAGAGCTCCATTCCCTATCTTTTCCCTGGCATTCCAGGCTTCATATTCCCACCTCTCAGGATGATGACACCTCTGCAGTTATCCCTCGGTAGGGAAGGCTGAGGTGGAACCCAGTGGTGTTTCACAGACAGGGGAAAACTGCATTGCCCGAGTGCAGGTCTGGGAGAATTCCTGTGAAGATGTCTACAGTTCATTTTGTTGGGCCAGTGTCCCTCACTCCTTCGTCTCAATGGATTATGCCTGTTGATCAACCATGCTGGTTCCTCCTTTT
>VZTY01024614.1:306604-324887 GCA_013400935.1 Turnix velox
TACCAGTTTACCCTATCTCCTTCGTCTCAATGGATTATGCCTGTTGATCAACCATGCTGGTTCCTCCTTTTGGTTCTGCTGTTACATCTCACCTGCCATACAGATTGCAAGCAGCCTGAGGCAACCCTGTCCCATGACTGAAGATCCCCAGTGCTATTCTCATGCAGATATCTGAATACAGACCTCAAGAGGAGCAAACCAGAGAAGGCAAATGATTCCCTGTATGACCTCAGCCCTTCTGTTGCTCACAGCTCCCTACATTGCCTCCTCCCTTCTCCCCAGAATCACAAAACACACATGTAAAACATTCCCAGTTTTTAAACGCTGCCAGTTTAGAGGAATCATAGTGCTTGTTCCAGTTGCAGGCACTAAATCATGCCTCTCCCCTGGACATGTGCTGGGGAAGTAAAGCCAGTGATGAATGGGGCTGTCCATATTTACATTGGGAACAGAACAGCTGTGTGAATCTCACTGTGCAATGAGTACTCTCTGCAAACTCGGCATCTCCCTTGCTTCCTTCTCCACCACTGGGTGACAATGACTGATTGTCCACTTTGCAGCACACATGACATCCAGCACCTCCTAGAAGTGAGAAGGAGGGGTTACCTAACCCTCAAATAATCAGAGCTTCTGTATTTCTTCTGCAAGTCTGAATTCCTGTGATGACTTTGCAAACAAGCCAGTCACAGAAATAAAAGAGAAGATCAGGTGAACTGGGAGTGAGAAGGGGAAATAAGGATAGCATGGCTCTTTCTTGTAAGGGACTTCATCCAAGATGCTGAGCATCTGTAGCACTTTTCATCCTTCAGCCAAATGCTCAAGGTAACTATTGATGCCAGTATATTCTGTGTAATCAGGCTGCAGTTCTCTACAGAGACCTTCTTGGCCTGTGGGGTTTAAAAAGAGTTTTCACTCCTGTCTTCATCTACACTGTTGGCTGCTACCTTTGCCTGAAGGCCCTATCTCGGCCCTAGGTAGAAGGAAATACTCTCTTTGTACACCAGATCTCTGTACAATCCTGCCAGCAAACTCTGGTTCTTCCAAGCAGACTCACATACTTCTGGATCTGCCCATTTTCCTCACAACCTGTATCTCTGCATGAAAGTTTCCAGATCTGTCAGGGGCATCAGTGCAATTAACTCATCACAGCAGAATGATTCACTTTCATCAGATCAGCATATTCTGAGATTATAATACAAGTCTCAAATCAGCCAGAATATTTCTGATTGCCTCTCCATTAAACTCCTTGCACTGATGGGTTCAAGCAGTAGTATTATGGAGAAGCAAATAAGCTCTAGGTTTGTCTGCATCCTACACACATGAAGGTAAAAGAAGAGGCTAAAGAAGAAAAGATGCTTGGATAAGACTCATACCTTCACCCAGCACCTTACATGGCCAGAGACTTAAATTACAGCAGTAGAATACAGCACAGAAAAAAGGGTTTCTGACAGCATTGTCTGATGAAAGGCACTGGGTGCTGTCGTTCTGAGATATGACACTGCATGAAGGTCTTACATGCTCTAATTAGATACAAGTGAAGAGGAGAAGGAAAATAATTACTGATTTTATTTGTATAGTTGGCTCCTGTTGCAGACCAGAGAAAGAATCCCCTCAAGAACCCAAACTTGGCATAGGTATCCTTGATGTAGCATTTACCTCATAGCCACCATCCACACATGGAATCAGCATGATCCAGCCCAGCACAAGCTGGAGATGGACTAAGATTCAGGGCTCTGTAATCTGAAATGCATCTTCTCCTCTCCATCACAGGCTGGGTTAATCACTGAAGGGGGTAAAGAAAACTGCAAATGGGAAATGGCATTTTCAATCTGCCAGAGTGTCTGGGGAGTGGGAACAAAGGTAGAGTCAGGGAAAGGCAATGAGAAGAATGCCAGGGAGCTGGGAACAGCTCCTTGCCTTATTCCTATGCTGCTCCACTCCACACTCAGATAAAGTGGTCCCTTCTCTCCAGCCTTCTCCTTTCTAGTCACACACTCAGTTGGTTAATTCTCTCCTCGTCGAGATCAGAGATTAGATACAGCCTGGATTTATAGCTGGTGAAAATAAAAAGAGCTGCTCCTATCAAGGATTCAAATGATTAAATATCCTACCATAGAAATACTTTTAACTTCACTTACAGTAAAATTTCACTTAGACGCTGATGCAGTTGACAGCGTTACAAAAGCCGCTTGAGTAATATGGAGCCTGAAGAGAGAGAGAATGAAGGTGGAGGATAGAATGAGAACAAGGAAAAGGGACAGAAATGGAGAAAGAAAGAGAGAAATGGGATTAGATAGTGAGATGCAAAGAGAGGAAAGAAAAGGCAGGAAAAGGGAAAGAAGGGAGGAGGCTGGCTCTCTCTGCCTGCAGCATTAAAAGTACAAGAGCTAAACCAATTAAACAATGAAAGGAAAGCAAAGGATTAAATGAAGGGCTATGTAAAACAGCTCCTCTAATCCAGCTCATTTAATGCTCTTTATTCTCCATTTCCCTCTCATGTTGATCCACAGATTCAACAATGCCAGACCCTACTGCCTTGCACTTTGGCACATGCAGGATCCTACTGGCGCTGTGACATGCCCCATTGTCTTCTACCCCACTGTCTCTCAGGTGGGGGGACAGCAGTGGTGAGTGACCCCAGCATTGGCCAGGGGATGCTCCCAGGCAGGAGTTACTTCTCATATTTTTTTTATCTCAGCCTGAGAGAAATCAAAGGGACTGCACAAGTCATCTCAGGAATGGCTTGAACACTGGGGACAGCGAGGCTCCCTAGAGGAGGTTTTCTGTGCCTGACCACTGTCTTCAGGGATGTTGTGCTATCTAGAAGGAACTATTTTTTCTCCTTCAGCACTCCAGAGCTACAGATCATTGGAATTCACCCTCTCCTTCCCTTTCAGGAGACAGAAAGGCCCCAGTCGCACTTGAAATGAGACAGATGCTTATGGAATTGTGGTTTTAAAAGCATTTTTCAGTTGAGTTCTTTCTTTTTCTACACAGAGCAGCCCAGTGTGAGCTGACTAATAAATGCATTATCTTTTTTTCTCCCATTCCTAGGAGGGTTTGATATGGCAGCTCCATAGATCAGCCTGGTCTCCAGGGATATTTCTGCCCTAAACAAAATGGAAATTCTCTGCCCTCTCACAAGCCCTCAGTGACTCACACAATAAAGAGAACCCATAAATATTTGGGTAATTACAGTCCATTCACCTAAATTCTGTAAGAAGCAGAGCTACTTTCTCACTTCACATCCTTAACCAGCTGTCACCTATCACTTTTTGCTCCCTGGGTGTTGCCAAAAGCACCCAATTCCCCCTTAATGATCAGCTTTCAGGTAGAGGGCACTCAGCTCTTCATCAGTAGTTAGAAACTGTAGTGAAAATTTCAGAGCAAAAGGATGGAAAGTTACTCAATGAATACTAAGCTGGATGTTGTATTGGTTTATACACAGTAGACACAGAGCCAGTGACTTTTACCTAATATCCCACCATGGGTCACCAAGACCCTCTGCAGCCACCTCTTTGACACAGAGATTAGAAGACCTTGGTGCTTGGAGCAAACACTTGCTGAAATCTGCTGTAACCAGGCTCTCAGGCACAGTGACAGTCGCAGAGATTAATGCATTTTCTAATGTTATCATTACTGTGTTGTTGTTAATATTTTACTGCTCGTTGTCACCACTCTATGAGCCAGATCCAACTACACATCTATCTGATCTGGGAGGTCCACATTCATTTGTACATTCCCTGGAATGGTTATACCAGGTTCACATTACAGCTATTTGATGCTGCATAAAATTACCGGAAAGTGGAGAATATACATTTTAAAAAGATTAATTCAGTGAAGGTTTGGACTATGCTATTTCCTTTCCTCTCAACCTGTCTTATCAGCTCAGGGTGAATTGTGGGGTTTCAAAAAACCCTCTTTGAAATTAGCATGTCTGGAGCGGCGCTGTCTGCACGCCCCAGCAGTCTGCCTTTTCTCTGTGGCTCATCTCTGCTCTGTGACGACCTCTTGCAGTGTGGCTGATGGCCACAGTGACAGGAGGCACACAGCTTTCCTTATGCCTAACCCAAGGCAGTCAAATAGACATGGAGTGGATTTGCATAAAATGTCTTTCTTCCTTGACTTTCTGATGATCCTCCAAAGAGCATCTCCACTGTGAGAAAACGGGGCATCATTGCTGGGCTTGCTCAGACCACACAGAAGTGGAGGAGTCTCAGTGCTCCTGCCAGAGGGATGGACAGGTCTACAGGAGTCTGTTTGGTCTGGACTGCAGAGGAGAGGTCTCCAAGGAACTGGTGATTGGCAACCTCAGGATGGGATGAAAAGCTGTTAAGCTAGAGGAACCCATCAAGACAACCTCCTGCCTCCAGACATGACCTGGCCCTGCTAACTCCAGAGAAGTTTTGAGCAACTTGTAAGGCTGGTATCAGACCTTGTCAATCACAAAACTTTTTATTACAATTTACTGCTTTGTCAAATGCTTCATTTTCTCTACTTTTCTTCCCTCCCTTCCCTTTCCCTTCTGCTACTTAAAATTTGTTTCTTATGGGTGACAGTGCTTCTAATCAGCACTTCTCTTGTCTAATTGCCTCATTGAGAGCTTCTCTCTGAACCTGTCAGACACAAACTCACACTTCTTGCCTTACTTGTCACAAGAAAAATTGTTCTTTTAAATGTGTCTGGGAGAGGCACAAGGACGTTGAATACTCCAGGGAGAGAGAAGGAGGAAGGAGTGACTGACTGCAGTTACTCATTACATGATAGTTCTAAAAGCCCCCCAAACTTACCCAGAGAGACACAAAAGCAGAAAAAGAGAAAATTCTCTGTCTCCAAGACTTCACAGTCCAAAATATGTTGACACAGAAAGGTCCCTGTGGAAGTTTTACCTGCTGTGATGTAACAGAGGATGAGCAGATTACTCAGTGAAACAAACCATCTGTGACATGAGAGATTATTTTGCATGTTAGAGGAAGATTTTGAGACTTTAAGTGCCAATATGCCATTAATAGCTAACGTATCTGTAGCCCAGAAACTTGTTTTCTGACCTATTCACCCCTTGTCTCCATGACATCAAAAGTGCTAGTACCAGCGTTGTGTTCATGTAAGAAATTTCTGTCCTTTTTGGAACTAAGCAGAGCTCTGAGTTTCACCTCCCACATTTGACTCCTCTGTTATCCATCTAAATTAAATTATTTGTGAAGCAAGTTGATGTTCACCCCTGGAGATAGCAGAGGAGTCTTTCAGGCCAAGGTATTTGTGGTTGTCATCTTATCTGTTGATAAGAAGATAACAGTGTTCTTCCTGCCACTGACACATTAGCTTTAGTGCTGGTAGATTTTCCTATTGAAGGCTGGCAGAAAGATAGAGCAGGGTTAGATGTTTGTGTAGCTCAGCTTAGCAGTTGCCTTGGTTAGATAAATGATGACCTTGGTCTTACCTCCACCTGCTTTGTCTCAGACTGGGCAGGTGACAGTGCTGATGTCACATCATCAGGTCTTGCTTGAAGTCATTTGAAGGTCTCCCACTTCATGGCAGTTTGGTGACAGCTTGGGCTTGTCCTTCACATTTCATCCCTCAAGTGGAGAATCTCTCTGTGGTACAGGACAAAACACTCCACAGAAGAGTCCCTCTCACCTCCTCAACTATTAGTTGGGGAATAAAGTTTTCTTTTGGAGTTTTTTGGAAATATTGAGCTCAGAGGGGACCTTGTAACAGTCATGTTTGCTGACCCTGCTCATGAGATCCTTTGTAGGAGAATGTGTCCAGGAGCTGGAAGCAGCTTATGTCTGACATTGCTCTGTCTTTGCTGTCACTCTCACAGGACAGCTTTGAAGAACTTATCCCAAGTCCTTCTCTGCTATCATCAGCTGCAGAGCTGGGAGTGCTGGCTTCTGGCAGGTGAGCTTTACAGAGCAGCTACAACCTCCTGGCAAGTGGAAAGCAGAGAGATAACACTAGGGCAATTAGTGGGTAGGGAGGAGAGGGGCAGAGATTGACTGTGAGCCACTGCTAAGTATTTTACCTATCAAAAAATTACTTTAACCTGGACATTCAGGCTATAAAAATATTTCTTCAGTCAAGGAAAGATCTGCTATTCACAAGGCCAAAGCTAAAGCAGCATCTTCTCCTTGTCTTAGAAAATTAATTCAAAATAAAAAATGTGGAGAGTTCAATAGCAGGAGAGAAAGAAAGAAAATCCTGCCTGCACATGGTCTTTATTTAGAGTTCCTCATTCCTCTACGTTGCAGTGCAAATCTGGTGCTGCTCTTTTTCTAGAAGTAAAATCTATGCATCTATGCCTTTAAGCTATATTAAAAGCTACCAGAGTCAATGGTGGTGTCAAAAAAGATTTTAGTTTCAAATCACCTGATTCACTGCTCCCTTCACGGGAAGATACCAACCAGACTCCATTTCATTGTGCACAACAACATCCATCTCCAACTCCAGGCATCCTAGGAGAGTCCAACATCACTGGGGGGATGCACTCAACCTTCTTCACTCCAGCTCACCTCCAGGGCTGAGATATTTTCCTGGCTCCTGCACTACTCCTCTAGATTTATGCTAAGAAAACAGAACTGAATTTGGCCCTTTTTCTTATTAGACCAATAATTCTTTTCCTACATTTTTAAAATCCCTTGCTGTCTGAATGTAGGATACAAATGAGTCAACCTATGCATTTCGTGTCATTTGTGAATCATTAGGCCTCACTTAAGAGTGTTTGCATCACTCCATGTTCATCTTTATCATCTTAGACTAATTCTGGGTTTTGGCCAGGCAGCATTTAGGCTTCACTTCTTTTCCTTTGCCTTCAATTCTTTATGTGTTACTGAGTTATTCAGACACTTGCCATTGGGATGAATTGAAATCACACAATGGAAAACACGGTTTCTCAAAGGAAAAATTTACATTTACTGAAGTGTGTTTGTTTATTGTGAAAATCAACATGCCAGAATAAAACTGAATAAAAAAATAGAAACATGACGTAAATATTTTCATTTTCTAATGTTTTGCTTGAAAAGAAAGCAACAAAATACTAAACATAATTTACTCATGACACAATAAACACTGTCTCATTAAAACTGTAAGGTGGACACCTATAGTTCTTTACCAGTTAGGCTCTCTGGAGAAGAATTCCACTTCAACTTTTGGTTCATAGTGTATCAGGCATGTTACAAGACTCCAGGATATTTTTGGATGTTCTTTTTGGAATTCTGTTATCCCTGTTTTTGCAGCCAACTGGCATGATTACAGCTCCATCGAGGATTGTGCCACTAATGACAAATAAGTGTCTAATACTGAACTGATCTGAAAACTACCAGGGAAATTTAGTAAATCAAGCCTAATAAAGTGTTCTTCTACTTTGGAGCTTTTAGGGGGGCATTGCTCACCCATAATAAATATCTAATTAAAGTTTTTGCTGCAAGTTAGGATAAAAACCAGGGATAGACATTCCAAATTTATCTCTGTGTTACCTTCTGTGATGACAGAAAATGAAGAGCCAGCAAAAACAGTAGTTGGAGTGAGACTCTCTTCCCACACACTGATCACAGTGGGTTCATACTAGTGAAGTTTAGAGCAATTTTAGGCAGGTACAAAGAAGGGATCATTGCCATTTAGTTTGGAGAACAAAAGAAGCACAAAGACATTTTTGACTAGTGAAGACCCACATGAAATTTTAACTATGCCCAGGTTCCATCTCTGTCTTCGCAGGGCTCTTGACATCTCCATCAGTAGTGATGGGATAAAAAGTCTGACTCACTCTGGTGATTCCTATGAACTACAGGACTTCTTTGAGACGTGCCTGCCAAGATGATTCTCATCTTCTTCATAGCACTCAGTGACCCTAGGGAAACCTCAGAGGCCCCATCTTCATAGATCTTGTCACCTGATCCCTTATGTATTGTCCGTGGCACATATCTGTCTTCTCACTCTGGGAACTATGATAAAGACAAAAGGCTTCACTATCACCAGTGCTTTGTTGGGCATTTTTATCACCAGTAGGATACATATTGATTTTGAACCAGTCTTGTTTGTCTGAACTCCAGAGCTGGCAGTCTCTGGACATCATTTCAATCTGTTCAGCACTCCCAAGTGTAAGGTGTCCTCTTTTTATTTTTAAGGTAAGTAATAAAGCACAAAATTAATTCCATGTCTGATTTATGCCCAAAGCCACCATTCGGTGTTCTTCCAGGTGAGATTTGATTAGATTTCATTAGATTCTTTCCCACAGAGGCAGATAATTTTCATCAGGTTTAAGTTTGAGTGTTTCTGGGTTTGTCTGGGGTTTGTGGTTGTTTTGTTATTGTTGTTAAATAGCTGAAAAATGCATTCTTATATTTGTCTGTATGGAGCTATTCAAACCAAAATAAAGAACATGCTTTTAGAAACCAAAAGCACAAGTTTTGCATAGATGAAGCCATGCTATAATTCTGTTCCTTCACTCTTGCTATTTATTGACTATCCCATGTCATTAAGAAGTATTATCATGAGATGCTTTTGGCATCTTTGTAACAGAACTAGCAAATTATTTACCTTTTTAGAGTCTTGCAGCCCTGCATTTACCAACAATTCCAGCTTAGCAGCTATCATTTGAAAAACACTCAAAAAAACTAGACATGCCTGAATGGTCTGGCAAATACTTATCCTACCTGATGCTTCCAGCAGGAAATAAAATATTCCCCCCTGCTCTGTTGATCCTACCTTAAAAGATGGACTTAATGATATGACTGGGAGTTTGCAAACCCAGGTTCTGTGAGGCCAGATAACAGGAGCTTCAATAACACACATCATGTTGCCAAAGCAATAGCCTGCACCCAGCATTCCTTAAACAGGCTTGGTCTGACTCCTGCTGCTTCTGCACCAGAGTCCTTGGGGTTCCTGGTCATGTTACCCCAGCTTAAAGGAGTCCAAGTGCAGCCCTGATAAGATGTAACACAGGAAAAGGGAAACCAAAGGAAACAAGCAAACAAACAAACAAACAAAACCCGTTGGAACATAAAATAGTGAGATAAAAAAAGAACAAGCTGAAGAAATGATCAGAGAAGATAAAAGGCAATGGGGAAGAAGCAGCAAAAGGTGAATTTAACTTGGACTTAAATGCATTCCACCATGAAAAGACTAAACTGTCCTTGGTGTCCTTAGAGTCAGAGAATGCATTGAGTTGGAAGGTACCTTCAAAGGCCATCTAGTCCAAGCCCCCTGCAGTGAGCAGGGACATCTTGCACTACCTCAGGTTGCTCAGGACCCTCAGGAAGCCTGGCCATGATGAGCCCCAGGGATGGGGTCTCCACCACCACTCTGGACAGCCTGTTCCAGTGCCTCACCACACTCATGGTGAAGAACTTTTTCCTAGTGTCTAATCTAACCCTGCTCTGCTCTAGTTCAAAACCATTATCCCTTGTTCTGTTGCTACATGCCCTGGCAAACAGTCCCTCCCCAGGCTTCCTGTAGGCCTCCTTTAGGTACAGGTTCTTATGGACTTCACCAGTTAAAAAGTGCCTGAAACATTTTTTAGCATGCTGAAGTTTCTTAAGGAGCCAGAAGCAGTGTGTGCCCCTGCTGGGTATGCCCAAACCAGCAAGTTGCCATTGCCACAGCCCAGCTCATGCTGTGGACTCCTCTGTCTTGCCCGAAGAGAGAAGGAATTTCACAGAAACCAACAGTTTCTTTAAGGTCTGAGATCACAGCTTGCAACTAATTATAGAAATAAATAACTAGTGACTGGAGCCATCTGTTCTTTATCTGGCACTGCCTTTTTTCTTCATGAAATTAGCACACCTGCAACCTACGTGTCTTCCCAAGGATGGGTCACTCTGCCCTCTAAACCACAGATGAATTGCTGGAGCACAGGCAACCCTCTGGAGATGTTGCTGCTTCTCCTCCTTCTCTTCACCCCTCAGGGGAAAATAATTAATATGCTCAATTGAGTTTCATTAGTTATTCAGGTTGAGGAGAAGCAGTGAACTAAGAGGTACAGTGGTAAATAGTTATTTATCACCACAGTTTGAACCTCATTATTGGTGCAGAGTGGAGGGTTTGGCTCCAACAGCCAGGCTGTGTCCCTTCCTGCAGTGAAGGAACCTCCCCAGGGGTTTCATGAGCTGCAGGATGTCCATGCAGCAAGTCCCAGAGCCTATGATCAGGAGCTCAGGAGGGGAAATATGGTGGCAGGGGGATGTCCCAGTACTGATCCTTCCTGCCCCGGGATGGCACCTCCGGTCCAGAGCAGCATAGGATGGACATAACCCAAATCCAGACGATTAAACAAATGTTTTCTCATGTCTTCATTGGAGGTAAAATCAGATTTTAACATGGAAAACCCTATTTTTCTCTTTTTTTCCCCCCTCTCTTCCATTTTCCTTCTTTTAATCTTTTGCATTGAGGAGTTATGTACAACAGTGATCGTGGGAATGAATTTTAAAAGGATTATTAATTTTTAGTCTTTCTATTTTTTTCTTTTTTTGAGTTTGACTTTTAGCTTAAGTCAAAAATATTTCAGGTCTTTAAAGCCATAATTAGACATATTGTCCTTAACCAAAAGCCAGATAATTTGTTCACACTTGAGGTAAATCTTTTGCTGGAAAGGTGGGCAAATATTGAAATATGTAATGAAAATGAAAGGAGGCATGAATAGAAAAAAACCCACACACACAACTATTTTAAATCATTTAAATTACTTTCTCTTCTCCCTCTCATTAGTAAATATTTTAGTTATTCTTGCATTGAACAAATCTTCCTCTCAGGGTCTCTGTATGTCTTTCTCTCTCATTAACATTCTTCTTTTATTATTTTAACAAGTCATAAAGACCTAGTTATTTTTACAGTTCTCATCCTATATAAGATCTGGGTACAGGGACCAGAGAGAGAGAAATACCAGCATGTTAATTCATTCTGGGCAGGGATTTTTGTTCTTCCTACCTTTGGATGAGAGGGAGTTTTCTTTTGGCAAAAACATTCAAAGTAAGTGCAGCACTTTGGGAAAAAGCACATAAAGGGACTTTAGCGGGTGGGAGAAATGAAAAAGGATGGAAAAGTCGAGCAGTGACAGAGGTAATCAGAGAATTTACAAATTATTTTTTCTGACAATGTAGACAGCTCTAGGAGGCTTCTTTCTCTTTCAAGATAAAGTCACTTGTCATTCTGTTAGAACAAGACAAGAGATGTGTCAGGAGTTATTTGAAATGTAAAGTATTGTTTTTAGGTTCTTTTTCTCTCTTTATTGTAGTAGCAAAGTACTCCCTGTGCTGATGGAGAAGCTGAAATCACAGCAGGTAAGGAAAGTTACAGGGCCAAGAGGGCTCAGATATTCCCAGGGTAGGATAGACCATAGAGAAAAATGGAATTTGGAGTCTTCCAGCATTGAAGACATGGGGCAAAGGAGTAGGTTTGTGAGAGGAATGAGGGGAAATGAGGGTAATCAAGACATCTGTAATGCTGACCAGCTCAAGAAGTGCTTGTGGGTGAATAGGGCAGTGTGGGGACAAGGAACACATTTCAGCATTGGGGATCCTCTGAGGTCATGGAGGCTGCACAGATGAGGAACCAGCAGAGGTGTTTAAATAAGAGATACCAGTGCATCATGTATTTACCCATTGCGAGGCCTCAGTGCTACCCTGTTGTCTGGATCCTCTCTTTCTCCTTCCCCTTGTTTCCAAGGCTAGACTGCTTTAGTGTTCTGCCTTTTGTTCTTCTTCCTTAGAAAATTCTGCAGTTGTTTCCCCTCTCTTCCTCCATGTTACATGGAAGCATCTGTGAATGCAAACTGCAGAACAGCCACAAAACACTATTTCTCTGCAAAGCTTTGTTTTCTTCCCACGTGCCCTGACCCCAAATTCCTTCTCTTGGTCACCTCAAATACTCCACCCACCTTCTCTTGCCCAGCCTATCCCTTCTGTTTCTAGCACCAAGAAAGTTTCAAATCAACTTTATACCCAGTGTCAGGCTCCTGCAGACACTCTGAAGCCCAATGGCAGAAGAAATTCCAGGCCCTGGAAAAGTTGGTTTCCAGCTCCCCCTGGGGAACACGCTCCCTGCTATTCCCTGGATGGCAGCAAGGGCTACCCAGGCAGGTGTTTGAAGCTATCCCAGACTTCCTTCTTTAGCCTTTCCCTGTAATGGCTGCAGTTAGCAAAATAACACCGGTGGCGGATAAGCATCTGGTAACCCATGGCAACAAAGTTCCTTTAGAAAATGGTCTTCCGGTAATTTTATAAATGAACAGGCTTCTTATTTTTTTTCTTTTTCCTCTTTTTTTCAGTTTGAAATGGGAAAAAGGAGGACAAGAGAATAAAGAAAGCCACCAGGTGTGTTTGTGTACACACGTGTCCGTGCAAGTCTGGAGAGGTGCTGCAGGCACCCCTGCATGCTGCCGGCAGTGATGCTCAGCTGCATCCCTGGGTCAGACACTATGGGCTTGCACACCTGTGGTGCTTTTCTTTTTCCACCCCATCAATTTACCCAAAATTTGGTTACCAGTCCAGCAATTTCTTCCCAATCTCACCATAGCAATGGCAGGCAGCTGCTAAAAACCCAGTTACAGGTTCAGACCAGGAGATGAGATTAGAGAGCTGAATAGACAGGACAGCAGACGGTGAGACAGATATTTGTGAGTTGCTGTTACAAGATGAGGCTGATTATATTCCATTTGGGACTTGATTAGATTGCATAAGTAGACAGAGCAGCAGAAATGAGCTGCCTGGTAGAGCAGGACATTTAACTAAAGGTCAGACAAAATTGCCCTGGAAACTGGTAGGTACAGCAAAGTGTGGAGGTGGAGGTGGAGCTGTTAGGGCTGGCTTCTGTTAGAGACACAGGAAGGAAGTATAATTGCTAGAATTTCTGAAAGCATTTTATATGCCTACCTGGAATGTGCCCTACATAAGCACACCTATACTGCAGCATGGCCACCACAGCACTCACCTTACAGTGCAGGGATAACATGCCAGCACTCTAAAGCCTGTAAGTACAGCCAGAAACAGCCCAAACCCTTACTGTGTGGTCATAGGCATTCCCTGCTGGCTATCCCTCAATGTATCCAGCTGACCTGAGCCACAGAGGAAGGAAAACTCCATCTTTTACTCCTGCTCTATGCTCCTGGGATGCCAAAACCAACCTCATGACAGGGAAACTCTCTCCTTGTTCATATATTAGAATAATCAACAAAGCCAGAACTGTAAGGGAACTGACACTCAGAAGACATGTTGACAGCATCCATATTATTCTTCATATATACTTTTCCCCCCCTCTAAATTAACTTTTCCTTTAAATACATTTTTTCCAGCAGGCCAAATAATTGGATTTTTCTTTGTTAAAAGAAGGGAACATAAATTACTCCTGTTGGGTGCAGATTAGGTTACGGGATTTCTTTTCTTCTGTCACCATCAATGCCCCAGTGTCAGAGAGCTTTAATATTTAATGCATTCCTAATTAGTCTCCATTGGCCCAGGGCACTTAACAAAACCTGACACCAACCATCGAGTCAAGTTCATTTAGAGAGCACAATTACCCAACCATCATTTCCATACTGCAGCTGGATTACTCATGAAATTCCCTTCCCAACCCCCATCCCAGCTCCCACCTTCCCACAGTCACAAGTTAATTACAAAAAAAAAAAAAAAAGAGGATTTGATTCCAGTGACAGAAGATACAAATTATCTCATTTGGTCAGGGCAATGACATTTCCAAGACTCCTATAATCGCTGGGAAGCTCTGCTGCATTGAAGAGCATTTACTGAGGGATATTGCTGCCTGTGTCACTCCACTGCCTCGACGCCTTGTTGCTTTGCATGCTCCAAAGATCTGAAGACCACACTTTCCCAATGCACAGGCTGATCATCCAGGAAAGAAGGGGGAGAAAAAAGCATCCAGAAAAGCAAAGAAAACTGAATAATAATTATTTGCCCAGGGAGACTTAGCCTTCAGTCAGCAGGCACGATAGAGTACAAGCAGGGATTAGCTGCTGGGGATGGATAGTAAAGACAGCACTAATGAGGATCATGAGCTTTATTAAGAAACTTGGGGGTGAAGGTAGAGATCAGCTTCACTGGCTGGAAGCAGAGCCAAAGCACAGGATATCCAGCCTCTCCAGCTTCTGGGACCTGACCATGATGTCACCCAGGTGCAGTTTTTGATAAAACCAAGAGAAACAAGCTCTGAAGCACTGTCTGGAAGCACCGACCTTTTACTGTTGACTCTGGGGACACTGGCAATGCAAAGTTCAGCTTCATGGATTCCTATCTAGAGAAAGACCTTGGCTCTTTGCCCCAAAGAGCCCTCAGTACAACTGAGCTGAGGGAAAAAAAAAAAGAAAAGGGGAGCAAAGGACTTCAATATTCTGGAGCAATATAACCCAAACTCCATCAGCCAAACACTGACCTCCTCTGGTGCCAGCTCCTGTTGCCACCACAGATGTCTCTGTGTGGCAGATTTGGGCTAAAAAGTGTCATTTATGTGACAAAAATGCTATGAACTGAACCTTTTTCAATGTTAATAACTCTAAAACCAAACTGCTTTGTAGGGATGCATTGGGTTGACCTTCATTTTCAAAGAATAACCACAGGAGTCTTCTCACCGATAATACCAACAATTACAAGAAAGATAATATCTGTAAAATCTATCACCCTGTGACTAATTTCAATGAAAACAACAAATGCAAAATGTATGTCACATGCTGAAGAATAATTTAATTTGAAATATTTAAAAATGATCAGTTAAAGATGCATAACGTGAATTAATTAAAAATTGACTTCAGTTTCCTCCTCAATGCTCACTGAGGGTGGAACCTCCCAAACAGTACATTTTGTTAAAGAAACTGTTAAGAGTTTTCCCAATGCCAAGTTTTAAATTGCACAATCAATTGCAACATGTGCAACTGAACCTGTACTCACAAATCACACATTGCTTCTGCTTTCCATACGTGGGCTGCCTGAAATTGCAATTGGTGCCATTTGAAACATATGATCCAATCTCATTGACTTCAATGGAAATCTCTTCTCACTGGTGCCGTGCATATATTTATCTTTTTTTTTTTTTGCCTAAGAAGAATCACCCAGCTCTGCTATCTATCTGTATCTATTCAATATTCAGGAAATAAATCCCTTCACAGCTTCTAAAACTTCTTAAACTGAGCACTAAGAAAGCCCACTCCTTGAAATTACAACATTTCTCTTCTCTGAGTGAGAAATAACTACTTGTTGTTGGTCCTGTGTCTGTATCTTCATCCTCCTCATGCAAAGAGGCAGCACCTGAAGGGTTAATCTGGCATATTAACTTGTTAGACTGTTGATCTGCCCTGGGGCTATCAGGAGCTTAAATAGCCAACAGTTAATTAAAAATAAACTGACACTTTACTTTAAGGATAGTTTTAATAACCATTTATAAATGTTACATTAAAAATTCATGCACTGTTATCAACTCCTGCTAAGGATTTACAGCACAATGGAGGTGTTATGAATGTTTTATAGCTTCTGTGGAAAACCTCTTCCTGAACAGATATTTTTGGAGTTCTGGATGTCTTTCCAGGGCTGCATCCCACATACCCAAGACAACAGCAGCATGGCAAACACAAGCTGCTTCCCAAGATGCTGGGGCTCAAGTTTAGACCTTGCTCTGCAACATATGTGGCTGACATGTCATAGTCCTCAAACAGCTCAAGAAATTTAAAAAAAAACAATGCTTTCTGATTTCTACTGTAAACAGCCCCTTCAGCTGTGGCCTTTAGGAGCAGCTACACACATCTTCCCCATCCAATGCACAGCACGGATCAGTTTTCTCAGTCGGTGCATCACAGCCCCCAGGAGGGTCACGGTAAACAGTCGGGGGCCTTCGAAAGTGAGGAAAATATGATTACAATCTAGAGCAGAGAAAACAACCTAATGCTCCAGAGTAATCTTCATCAGCCTCTCCAAAGGCATACACACACAAGCAAACACGCTCCCAAACACACCCTCCCAAACACAAACACATACTCGCTCTGCATGTCTATAAGCTTATCCCAGGTGAACCTTTTGCTCCTGTTTGTGGCTGAGGAGAGGCAGCAAAACTGTTTTGCTCTTGACCTGGAAAGCAGTGAGAAACTCTGCTCTGTGCTTTGGGGTCTGGGCTCCCAGGTTTTCCCTCTCTGCCTGGCTGTGGTTACACGGTGCCATCTTCCATCCCCATCTGTCAAGAGGGATGATAATCCTTCCTGTTCTTAGTGGGCTTGTACAGATAAACCCATTAGTGTGTGGGAGGTGGCGAGATATTACAATGACAACTGCTACCAAAGATTATAGATAAATTGAAAGTCTTACTGTCGTTATTAGCCATTTGGAAATGAGCTTTCTCTGACAGCGTTGCTGCCCCTTTCATTTTAACTCTCTGCAGACACTGGTGTGATTGAAGCTGGCTGTCTCCATGCTTACAGAAAACAAATTTAAGCTTATGGTTACCTGCCTGTCTGTGCTACTCCCAGCTCATCCTCAGTATCACACTCAAAGTGGTATTAAACTGGTGAGATGCTGCAGGCTGGAGGGAGGGAAATCTGCCTGCCAAGGCTCTGTGTGGCACTCAGGCACAGAAGTGATTAAATCCACAAGGTGAGGGCCTGGCCACCTCCTTTATTCTTAATACAGTCCATGCAAACATAGCTGTGCATGCACGGATGGAGAACAACCTTCAGACTCCTCAGCCAGCCACCAATCAAACTGGCATTAACCTTGCTTGCTTTTTCTTTTTTTTCCCCTCTTTTTTTTCCGTTTTGCTGAGTTTTAGAGGAAAGGTTCTGTGAGCACTGGAGGTAAGGACTGGCAAGAAAAGGGTTAAAAGTGAATGAAAAATACTTGGTGTCAGGTAGGTGCCAACCTCTAATTAGGATAATTGATAATACATTGTTCGAAGGTAGCAGAAGCCCTAAGGCTGCAAACAACCCCTGGAGAGGAGATAAAGAGGAAACAGGCATTTGCCCAGGTTCATCTCATCAAATTTGCACCCTTAAAAGCAGCCAAACTAATGTTGGATTTTATCCTTCTGCCTCCAGATGAATTATATTCCTGGCAGGTTCCCCCAAGCATCCCTTTCTTCTCTAGCTTCCCTTTTAGAAACGACAGGGAGAGGGAAGCATCTTCTGAGACCAAAGCCACAGAGAACAAAATCTCTCTGAGCTGCAGGAAGGCCTAGCACTTCAATGTATAACCTAGAGTGACATTTGGTTAAGGCATAGCCATGCTATCCATACCATCCAGCCCTACTATTTGGGCTGCATTTTGCACACCCAGCCCCATTTCCATCCATGCTCCACAAAACTCACAAATTCAATGCCCCTCAATGGAGGTGAGAAAACCTGAGATGATTTTAGTGAGCAACGGGCACAGAGATCCTTTAAAATGTTGTCCTCTCCATCCCACATTGCTCTTCCTCTGCACTGGTCTCTGAATTATTTTCAGTCTGGGCAACTTCTTGTCATTTCCCTCTGGTGACGACAGTTTTGTTCTGATAGAGTCGTGAGGTTCACTAAATATAGTGAAGGGCTGTTTCTGCAAGGACTTCAAAAAAACTTGTTTTGTTTACCTGCTTCCTTTCATCCTTTGTTGTCCTTGGTTGTGTTGGACTCCCAACTGCTCCCCAGCCTTATCTGCTCGAATTTCTGCTGAGGACTTGGAGGCAACACAGTCAAAATCCATATGTGATACCCAGTCTGAAAACTGCTACTCCTCAGCTCACACAAATGAACAGAAACTCAAAGGGACTTCACATGCACACACACACACATACACACATATAGAGCTGCCTCCTGTGGATGCCACAACCACACACTTTGAAAGAATTTCATCTGAAGGTAGAGAAGGAGGATGTGTGCATGAAAATGCTGAGGATGCACATCCCACCTGCACAGACTCAAGCTCCCAGCTTCTTGTGGCCACCCTGACCAACACTCAGAGGTGGGCCTTCTGGGCATTCAGGATGCTTAGAACCATCTCTACACACAGACTTTACCACACTGCACGGCACCTTCTCTCTGCAAGTCTCAGTTCCATCCTGCACATATGGGACCTACTGATTTAGCCCTGTCAATCTGCCCTTGCAGAAAACCCACTTGGTTTTCTGCAGTGAAACACCCCAATTCACCCACACACGATACAAAAGCCATACAGTGCCCAAGCATACAGCACTGTGCACTTCTCTCTCACACATCCCTCCACTTCTTCATGAGTGGAGAAGAAGAAAGAGAGAGAGAAGGGAAGGAGGGAAGGAGGGAAGGAGGGAAGGAGGGAAGGAGGGAAGGAGGGAAGGAAGGAAGGAAGGA
>VZTY01024614.1:324980-358137 GCA_013400935.1 Turnix velox
AAGAAAAAAAAATAGGATGGACTACATGACTCTCTAGTGAAGGTGGGACAGGACATCCTGTGTCTCCCCTATTTTATTCTCAGCCTTGTAGCCACTATTCACCCTCTGGAAATTTTATAACAGGAATGTGCCCTGCTGCAGCATCCCATTCTTGCTTCAGCCATACTGTAGCTGCTCTGAGACGGGAAAAAATAGTGTTTTACAGATCCAATTTGCAGTTTTACACCAAATTTTGAGAAACTCAATGCCTATGTGTCCCCCAGACTTCTGGTGAGCCAATCCACACGCACGGATGCAAGCAGTGATGAAGAGTTTCTCACAGAGAAAAACGCAGACACCGCAGCATCCAGAGCCCCTGCCTGGGCCAATTTGCTCCTTGTGTTATTGCCACAGGAGGATTGTTGCTATGTGTTCATTCACCCAAATCTCCCTGCAGCATTTTTAATCTAATCTTCTCCATAACTGCAAGGTGAGGGTCATTTATAGCTATTTTTCATAAAAACAATATTTCAACCCAAATAATAATAACACAGAAAGAAAAAAAAAAAAAAAAGGTATTTGAGAACTTGTTGGAGAGGAAAACAAGCTTGAATTAAGCTCAGAGGCTTGTCTCCCTCTGCTGGTCCCCAGATGAGACATGCAGGAGTCAAACTCCGTTTCAAGGAGAAAAACACAGCCCCAAACACAGCCGCCATCCTGTTTTTTCCTTTTTTCACTTTCTCACGCACACACCTCTGAGAAAAGTGGGGAAAATCTGAAAAGGTTTTAGAGAAAGTCTCACTTGTTCTCCAAGGACTGATTATTGCACATGCAGCATACGAACCAGTACCAGAATATCTTTTATCCTTCTCCTTTTTTTTACAAGGTAAGATTGTTCCCTGCTGTGTGTTTCCTACTGATCCTCCTGATCTAATTTTCAAAGACCCAGATGTAGATTTTCCTCTGAGCTAATTGATCTGTCGCTTGCCCCACAGCTTTCCTGCAGTCCTGTGTATGGCATCTCTGCTGTGCTCCTCTCCAAAGACTTGAGCCAGGATTCAGGCTCACAGGGAAAACCATTTCAGATGACCAGGAGCAGCAGGGATGGTTCTGCGGAGCTTTCCTCAAGGTGTTTTTGGAATGAGGAGGAGTTAAGAGCTGTCATATACTTGGATCTGATTTCAGGATGGAGCCTTAGAGGCATATACACCACCCCTCTCCATAATACATGATTCTCAAAAGAATTCTGTCTTGAACATGTGTGCATGGGGTGAGGGAAGAGTCAGAATTTATTAACTAAAAAAACTCAGGACAGTATTTTGAAGCTCTAACCTTAACCACAGCCTGTATCAGGGTCTGAGATAATCTGCAATTATTAATCCTGGTCTCATGATTTTATTGAGAAACTGAAGTTGCATCATACTAATAATATTCATACCTACAGAGCAACCATGGGTTTGGGGTTCCTAGATCTGAATCTTGGCTGAACTGTCTAGATCTTAAACATTTTCTAAGTATCCATGATAGTTTCTTTCTGCTTGATAATTTGCCTCTTGAAATCAGTAAGAATGGGCATCTATAATAAAATGAAATCTGTATGAATGTTCCTTGAGTCCCATATTGCAAACAATTAAGGTCTTTCAGTGGCTTGACTTGCCAGAAATTACTCTTCTTATTTTGCTTTTTTTGGTTGGAATGTTAAAGGAAATCAATGCTGTTAAGAAAAAGACATCATAATTTGCAGGGGGAAGGGCAAACATGGTCATTTTCAGCCATCACAAAACCAAAAATTGCTATCCCCAGATAAAGTATTATAGTGATGAAGTTGTTTTTCCAATCAGAGTCCCATTTGTGCTGGACACTTCACAAGTGTACTGGCTTACCCCCAGATAAGATCTCATTGGCATTTATACTAATATGGCTGGAAGGGAAGCAGTAGAATCCTTACATCATCTTTATAATTTATTTTGCCATTTATGTTGTCTTGTTTTTCAGACACTCTCTAAAAGGATCAGAAGCTGCCCTAAAAGAGTTTTCAGCCATTGCATGGAAATGCAACCACTTCTGGGAAGAAATGTGGGGTCTTTGTGATATCTATATTATGTGGTAACTGTAGCACAGAGTGGAGGAAATTAAAAACGTGCCTCCCTGAAATTTTAAGGGGAGAAGGCAGTAATGAATCAAAAGGGAAAATAATAGGGGCACCACGTAACTCCTCAATAAGGAGGTGGAAGAGAAAGAATGACTGTGCATGGGTTGATAGTGAATGTTGTATTTTAGACCAGAAATTTTCAGCCTGCATCATAGAGGCTGGGGCACCTGCAGACTTTTTCTGAGAGGTCTGAGAAAGCCAACAGAGAAGAGGGAGCCAACTGCAAGGGCTTATTTTTAGACTTCCACCTCCAGCAGGCAAAGCTTTAGGGGGCCTTCAAATCAAAACGGGGTGGAAATCAGTGTTTTCTTCCGAAACAGGTCAGCCAGACCCTACCAGCACCACAAGGTGGGGTTAGTCCAGCGTAGATCCGCTGCCGACAAAAACCAGGTAGTGAATAACAATCGGAGTCCCACTTCCCGCAACGATTTCTCCACAGAGGTTCCTTATTGACCCAGAGCAGTTTAGCTTGTGAGATGTGATGAAATCATTGCCGGAGGGTTTATGGCAGTGGCTGCAGGCTACTAAGCTCAGATGCCATCCTTAACTTGTGCTGTTGGGCTCTTCTTTATTCATGACATGACAGGCAGAGGATGAGGTGTCAAGCGTAACACTAATGCTTCTTGGCACCCATTGGTTTGTATTGCTCACAAAACTTTGCCTTATTTAGGAGACGATTTGTGTATTTATAATTAATATGGATTAGATATTATTATCTATGCAATATGGCAGGCAAGCAGTTTAGAGAGGCTAACAGCTGTTCAATAATGCAAATGATGCACACATAAATTACAGTTTAGTAATGGGATATTATTACCAACACATACAAAAGTTCAGAACCCAGGGGTGGCAAATATAAATAACCACGGCATGGAAACTTTCCCAAGGTTTCCCTAGACATGCAGCTGAGGTGCAGGGAACGAACCCAGGCACTGGTTCATTCTGTGCTCTCCAACCAGTCTCACTGTTTGCAGCAGTCATGAATGAATGGGAAAACAGCACAGCTGGCCTCAAAACAACCATCTAAGCTTGCTGTGCTTGCTCCCAGCCAAAAAACTCCCAGTGCTTTTGTTGACACCTGGAGTTTTTGAAGAAAGGCATCGGATTTGACAAACATTTGGTTGCGAAGGCTGGTTTGTTCCAAAAATAATACCCGGGGAAGGATGTGGCTGTGTGACCTGGTCTCAGTGGAAGGGATGTTGTACCCCTGATGGGTTTGGGGGGTCAGCCAGAAACTCCAATGTTCTGACCAGTTCCCCCTGGGCAGTACTAATGAATGAGACCTGGCTTGATGTGCAGTAAATCTGAGGCTCACTGGTCAGGCTGCACACACTTTCTGTGGCCTGTATGGAGAACAGTACGTGTTTCCATTTAGGAAATCCTGGATGAAAATTCTGGGTGTATTTTTCACTCTGGTCATGAAGACTTTTGCTTTTAGACCCTAAGTTCTGCCAGCAAGATGCCTTAAGTTTTCTCCTAGTTTTCAGACTGAGTATTTTTCAAAGCTCATCACACTATGTCAAACCTTGCTCAGAGATTCCTCAGCAGCAGCACCCTATTGAAAGTGCCAAAAGCTTCAACTGGATCTTATGCCTTACCCAGGCAGTCTCCAAGAAACCAAATCTCAGAGATTCTTGTGTCTTCAGGACTCCTTATCCCACAAAGCACCAGTGTTCTGTCCACGAAAGCACCCTTCTGCTAGAGATCAGCATGGGAGCATATCCTGCTCTACCTTTACCTCTATAGCAGCGCCTTTGCAGGGATGAGGGAAGCAAGTATTTACCTTACCTAACCCAAGCTCAAAAGCAGGGTGGGCTTGCCCACCTCCTGAAGACAGCAGCATGCTCATTTCCTCACTAGAGACTGGGAAAAGATGGTTACCAGCCCCACAACTGGGAAGTCTTAAGAGAAGGAAGAACAAGGCAGAGACATCAATGCAGCTCTGGCATAGCCTCCACCATATGGGTGGTGAATTCAGTAGGGATTGGCACCAGCACTCACATAGCTCCTCTTGAGCTTGTTAAACTTGCCTAACTACATAAAATATACTGACAGGAGTCCTGCTAACAGAGCAACTCCAAACCAGCTCCTCTGCCAATACCCCGGTAAAGAGCAAAGGAGTGAGAGAGAATCAGGACACCACAGTAAGGTCTTGATTTTACACTCCCAAATCATCTCTTGCGCAGAATGGGAGAGCTGGAGATATTTAAAATGGGGTGAAAGCAGGGAATAGGAGAGATGTAAAAGCAGAAAAAATGTGAATAAACATTGCATCTCTCTTCAGGTCTAAAGCTGCATAGGACATGCCTTCAGACTCATGAGGTAGAAGCTCAGCCACTGCCCAGTTCCTTCATTGGATCCTTCATTGGTTTACCTAAGCTGTGGTACCCAGTGATTCTGGCTCTGGGTGACACAAAATCCTGACATCTCTCCTCCACCCTGACTTGTAATTCAGTCTGCACCAATGATGCACAGCAGAGATGACAGCACAGCATTACCCCAATGTCGTAAATAAGGCTGAGATTACTGACAGCATAGAATTGTACTGACTATTGCAAAATTTAATCTTATGGGTAGGCAATTCATTAGAGCAGATATGTAGAGCTTTAATCACTCTGCCAGGCTGCCATCTGATTCCCTCATGCTCCCTCCTGGGATAGGGCAGGTCTTGATGTAGGAGGAGATGGCTTATGAGAGGCACTTTTGGGGGTCTGAGTCATAACTCATGGTGTGTGCTCAACAGAACCCACTCTTTGGTGCTGTAGTTTCTATGATTTTGCAATGAGACCCCTGGTAAATGCAAACAGTGCCTCTTTCTCAGGGCATCCCCAGCCAGCAAGTCAAGAGGGAAAGGTCCATCATGAGCTTCTTTATCAACTGGCAAGGTATTCAGCAGAATACTGTGTGACCTGCAGGACAAAGTCTCAACAGGGATAAAGAAGAAAAAAAAGCATGAACAGTGCTCTGATTTAGAGAGAGGTCCCGTAGATCAGACTGTGGCTCCTGGCCTCCAGTGCTGGAACTCTGATACAGACCAGTGAAGGAAGAGAAGTATTCAATAAATCCAGATTCCCCTTGAAAAGCTTGAGAAGGCTCACAGAACCATATGCCAGCAGAATGGAAAATATAAATATCTCATCATGAGACAGGCACTTGAGCCTCAGGAAGATTAAGAGAGAAATGCAGAGAAAAGAGCAAGCAGCAGTGGGGCAGACAGGGAAGAGGAAGTATTTCTCTGGATTTTCTGCCATAAGGACTAAAAGATCCCACGAGTGACAAATTAAACATGTTATTATTCCTGGGTAAGATACTGTCATTTTCATTTTCTGAGGCTCCCAATTCTCTACCCACATTTTCCAGTAGCTGGCCTACATGGGGAGCAATTACGACTGGGCTGAATTTAGGAGGAAAGGATTCTCAGGTGGCTTCATGCCCACTGGGCAGGGAATTGGGGTGGATTTGACTGAAAATAGACAGATGGTCTTGGATACCTGTGGAGCCAATAACAGGGACAAACTGGAGACCCCTTCTTTCCAAAATAGGGCAACGCAGCTGGTTTTATGGAGATGAGCATGAGTGATGGGAAGAGACAAGGGGCACATTGCTTTTGAAGTCACCAGGGAGAAAAAAGTAGGGCCATAATGGGTCAGAGCACAAGATTCTGCCTTTACTTGAAGAAAATGGTTAATACTAGTTATAAATAGGGATGAGGGGTTTAGTTACATGACAGCTGGCACCCATCTGGTGTCAGAGAGCAAGGGCAGCTGGAGTCAAGCCTGAGGTGTTCAACCTCCCAACTCCCAGGTCCCTTCCCAGCAGCAAAATCATCTCTCCAACCTCCACAAGGAAACTCCACAGACACAAAGATTAAGGAAACATTGAGGCAGCCAGGCAGGAGCACTGTGCCAGTGAGAAGTCCATCTTAACCAGTAGGGGTTCATAACTAATTTGTCCATTTGATTTCCAAGAAGTTGATGGCATCGGTGCAGTAAATGAGTCTTGTAAATGGAGGTCACAGCAGGGCCTGTTGTTTGCTATTGCTGCTGTCAGGAGCCAAGCAGAAGGGCTTTCAAATGCCTCTCTGCTTTTCCAACCAGTAATGGCAGCCTGGGAGCCTTTAAGTAGGCCCTAATTAGCACTGATAGATTCCAGGGTGCTAGGAGGCTGGGTTGAGCAGCAGTTGCAGAGCTGGGAGGCAGACTCCTTCAGTGCTTGAATGACAAAAAGGTTCACTGGGACTTGGGATTGAAACAGCTCAATGAAAGTGGTTATGACATGGCCACAAGCCTTGAATTAACAGCTGATCCAACAAAGAAAAGAGGTAATACACAAACCAATTGATGCTGCTGCTTCTTCTTGTGCTGTCTCCAAAACGGGAACTTCCAGAGAGCTGCGGGTTTGGATTTTAGCTGCTTACATGAATTTACATTTGTTCAGTTCTGGAGCCCTCAACATATGAAGGACATAGAGCAGTTGGAGCAGGTCCAGAGGAGGGCCATGAAGATGATCAGAGGGCTGGAGCAACCTCCCTTATGAAGACAGGCTGAAGGAGTTGGAGTTATACAGCCTGGAGAAGACAAGGCTAAGGGTGGACCTCATAGTATCTTATCAATACCTGAAGAGGGCCTACAGAAATGCAGAGGTAGGACTTTTTAATAGGGTACAGGATGACAGGAATAATGGATGCAAATTGGAATGGGAGAGATTTAGGCTGGGTATAAGAAAGAAGTTCTTTCCTGTGATGGTGGTGAGACAGTGCAACAGTTTGCCCAGAGATGTTTTTGGATGCCCCCTCCCTGAAGGTGTTTAAGGCCAGGCTGGACAAGGCATTGAGCATCCTGGTCTAGTGGGAGGTGTCCCAGCCCATGGCAGGGGAGTTGGAACTAGATGATCTTTAAGATCCTTTCCAACCCAAACCATTCTATGATTTTCTCCAGTCCTTTGGTTCTGCAAATTTGGAGATGCTTCATATTAAAAAAATGTGCCAAGTCATAAATTCCTGGTACTTCTTAACCTGACTGTGTTTGTTTGATAGTTTATGAACTGTTGCAGAATTACTACAATTAGATGAAGTCTCAGTAGCTTATACTTTTGATTTGGCATGCCTCCAGCTGTGACAAGTACGTGTGGGTCAGAAGAATATGACCTGTATGTCTTCTACACATAGGATTATAATTCTGCATGGAATCTATTCCAGTGTGGGAGGAAAGATCCTAAGAAAGTCAAAACAAGAGACAGATTGTTTCATAGGAATTAATAAATTCCAGATTCCATATATTTGTGTCACTGTTTCACCACCAACATTTTCTCCTTAGAGACACCTTGCTAGAGGCATTTACAATCTTAGTCACCCCACCCACCCTGCACTACCTCTGGCATTCCTCCACCCACACCAGCTCTTTACTATGAGCTAGATGTTTTCACTGTCAGCTGGGAGGTATTATTTTGGATCTGTATAGCTCCCAGGAGTGGCTGACCCATACATGTGTGCATGTTGACCAGTCAAAGGGTTCTTCACTGCAGTGGATCATATTTGGTCTCACTGAGAGGAGTACATCCCTTACATTATGTGCTGTGTATAGAGATGAGTAATCTTCAGATTAGTGCCAAGGAAATGCAGGCTATTGGACAGAAAATGAAAGCATACTGGAGATACCTTTGCTTTTCTTTGTCATCTTCACATACCCTCTCATACTACATCCCACACAATATATGAAACGTTGTCTGAAAATATTTGGGTAAATTAATGAGTCATTATTCATCAGTCTGGCTTCAAAAGTTCCCTAGCACAGTGGCCGTGGGCAAGTGTCTGATTGGATTTCTGTCTACAAAGGAGCACAGCCATGCAGGGTTTGTTTGCCTCTTTGCAGATGGTGCACTCTGTATGTGCCTGTAGGTCACTTAAATCCATGAGATTCAGATGCATCTGTTGACCATTGCTGACTCAGCAAAAGTACAGTCTCCATACCCATCTGGAGAACCTCCACTGCACAGGTTCAAAGAGACTGCTCTGACTTTCAAGCATGAAACACACTAGAATCCCATGTTCTCATCTGATCACTGCAGTGATATTAAAAAACCCAAACCCATACAACAGCAAAAATATGTGTTGAGTTTGGACAGTTAATGTAGAAGGACAAAGGGCTTTATCTACAAATGAAAGGTAGGCAGTAATGAAGGAGGAAAGGAAAAACCCAAAAACCTACACAGCTTAGGGGGAAAAAGGGCAGTTAAGAAGGGATTTAATTGATAATGGCTTAGATAATGTCAAGTGAAGTTTCTATTCTCAGCCCAAGTGCAGATGATCAAGCAAAAGGACTAAATGTAGAAATTAAAGAAATACCCATTCAAAGCTAAACTGAGAAACCTTTTGTCACACAGAGAATCATAAGCATGTGAGAAGTCCCAGCAGGAGAGGTTCTCAAGGCAAAATAACACTGGGGGCATTCAGGAAATAATTAGCTGGCTTCCTGGAGGGAGCAAGTAGATGTGTGTGAGGAAAGAGGGAGTGTTCACGAGGAGGGGGAGGACTGGAATGAGATGGGATTCTAATAGAAAGAATGGATGAGGGGCCTTTAACACATTCCAAGCATGGTGAAAAAAAAGTCAGCATGTAAGTAAAGGAGGAAGAAGATCTGTTATGCTGAATTTAATGAGCTCCTCTGGAGTGGCAGTCCAGATCAGACTTGTGAAATGAGGTTACTAGCTCAGTCAGAGACAAACCCTGACCAGCTCACAGCATCCTCTCTGCTGGCAGCCACTTGTTGCAGAGCAAAGTGACCCATGGGCTGCTCCTGATCTCTGCAGTGGATGCACATATGTTGGTGACAGTTTCCTCTTCCCAGTCCACAGTTACACTGTTCAAACATGCTCAGATGGAGCCTCTGGTGGGGCTTTGCAATGCTCATTAGGCTGGACTCTCATTGCTCTTGCATGGAACCCCATTTCAATCCAGGATAGCCACATCTGGCAACTATATTATTACTACCATTACTGATGCTGTTATAAAGAAAAGTCTTTCATAGAATCATAGAATAGTGGAATGGTTTGGGCTGGAAGGAACCTTAAAGATCATCTAGTTCCAACCCCCCTGCCATGGGCAGAGACACCTCCCACTAGACCAGGTCACTAAATGTCTCATCTAGCCTGGCCTTAAACACTTCCAGGGATTAAGGGGGCATCCACAGCCTCTCTGGGCAACCTGTTCCAGTGTCTCACCACCCTCACAGGAAATAACTTCTTTCTTATATCCAGCCTAAATCTGCCTTCTTCCAATTTGCATCCATTATTCCTAGTCCTGCCATTCTGTATCGTGTTAAAAAGTCCTACCTCTGCCTTTCTGTAGGCCCCCTTCAGCTATTGATAAACTACTATGAGGTCCCCCCTGAGCCTTCTCTTCTGGACACTGATCAACCCCAACTCCTTCAGCCTATCCTCCTAAGGGAGGTTGCTCGAGCCCTCTGATCATATTTGTGATACGAGGAGGGCAATGTCTTGCTCTGAAAGCCTATTTCTACCTCAGCTTCTCTGATCTATCTGAGCCTTCTTTCCACCTCTCGTAGGAGGAGCTACCAATTCCATCTAGCTCATACGTATGTTGATGCAGAGAGCTGCACTCTAAACATGCCTGTCTCTCAGCTGACCACAAATGGAGGTCAGTTGACCATCCTAGGGTGAATGCCTCACTTTTAGGTCATTCAAATCTCCCACACCAAAAGCAAAAACTCTAGTGCAGTGCACTTGCAGTAGAATCTTTGTTTTTTTGCCTGAAATTTCTTCAAGCACTTTGATGTCATAAGCATTTTGCAAGTACCTTCTGATAATTCTTGTGCAGGAAGTTTCTGCCACAATTGTTCTAATCTCAGTAGGGGATTTTTTTGGGTTTGGTTTTTTTTTGTTGTTGTTTTTGCTATAAAAGTGATAAATGGTGATGCTTTTTAAATTAATTTCCATTCTAGCAGCTCATGACAGCCCCTTTGTCTCTGTTACATAGGACACAGTAAAAAAATTAAGAAACAGATTTCATTAGTTTTATCCTTGGTGGTAGCACAAAAGAAAACCTGAAAAATTAAAGAAAAACTAAGCAAACTAAGCACAGCCAAAAGGTGCAAGAGCTACAGAAGGACATATTAAAGACTTTTTTCTATATCAAATACATCCTGTTATTTTCTCCTTTCATAACCAAGCCCAAACTGAAGGATGTTCTTTTTAAGAGAATATGTAGAAGGTTCCTGGGCTCTAAGCTTGAAATTCCTGCCTAGCAGGTAGCAAAAATCTCACCCCAACTGCATGTTGAACCTTAATTGGAGAACTCACCTTTAAGGAAAGGAGTTCACTCCTTGAGCCTATTCAACAAGTGGCTTTTCAGCAGTAACTGCTAACGAGGACACCAATTATTGCTACATTTTTTGCTATATAAGTAGGGGTCCCCTTGGAACCAAAGTGAGAAAGCTTTAGGATCTGACCTGAGCACTTAGCTCTGGCCACTGAGCGGCTGCCAGGGGCTAATAACTGCAACCTATTACCACTTTCTGCTGGATCTAAACCACTGGCTGTGACATCCAGGTGCAGACAAGTCCCCATAACAGTCTTCCCCCATCCTCTGAAGGGTTCCCTATCATTAGCTGTCTCTCCTTCCACAGTCTTGCTCCAGCATCTGTTTGAAAGTGGCAATCTGCTGGTCTCTGACCTTGCCTGGGTGAGTTGTCCTACTAATGACAAATTTCAATAAAAGTAGTTTGTAGGTTGCAAGCAACAGCTTACATAGTCTTTTGATGCTGCCAGATACTAAATATGGATGGGATGGAGTCCCTTCACCCTCAAATAACTGTGGATCTCTGCTGGAGGGCTTCCCCATGCACTTCTTCCAAAGTAGAGACTATCCCAAATCTCCCCAGCAGGAACCTGAGCAGAGAATCAGTTTCCTGCCCTGCTGCTCTTCTGCAGTCTGTTTTCATTCATTTCTATCTGCAGCCTCCCACTGCAAACAGCAAAGGCACAGTCTTGCACCACTCACAGCTAAGAAAAGGTCACTGAAGCCTAAATCAAACTCTTGGGCTATCCCTAAAGATATGAAGGGGAACAGGGCACTATGGCTGCAGGCAATAGTTAAAATGGGACAGAAAAAAGCAAGCATCTTCCCCTAAGGACAAGGGGTAAATTAATGAGGAGAGACAAAGAATGGAGATTAGCATTTGGGTTTATTGAAGGAGAAGAGATTGTAGGAGGTCTGTAAGGGGACAACAGAGAGTGTATAAACCCTTTAATCTGACAGATAGAGGCTGTCGGGGAAACATGTTCCAACCTGCTCCATGACACTGTAGATCATGTTAGCCTTTGTGCTGATTTAATTGGAGCCTTGCAGTTGCCCTTGGTCACTGCTAATTGCCTTAATTGAAATGGTGTGAGCCTGCGCAAGTGGGAATACACGCCTGCGTGGGTTTAAGAGGAAAATACATCCTCAGCTTCTCTAGCCATTGCCCAATGAGTTTGGGCTGAATTATGTGGCTGCATCAGCTGTCTGCTGTGCTTTAGAAAAGCTGGTTGGATTTATTGCTAGCTGGTGAAACTCCAGCTTTAGGCTGCTTTGGTTGCACTTGGTTACTTAAGGGCAGCAGAGAATAGAAAGACAACAGAGCACTTGTCTGGTTTTTGTTGACTTTGTAATGTTCACCCTGCTGGGGTGGGATGTCTTTCTGTCCACCATCTCCTTACACTCACCATGTCTTCTCCAGCTGACTAAGGCTTCTCTGTGCAGTAAACTGAATTAAACCAGGATCTCCCATTTTACACATGGAGTTTCTCTATGCTGAAGGCAAGGGACAGGTAAGTACTGGGAACCTGAGAAATACCATAGGATACATTTGAGTGGAAAAGGAGACAGAAGCTCATGTCTTCCCTACCTCTAAGCACATGTGATTTCATCAAGCAAGTGAACTTTAATTGCATGTGGGCAGGCATCCCTTCAACCTGCAACCAATTGACCATTATGATGTGAATAACCAGCAGAGTCCATCCATCCACCACCTTGTTAAAGGCTCTAATATCTAAGCAGTCATAGAAATATCTCCGTACATGGCATTCCTGTACCATCAGAAATGAAAATTTAAGAAGTTTTCCAGTCTCCCTCATTTCCAAGGGAGATGAGGTCATGGACTCTGCTCATGCCAATAACCTAGGAATGTAACTGCCACGACACCAGGACCGAATATTTTAGTTATATCTGGGCCTTAGACTCTTTATCATCACAAGGGCCTAGAAACTTGCACATATTTTGGCATGAGGAAGATTTGGCAGCCCACGAAGATGCATCACTTTGAGTTAATTTACAAGAACTTGGACAGGGAGAGAGTTCATTTAATTGAAAGATGTAATTATCAGGTGTTGGAGGCAAAGGGGCTCATTAATTTCTGAGACATGCTGTTGACTGATCTGTCCTCATTTTAATTTTTCACTCCATATCAAGGCTGACTCCATTTGTCAGGGAGGCTAGAAGACATCAGATCACTGTTAGCCTCTTGTTTGTTTTATTTTCTACAAGGCAGAGGTTTTTCCTTAGCCCAGTTGTAACTACAGAGTGTGTGGTCCTGTCCTGCATTGTATGACAAGAGCTCCCATGGAGATCTTGGCATGATTTCATTAGGGCCTAGACCCAGTGAACTCACAAACCTTAAGGGGAAAGGGTAGAATGGACAAAGGGAATAGGTTATGGATTACACAGACTACATCCAGTGTTGGAAGGAAGCCTTTGAACTACTTTCATACATCTCTTCACATTCCTTTAGCTTTCATGCTTATATTTATGAAACTCATGCTTTTATAGTCCTTAAACAAGGACCATAGAGGATACAAAGTCTCCTACAGAGGGTATCCCATGGGGGACCAATGAGAGGTTGTGGCTGTAGGCTAGTTGTGTCCTTTGCACAAAAATCCAGAGCACAAACCTCTCCATCTGCATTTTTACAACCACTCCACTATTACACCCACCTCATCTCTGCCCCTAACAGACAGTGAAACTGCCCTGCTGTCACCTTCTTGCATTGGTATTCCCTCCAGGTTGCCATTCTGCACTTAGATTTATGATTTATTTAGAATTGGATTACACCACTACTCAAGGCCAGCACTCCCTAATCTGTCACCATCCCTGCCATGGCCGTACACAAACATTTGTTTTAGCTGCATCAGCATCCCTGGCTCCTGAAGAAGGATGCCCATTGTTAATTGCTATAGCAACCACGATTTGGGGTTGGGCACTTTTTTTATTTTTTTCTTTTAATACTCCTTTCTCTCCCGAAAAGCACTGACATTGTCAAGTGATAGATATTTATAACTTAATCTAACAGTGGCATGTCTGAATTATGCTGTTGAAATGCATCACAGACGGAGTTGTTCTGTTATTTGTTTTTTGTGCTGAATAGCAGCAAACACTTGAAGTTATTGTCCTCACACACCCATAAAAAGGGAAAAGAAGGGATGTTTAATTGTTGCTCATATTTATAGCAATTGGATGCAGAGTGCCAGGGTGTGAGGAAGTCTGCTTTCAGCAATGTCAGCCAAGATGATACTGAGGACCACATTCCCTTCAAATACACTGATGGTGAATGCCTATTTGAATTGAAAAATGGAAGTTTTGGACTTGGATGAACAAACTGATTATACCAGGGATATTTTTGGCCCCAGCTGGCTAAAGTTTGATGAGCTAAGATGAGAGAATGCATAAAAATGTGGAAACAACACAAAAATAAGTAAGCCCTTTGAAATTACTGAGCACAAGTGCAAACCAGGAAACAATCCATCTTCAATGTGCCATGACACACATGCAGAGAGTTCACCCTCAGTCTTTTTTGTAATTTTTTTCTAGGCAAGACCCTGTGGAGATTTATCCCTCTCCAAAAACTCCACAGGCAGGTATGGTGCTTTGGCCACACATATATTATCTATTGAGACTACCTGAAGAGGACAGTGCAGGGCACTCTCCCCATAGACTCTTAGCCTGATACAAATCTACATCAAATATGTATGCATGCACACATAACCTGAATATCAACTGCCTTTGCTTGGGAAAAGACCTGAAACCCTGTTTATTACCTGTAAATTTTTTATTTTGATACAATGCATTGATGCACAATGTTAAAGTTTAAGCATGTTCAGGCCAGGCATGTTTGTCAAGTGCCATGTCAAGCCTTGCACCACAGACAGCTCAGCAGGAGATTTTGCAAGGGAAGTAAATCTTAAAGCAGCACATGCCACTGAGCAAGGGGTCCACCTGCTGTGACAGGGCACAGGGGTATAAGTGACCTCTGAGCCAGAAAGGAAGATATAGGAAAGGGTCAAATGGGCTGTAGAATAGACTGAGAAAAAAAATCTCATGTTGTGAGAAATGTGGGGATAAAAAAAAGCAGGAAAGCCAGGGCATGAGAAACAATCTGTGGCAAAAGAAAGCTGAAGGCAACATAGGTCAGGTGGTATGAAAGGATAGAGGCTTAGAAGAGTGGCCAGCATGAGCTGTGATGTGAAACATCCAAATTGCTTGTGACTGCTACAGGGCCTTTGCATGCTGAGGGAAGCAACAGTATCACACCAAAAAGGAAAACTAGAAATCAGTGTGGGACCGATACGACTTAAGATCTAAATGAGGTCATTGGACATATCAAAAAGCATACAGAGACACAGAGAGGATCTGGAGAAAATAGGGAGACCGCCTTCTCCTGGACCCATTCTGGGATGAGGATCATTTGTTCCTCTCAGCACACTACATGCAGCACAAGACCTCTCACACATCCTTGGAAGGAAATCTCAGCTAGACTAATGTTCATCTCTTCCTCCAAAGTGTTTTTTCCATTGTTCTTGCAGACTGCCTCTACTGCTCAGCTGCTTATAATGCTTTTAATCCCTGGTCTGTTGTGGTTTTGGATAGTTCATGGCAAATCGTGTCACTGTCCTTATGCTGAAAGAGAAAGAACCCCAGCTCAGCTCTTCTCAGATGAAACACCAGATGGTACTTCCCAGTTGCTTCTAGGTGGATCGGGAACTGTGTTAAGAAACAGATCATGGAGCTGAGGTGGAATGGGATGGGGAGAGGCAGGGCGTGTTCTTAAACAGCTTTAAAACCCATCAGTGATTAGCTTTGCTTTCTGAGAATGGTTTAGCTCAACAAACAATTGCAAGCTACACAGTTGCAAGGTAAAATGAAAAGCCCATGGGCATTAATTATATATATAGATATTAAAAAAGAAGCGACTGCTTAATTATTGTTTGCAAATCTCGGTATTTAAATTGACTTATTTGCAAATGTCTGTTTAGAAATTGACTTTGTAATTATAAAGTCAGTGCAGGCATATCACAGGCCCTGGAGGGGTCTCTAACGAGGAATGATAATGTACCAGGCAAAGTGAACTATCCTGAGCTGCATTTTAATAACCAAGAGGTGGTTGGAAGGGGGGAGCGGAGGGTCCATGAGAAATCCCAAAGCCCAGAAAAGAAGGAAGGAAAAGAGGATAGAGAGAGCTGGCTCCACAAAGCAGAGGGCTAACATGTTTGAGAAGGGACTGCAGGGGAAACTCCTTCTCATCCTGAAGCCCCTACAATAGGAGCAAGTTGGCAGCATCTTCTGATTCAGCTCCTGAATGAGAATGAGCTGGTATGCTGGCAGCAAACTGCTGGCTGCTGCAAAGTTGTAGCTCCCTAAGAGAAGAAGCATGTACCCAGCCATCTCTTCGTACTGAGCACTCCCTACTGTGTCACTTTGACTGTCCATTGACCCTTAATGAGTGCAACCACCTGCAGAACTGAGGGCAGCTCACACTGCCAAGTCTCCAAGATGACAGTATGAAAAGTGGTGACAGTATGCAAACCTAACACATTTCTTGGACTTAAAGCAGTATAAATCAAACTCCATGATTGAGGACCACCTTCAAGAGGGTGTGAAGAGTGTCCCCACATGCCATTGGTTATGCTCTGTCATGTGAAGCAGGTGAGCTCTGATGGGATACAGGGTTTTCTGAGTGAAGTGGTGTATTTTACTTGACCACAAATCCTTGTCTGTCCTAGAGCATGTGCAATTACTCTTAAGATTTAACTTCTGCATGTGTCCAATTGGTGTAAGTACATCAAAGGTGAAACAAGACCATTCTATCACCCTTTTCTCTCAATCATCTTTTACAACAGCACCACTATGTCTCCAGATCTAATGGTCTAGGGCACTTCTTCTTTATGAGCCATCACTATTAGTGTTACAACCAGCCACTGGCCTGTGATTTCTTGTACAGTTCATTAATCAAGAGGGAACAAAGCTTGGCTGCTAAATGGAATTTCAGCAAGATCAACAGCTGGCAGGATGCAAAAATAATAAGAAAAAGAAAATCATCATAGGCAAAAGCTCCAGGTTTTTGATTTGTCTGCTATGCATAGTCATGCTATCCCTTACTCACAAGCATTCAGATGGCATCAGGATATTCATGAAAATGTGGCAGTTTAAGACAAGGTCTGAAAGTTAAATAGGTACCAGCATCCTACTGGAGCAGAATAACATTACTCTTTCAAGCAAAATTAGGAGTGAAAGTGTGATCCTCTTGAAATCAAAGTCAAACATCCAAATGCATTTTTTTCATCACCATGAAGGCACGTGAATTTAAAAATAACTGTTTCCCTGACCAACAAAGCTGTACCATTGTAACAGCACTACTCTGAGGGACCCCACACGCTCCTGACTGACCCTGCAAACACTAAGTGCTGCTTTGTGTCTGCTATCTGTTCTACCATGCAGCTTGTCCTTCCTAAATACAGAACAAATTCTGTTTGTGATAGCAATACATGCCTTATTTGAGAGAGACAGGAAGCCCCACCCATTAAAACAAATTACATGGAAGACCCAAATTTCTTTATGATTGCTTGAGCTGGTCAGAAATTAGATGACTACCATCTCCAAGCCAGTAAGCCACATTAAGATAGAGTTGCAGCTGTTAAATCACCACCAAAAGATCTGTTCACAGGCACGTGGCCTGTGAAAGTAGCCTGGCCAAGTGAAAGTAGCCTGGCCAATGATAGATTTTCATCTTATTCTGCTCACTAGCCCAACATATCTTTTTTTTTTTAAAGCACAAAAAGAAAAAGGAAAGAAGCAGCTTGTGTTGAATTAAAAAGGAAAAAACCCACCAAGAGTCTTGATTAGATTTGAAATGGAAGCGTAAGGTACTTGTCCCATTAATTTTAAAAAAAATATGCTTTGCATCTTAGAATCAACTTGTCTAACAGAGAAATGATCTGTTGCCCTTTTACAAATGCAGTGTTTCTTCAGTTGGCCTTCATATTGTGAGGAGGTGTCTGCAGTCCCAGCAGCTTTCCCAGGCATGAGATTGCAAATTTGGGACTGAATCATGTCAGCCTGCACCCACCCACGTATTCCTTCCCAGGTGGGTTCTGAAGGCCTGTATCATCCCATTTACTTCTGATTCTTCCTCCACTATCCTTTCATTCAGGGGTCACACTAGGACAGTAATTGTTCAAACCAGAACCATATTACAGCTCATATTCAGGCATTAATTAAAACCATCGAAAAATCTCCCAAAGTTTGTCACGGATTCAAAGCGAATGAGACCTGAAGATAATTAATGACTCTCAATGACAGTTCTTGAAAAATTGGTTTCTGGCAGCAGTCAGCATGTGCTGGATAGGTTTTTATTTTATAAGCCTGTTCTGTTCTTAAAGACACAAGAAATAGCAAAAGCAGGCTGTTCTTTTCAATATTAATTAGAAAATTATTAATTTGGAAAAGAGAGATTTTTGGTTTAGATACTCACATGTCAACTGCTGAGAATTCCACCCTAAAGTCACTTAATAGGCCATTAAGAAATTGTTGGGATGACTAATTATTTATTGCAAATTCAGAATCTGTTTACAAGACAGCATTAGTTTTGTTAATTAGGAAGATTACCTTTTAGATCCCAAAACTCATGTTGCCTATTCTGGCATTGTCTTGAAATATAACATTCATGAAATACAGTACATCATGCCCTCTCCTATTAACATGTTTTAAATTCTGTCTAAGAAATATGGCTGCTCTGTGCTTCACTGTGGACTTATCATTAAGCCTGATTACAACTAACTGCTACTAATAACAAACACCAGTGAAGGGCTTGATTTTACCTTTAGGAGCAATGGATCTGTAGATGCTCCGTAATTTTACATATATCTCTGCTACCAGCCCAAATAAACAGTGACAAGACAGGATGCAGCATGAGCAGCCTGAGTTAGCCAACTGATGAGATGAATGCAACCTAGATCTCAGCTCAGGTGGTCTGCTGAAAGTCAGGTTTATGCAATGAACCTCAATAAGTTTGAGCCAGGAGTGTGGTGGTTCCCTGCACCCTCTTTTTAAAAGAAGAATTTATTCACAAGTTTAAATCCCAGTCCTTCTCCCTCCATGTAGCCATTTCTCACACATTCAAAGGCTCTTTTAATCTTTCCCACATAGGCTGGGTACTACAGTGCCCTGGCCAGATGCCACAGCCCAAATGGACCATGACACTGCAGCTCTGAGGCAGCCAAGATCTCCGCCTAAAGAAGCCAACAGTCTATACAGCCTTCATCAACCTCAGTGGAACCTGACCTTGAAAACACCTTTCCACACCTCTGCGTGGAAACAACACCACATCTAATGAAAATCCATACAGAGAGCATATGCAAAGATCAAACTCAATTAATTCTTTCCAGAGTTGCCTTCACAATGTCAACATTGATCTGCTTCCTAGTTGCACGGTTTTCTCTTGGCTGACAACCACATGCCAGTCAGAGCTCTGCTCTATTGTAAATTTTAACAGATATGGAGATAGGATCATTAAAATACCCTGAGAATACACAGCAAGTCATTGTTTTGCTGCTTTTACTGAGAAAAATCTCACAGTAGCATTGAAGAAATAAATGCCAAAGGACAGTCTTATGGCAAAGAAGTTAATCCTACAATGAAATTGGATGAAATGCCTGAGGACAGGGATCAGTACGTGGGTGTCTTGTGCTGTCTATGCTAAAAAGTTGCTCTGTGTAGGACAATTGAGGAAATACACATGCATTTTATTACCAGCTGCACTCATGGGAGGATAAAAACAGCCTACTCTCTATAAATGGTCACTTACAGAGTGCCTTGGGTTTCAAACTGCCTTAGGATGTCTTTTTCATTAGAGATGGCAGAGGTATAAAACACTTCATCTTACCAGAAAAAGACACTCAACCACCATCTGACACATGGACCAGGACCTTTAGGATTCAGACTGTATTTCCATGAGTCTGGAGCCATATAAATACAGGCTTTTGATTCAGATCCTTAACATACAGCTGAAACATGCAGCAGCCTTTAAAAATTACTTCTAACAAAGTAAGCTTGGATATGGATTTAGCCACACCTCCAGTCAGCTATTAATGACCTAAGTGAGTTCAAGTGCAACCAACTTTACTAACAGGCTGGGCATGTTTTCATGGCAAATGCTCTAAGATTGTGCTCTAAGGAGGCCTAGTGGGTATCTCCAAGTAATGATGATCTATCTGAACAATGACTGTTTTTATTAGTAAGATCTACAAGTCAGGACTATGTCTTTTTCAAGGCCAACTTCACCATTATGCAGATATACCTTGTTTTATACTTCATCTTCTATTCTTTTTGGTTTAAAATCAACGTAAATTAAATTACAAGTTAAAAAAGAAGCTTCCTAATAAAATATCAGAGCAGAAATAGAGAAATTCTGTTTCCTGGGTCTCAGACTTTGAAATCAAGGCTGTTTCATCTTTGCAAACAATCACCACATGGCAAAGAAAACACACACTGAAGATATATCAAGAACCTTGCTGTCCTAAAGGTCACCCAGTATACATGAAAGATTTCCTTGCCAGGGTAAGTGGTGTCCTAGAAAAATGCATCAAGAATTATTCACCTTTCAAAGAAGGTTTCCACAAATGAGTACAGTCTTTTGAAGGGATGGCATGATTACAACCAGCTGCCTGCCTTAAAATGTCTCTAAAGGCAACAGGATAAAGAAGCCAAATTAAATCATCAATTCAGCAGCATCTTTGCTACTCATCAGGCTGGAATTTCTAGAGAAAGAGAGGTTGAAAACAATCCAAAAAGAGAATTCTGGACAAAATCCCTTTCCATGCAGAGAGCAGAGTCCTTTCCATGCACAAACTGCTTCCTCCATTTCTTGTGTCTCACCTGCCCTGCACCTCAGTGCATTTCCCAGCAATGCATTAAATGAACCTTCTGCTCTGACACCAATGGCTTTGGCTTCCACAAACACAACGACCAAGAAGACATCACAAAAGTACCTAACCTCATCTTGAGAGCCCAAGAGAGAGAATTATGAGAGCAAGTTTAAAGGAAGAGAAAGGGAAGGAGACAGATTTTATTGCTCAAGGGGAAAAAAAAAGATTATAATTGAACAGCAGAAAATTCTCCACATCATGGGTAATGGTGCCTGGGTTACCTCTCTTTATCTGTGCAATAGAGATTAGCAAACAGGGTCATAAAAGGAAATTAAAGTCAAATAAATTCTGGGCCAGCACTGGGTAAGTACTGATTTCCTACCATTCTGAAAAAGGAGCATGAGGAGGGCAGACAAAGTGGCACAGCATAAAGTAGCAGCCAGTGGAGAGAGCCACACTGCCACCAACACCAAATGGAGTGGGGACATACCAAAGAGGAAAGTATCCAGATACAGAATAAATAAAACACAAGGAGATAAAAAACCAGTCCAAAGCAGTCATTACTACAAATCACTTTGGATCTGTTGAAAGCTCCTTCTTTCTCTTTTTAGAAGTGACTGTTGCTTGTCGTGAATGTTTTTTCTTGCCTTTCTTAAGGAGTTTTTACTGACCTTCACAAAAATATTGCAGCACTGCTGACCAGTAATATATTCAGGGAACTTTTTGAAGGAAAGATGATGTCTGTATTGAGACATCTTTAATCTTTTCTTAAAGTGCCAAATTAAATCAGCATTCACCTTCCTCTCCTTTGCTTGGGTGGCAGTACATGGCAAAGAGAAAGACGATGTCAGAAGCTGTCAACTGACAAGAGAGCTGGAGAGTCCAGCCCAACTTGTCCACTGCTCATTATTTTCATGGTGAACTGGACCTTACACCTCCCAGGCAAGTCCTTGCCTTGAAGCATTGTGGGTAGTTGAGCACGAAACCAGCTTGGCAGCTGAGAGCACACTAGGCTTTGCAGCAAACAGCCTCATCACTATCCCTCAGAACTGATGCACTCACGTATGTTGGGGTCATTAGGCTGTCTCTGCAGTGCAAAGATCCTGGTCAGGTTCAAGTAGGGCAAGGAAATTGGTCTTGCAAGAGAGAACTGGGACAACTGTAGGATAAAGCCAGGGTTGTGCATAGCAAAGATGAACAGAGATTGGAAACAGAAATAAGCCCGACTGTGCTCTTTTCCACTCACCCCTTTCAAGGGAACGTGTTTCCAACCATTCATTCCTTTGCTCCCTCCCTCTTCCACCACCACATATTCTCTCTTGACTTATTTGATGCTGTCTGAAATCAAGCACTTGGTTTACCCTTCTCAAGCAGAGCTGATCTCTCCCAGCATGACTCTGACTGCAGAAGGAGGCACAGCGGGATGCTGGATATGGAAACCTGGCATTAGTATCACTTTCAGATGACAGCAGATCAGAGAGCTGGACCTGGGCACGAATTAATATAGGACTAGGATTCACTCGAAGGGTTTGCTGCTGTCATACTCCTCTCAAGATGAGAGAGAGAATTAATGCGAGGGGCTGGGATTTGCTGCATGTGCTGTGATGGCTGCCTGTCATCTTCAAGGAGGAGCTCAAATGAACACAGAGGATGGGTTTGCTCCAGAGCCTGCAAGTATCCCAGGGAGCAAAGAAGGTTACTCAGCTGCTGGGGACCTCCTGGGCTATCAGTTAACCATCTGATCCCAAATCCACAAGTGAGGATGACCGAGTTGGTTGGTTTGATCTCAAATAAACAAGTTGGCACGGGGTCTTCTTGCTCCAGTGTGATCCTGAGGGACTCATACTCTTCCCTGTGGACTGGTGCAAATGAGAATCTCTTGGAAAACCACAGCAATAACCTAGATCTCCAATAAACCAGTCAGACAGAGGACAAGGATTTCTCAGATCCACTGGAACCCATCTTTAAATGACTTTAGTCATTTAGTGAAGCAGCTAAGTTCAGTGGAATCCTTAATCACTGATTCTCTCTATGGGCAGGCACCGATCAAATTTCTCTAAGGAAGGAGAATAGAAACAGAACCACCTCTATCTGGGTGACAGAAATTGGCTTCATGTGCAGGAGCTGCTGATCACTCAACAGCAGGATTCATGTCACCCTTTGAATTACAGAGGGTCAACCTACAACTTTTTGCCTACATACAATCTGCAAGGAGTGGTTATAGACCTCCATCATTTTCCATTGCATTGTGACTGAAGGATTTTGACTGGAAATACCTTGGACACTTTCTGATGGCCACAAACAGCCTGATTTTGATTTCTGTTGTCCACAGTGCACCTCATGGTGAGCTTGTTTGCCCAACAGCAATGCACACTCAAGGACTTGTGTGGGGGTGCATTTGTAATACACATGATCAAAGAAAAGGGTGCAGAAAAGACAGAGAGAAAGATTTGTCATTGCAATAGAAAGTGACCCACATTTTGGGGAGGTTAATGGTTATTTAGAACAATGCATCCCTAAGCCAATGGCTCTGCAGGGCAGGAGGCAAGGGGAGGATTTGCTCTTTCTTAGCAAAGGGAGAGGGAGGTTTTGAGCCTGGAGCATAAACACAGCTGAGGATTCTGAAAATAGACAATATCCTTCAAATGCAGCCTAGGGATGAGATCGAAACATTGTGTACACCCAATTTCCTGAGAAGAGAAAACAAAACAAAACAAAACAGGGAGGAAGTGGGCCCTTGGAAGCAAAATAAAGACAGAACAATGGAAAACTAAGCACTGGAGGAGACTGCTTCAAATAATTACACTGTGCAAGTGTCACACTGGGAAGCAGCATATGCTGGAGGAGCCCTCACTGGGGACACAGGATAAGCAGGCAGGAGGGAGGGCAGGCAAACCATCAGCTTCAAAGCAGCACATGCCAGGCCGAGCTCAGAACAGCTCCAGCTCCGGTGAGGTCAGCATAATGATGCCAGAGATTAAAATATCCTTGTGCTTAAAACAAAATCCCTTCCTTCCATTGCCAATAGCAGCAGGCAAGGGACTAATATTAAAACAGATATTTGGGTCACGGGCTGTCATTTAATATAGGCGAGAGAGGTGTACGTCATTCAGCGCCCCTGCGAGGAGCAGAGAGGTGGCTCAGCTCTGCAGAAGCACCCGGGGAACTGAGAAATGGCATTTAATTGCTGAACTGAGATCAGGCTTCTGTTCTTACTGAGCATTGGCAGTTCTGCTGCTTGGCTCAACAGCACTGTATTTAAGTTGCAATTTCCCAACTAAACAGATTAGGGGCCGATGCTTTCTAAGAGAGTTTAAAACAGTCAGTGGAGTCAGAAACTATGGATTGCCTGGGCTGTGCTGGCAGTGCATACATTTTAGGAAATGAGACTGAATCAGGACGATGTTCTGGTTGTGGCTGGGTTTGTTCTGCTGTTTGGAGAAGCCTGAGAAATTTTTTTGTGTGTGTCTTTGTTTCTGACAGCCCTGTGCATTTATATTTAAATTTGTACTTTAAAAAACATCATACATGTTTGGGCTTTTTAATGGGAACATCTTGGCCTTGTTCTGTAAGTAAGTGTATTTTTAGAGAAAAAGTCTTTCCAGCTTCTGTCCTGAAAATGTTACAGTTATATCTCATTTTCCCTTGGTGGGAGGAGGCAGTGTATAGAAAGCAGCAACACTATATTCTGTAGCTTTATGATCCAAATTATGTTTAGCTGTGGGACCACCACTGTAGAGCCCATCTGAACATGCCTGCGAGAGGCAGGACTTGGCTGCTGAGGAGCTACCCAAAGCCCAGGAAATTCTACCTTTCACCTCTCTGAGAAGAGACCACCAGAGCAAAGAGAGTGCTGATAAATCCATAGTCCAGTGGTTCTCAGGCTGGGGATTGTGAATCCTTGGAGGCTGCCCATTATTTTGCTAACAGAGCCATGAGTGGTAACTACAGAGATCAAGTCTGTTGTGACAGAGCTCCCATCTGCTGCACAGGGTCTATGCCTCCCTCGGGGAGAGACTTAGGGAGTCAACAAACTGCAAGATGGGAAAACCATTAGTACAGGCAGGCATGGTGTCTTCATCCTTTATACAATAAAACCACAATGAACCTTCATGAGCACAGATGCATCTTAAAACTCTTGTGTTTATTAACTCAGACCAAACTATCTACATTTATCTGCTCTGGCAGCTTTCAAAAAACAGAGAAAACAGCAAGCCCCACTAGAGGGCTTGCAAAATGCTTAGAGAAGTACTCATTGGCAGTAAAAAATGTGCCCCTTAAGCACATTAGTAATACATGGGGCACCTTGTTAGGTTTCAATATGTTTCATAAAGTTCTCTGAGGTGTGTAGAGTTCTCAAAATGTCTTAATGTGCATCTCCTCCCAGCCTCCTGCCTCCCTCCACCCTGACTCATCTTACCTACCCACAAAATGAGAGAAATGTCATTCATGCAGAACACTCTTCAGTGATTCTTCTATCGATCCTTGGTAGTTTCATTTCAATATCGACCAGCTCCAGGATGATAATTGATGAGAGATGCAAGTGATGGAAGAGTGAAGAGAACAGCACTGAGCAGATCTTCCAGCCCAGATGGTAGGAAGCCCCTTGCTGTGCCTTATCCCCATTCCATTTGCTATTTCAAAAGCAAAACCAGAAGAAAATTTTTTTTTTGTTTTTTACCAAAAGGACATCACAATTTTCAATATTACAGTTTGCATGAATGGCCTGAGCCTGTCAGCATATTTGAGTGCCTGAGTTGAAAACCTTTTTCCCTGAGAAAGAAGATAGAAAAACAATGAAGGGCAGGAGGGGACTAAGGGGATGAAACATGCCATTGAAGATAAAAAATCTGAGCAGCTAAACTTAATGGTTGGAGGGATTTTGCCCATTTTAAAAAATATAAATCTCTTCCCTTGACATCCCAGTGGTGAGGGTAATCTGAAAGCACAAGAGACAAAAGGCTAAGAGTTAAACTTCCAAGCTCAGAAAGAAACAGGCTAAAGGAAGGAAAGATTGCAGCTGAAACATCCAGGAGGAATAAGCATCCCTGAAAAGCTGCCTTCATGAACCACTTCATCAAAAGGGGAGTGCTGCAGCACAGTCAGTGCTTGTGTCCATCCAGACGTCCACCACTAGTTGCTCTCCTCACTCACTTTTAATACCCCAGCCAGCAATGGACGTGTCATTTTATATCATAAATGTTATTCCTCTCTAGCTGCTCAGTGAATAACTTTTAATATCATCATCTTAAGAGGGCCTAAGAGATAGAGTTCCTGTGGTTCACCAGTTTCAGGACTGAGCTATGAGCTACCAGTAACCATAACAGAGTAAAACATGCATACTAATGCAGTCCATGCCATGGAGGTCACTGGATATATCAGTCTTCTCATGCATGCCTCTGCTGTGCAATTAAGCTCATAAACAAAGGAGAACATCTATATCTAAAAAAGGTGAAGGGGGAGAAAAAAGAAATCAAAGAAAACCTAATTATCTTGTCAGGGACAGCAGTGAGATGTTTTACATCTCTTGGTTGTGCAAATGGTCCATGGGTAGAGAGCTGTCAGGTTGTACCACAGAAGAGGCTGCCTTTCAATGAGATGATGTCTCTGCTTCTCCTCCTTGGGGATGTTTTCTTAGAGGAAGTTGAGCTGCATGAACAATTCACTGATATCAAAAAGGGATAGTTATAAACCTCTTGTCATGCTGCCCAGGACCTCCTGGCTGTGTACATCCCTTTGTTTAGAGCTGGAGTTCACTATAGCATTCAGTGAGCCAGCTCAGCTCTCTAACCCAGCAGAGGACTAATCCAGCCCCTCATTTAGAATGAGATCACCCACAATGCTTATAGCTTAAAATGTTCCTCATGTAAAAACCTCCTCCTCACTTCTCTTGCTCCCTCTAGACCATGTGTCCCGTTTCACCTTGGCTTCCTCTTCACTTTGCCTTCCACAATGGGGAAAACAACTAAGTCATTAATTGGTAGCATTTCACAATTCACTAGGAGCAGTAGGAATGACATTTGCAGGAGTCCCCAGATGGTGCTGTTGCAGTTACAACCTCTTTTCCACAGCCCTTGTGCTGGGCTTACTCCTAAGAGGTGGATGTTAGGAAGAAACTCAGGTTTGAAGGACCTCAGATCCCAATCCCTCAAAGCCAAAAATCACTCAGGGAATGGGATAACAAACAAATTGTGAGAATTGATATAATCAGCTTTAAACACATACATGCACCTTGAGCTCCTAGTGACTGTTCTCAGAAATTGCTCTGAAATGCCCCATAACTAGGAGCACAGTAATTGCAACCTATATTCTAATAACTGCAACTATAATTACACCCCCTCCTTCCCACTTTCCTCTTTAGGGGTGATCTGCCAAAATGAGAAAAAAAATTGCTGTGTCTGTTCAGCAAATTCTTACTGACAAAATCTTTAAGAGTTGACAAGAGTAATATACTGAAAATTAGTTTAGAAGTGTTTCAAGTTTCAAAAAATCAATCAAAATCAAATTAAGTTCTGAAGACGTTGTCTGTAGAGTTTAAAGAAAATAGAGATCAGATGCAGCAACACGGAATCATGGACTCAACTTCAAAGCAGGAGATTTACATTTGCTCTGCCACCTCTTCTGGATCAGGGTAAAGAGCTGCAACTGATCATCATTGCTGATGCTCTGGCTAATCTGTGAGTTTGGACACCAACAATGAGAAACCAAATCTAATTAATCCACAAGAGGGTCCTCAGCTTGGCACTGCCCCCATCCTAAGCTGATGCCTCACTCTTAACCATGAGCCATAAACTGGGTGTTAAAAGAGAAGGGTTTCCTTCCTACCTCCTGATAATTTCTTTCAATTGAAGAAATTCCACTGTTCATTCCAGTGACCAATAGGGAAACAATAAATTGTAACTATTGCAAATCCTCATTAAGGAGGAAAATCTATTTATGAAACAGGCCTATAGCAAAAGCAGGCAGGACCAAGTGCAGATTGAACCAAAAAGGGGCAGAGTTAATGTCCATTTAACTATTGCTCATGACTTTGTTTCTTTCTTGGCTGCGTGGTCTCAAAGAAGTTAATGCTGCCCTCAGGGTCACTGAAGATTCCTGGGACTCTGCCTTGCTGAGAATGTGTGAGCTTATCCTGTTTCTGCATGATCAGAGCTTTCCTGGGTACACAAAGTGCATGGCTTCCTCAGACATGTTGTCTTTTTTGCCCTTCATCCATATGGTACCCTGACCCCATCATGGCCCAGCAGATCCAAGAAGCTACTGACCTACAAATCTTCAGCCATCTGCTTTACAGTTCAGCCTCAGCCCAGCTATTCTGCCTTGCTGTTTCAGCACTCAATCTCAGTGGATGGGGTTACTCCAGGTTTCCAATTATGTCTTCCTTAATTATATTCCTCCTCAGGGTCCTAGAGGCCCTGGAAACTTCCCCTCACCCAGTCTTTTCCCAAAACTATGAGTCAACAGTTCAATTATAGTCTTTTTATATAGGTAGGAGAATTTGTTTCTTGGGCAAAGTTCCTCGATAAGATGATATGCTACATAAATGTCTCTAGCAAAACACATTTCACAGTGAATTTATCTCTGCACAACTTCTCCGCCTTATAGCACCTTATCATTCCAAGACGTCTCAAGGCACTTTCCAAAAGGTGTGCAATAATAATACTTCACAGTTATACACAGCCTTTCATGGGAACATCTCCCAGCGCTGGATGGAGAAAAGCACTCAGCTCCATCAAACAGCTGGGAGTGCTGAGGCAAGGGATGTGGAACAGACTTGCCTGAATGAATTAGGAAAATGCATGGCTTGTGAACCCTGCAGAACCCCCTTCTTTGCTCCTAATGGGCTTCTTACACTTCATTACCCACTACACCAGTCTCAGGGACCAACTACACTACAGAGATGAAGTACAGGTTTTTTTCTGGTTATGGGATGGGGACTTAATTCTGTGTATATCCTATTCACCCTATACCTAATGCATGCATGTTATCCAAGGAGTAAAACACTCCAAAACTGCAAGTTGTAAAATGTTTGTAACATGCCTTCTGTAAATTTCTGAAATAAAGATATCTGTGCTCAGATGAAGATCTTGGCCTGGAGCAAAGCTGAGTAAAAATATTGTTTTCTATATGGGACAGAGCTCTGAATATTGCTGTGGTCTCTATGGGAATAGGATTTCCTAGGAGAACTAGTTGATAGTGCAAAGCAGCTAGGTCCCTTAGCATCTTCAGAGGCATTTTAATGAATGTGTGTAATTCTTTAGTAATGATCCTAAACCTTGGATCACAAATGCTCCATAAACTTTATTTGTTGCTGTCTGTGCTCTTGAACTTTCCTTGGGAATCATTCCACCTTCTTCCATGCTCTTGCTGTAAGGTTTTCCTTCTTCTGATGCTTTTCCTTGTTTCAGATGGAGCTACAATTAGAAAACATGAAAGACATCCATCTTCTGAGGGACATAATGCATTTCTGACAGGGGACTGTATTTAGTGTTGAGCTTAAAGAAGTTGCCCTCAACCACTCAGCCTGCCATGGCTATAGACACAGTGCCACAAATATTCAGGCCCCATCAGAAGTGTCCTCTGTTCCCAAAATCTGAAGCTGGAGTGAACATTAGAGCTGTTCCTTGTCTTCAAAAGAGCACCTACTCCAGTCCCCATGGGGTATGGGCACTACTGGTACTGTTGCAATAAATTGCCCTCACACCTCTGACTGGATGACAAAAGCATGAAAAGCAGAGAAGCCATGAATAATGACAAACATTTGCCTCTTCAGGGGGGAACTTCCAGCCAAATAGTCATTCTTCTTCCAATGTGTGATGGGAAACAAGCCAACAGCAATGCATTAGGGTCTGGGTGATTTTTAAGGTTGCCTGATGACTTCTCAGGAAACCTTTAAGTACCTAACTTTTCAGAGACATAGCAGCTTGGTTGTATGTCCCCTATTTAAGAGGGCAATCTGCCTATCCAGATTCAATTCCTGATACTGGCCATTCCCTTCCCACACACGTATCTCCCCCTGCCAACACTCACCTTGCACTGGGCTGCCACGTCTCCTATCAGCCTGGTGTCCTTGGCTCCAGCCCTGCCTGTCACCTTCCACTGCATTTTATCATGTTCAGCAACCTCTCCTCTCCCTCCTCCCTCTCAGCCCAGCTTATATCATCAAAAAATCACTTTGGCACCTTCACTGTCAGCAAGCGGCTGTTTATCTGCTGTATCATTGGAAAGATCTCTAAAACCAGGCTTGGAAAACAGCCCTTCTTTTTATTTGATGCAAGATCATCTGAAAGGAGGATGAGAAGCGGTGCAAATATGTTTTCCTCGTACAGATCAATATAACTTTAACCATCCTCCACAGCAGGGCCCTTCCCTCCCTTTTGTGCTTTCCCATCCCTCATTTTGGTGTCTTCAGCACACCTGACTCCTGGACCACTCAGTCCTGCCTCAATCAGGGAAGAATTTTTGCCTTGCCAAAGCAAGTCTTTTAGTCCAGTGAAGGGATTCCTGGTCCATGAGTTCACAAACTCAGTCACCCCACAGACCTCAGATCGTTTTTGTTTCCTCCTTCTTTCACTCTCTTCTACCTCTCTCTCCCATGTTATATGCAGTAAAGAACCATGCTTCCAACTGTTGGGAGTCATAAAATTAATTTTCCATCCCTTTCTTCTCTCCTCCTGTGCCCAAAACAATAGCCTCCTTCTCTCATGCACCCTTCACCTCTGCTAGTGGCAGATTTACTTCTGCCTGGTTTCCTGGCAGCTGCTGCAGCTGCAGCCCTGAATGGGAGCTCTGGCATCTTTTGGTCCTGCTCCCACTGTGCTACTTTCCCAGTGGGATCAGAAATGAAGAGGGAAGTTGTTTAGGTCCTACATGGCAGCTCTGAAGACCTAAGGGCAATCTGTGCACAGCAAGATCAGTCCTGAGCAACTTTGATAATAGACCAGTGTTACCATTTAATAGATTGGGAAACTGAAGAACTGCTTGGGCGCAGGACCCAGATATGTTGGTACAAGAAACAAGCAGGAGATACCTTCCACCTGGCTCATACGTTAGAGATGTCCTTAGGCCCTAGTTTCCTAAAGGGGAAGAATCATAGAATTGTTCGGGTTGGAAGGGACCTTAAAGATCACGGAGTTCCAACTCCCCTGCCATAAGCAGGGACACCTCCCTGCTCAGTGCCTTGTCCAGCCTGGTCTTGAACACCTCCAGAGAGGGGACATCCACAACCTCTCTGGGCAACCTGTTCCAGTGTTTCACCACCCTCATTGTAAAGAATTTCTTTCTTATGTCAAGTCTAAATCTACCCCCTTCCAATTTACATCCATTGCTTCTGGTCCTCCCATCAGATATCTTATTATAAAAAGTCCTTTCCCTGCCTTTCATTAGGACCCCCTCAGGTACTGATAAGTTACTATAAGGTCCCCCCTGAGCCTTCTCTTCTCCAGATGTTATATTTTCCCTGTTATATTTTCTAGCTGGGATTTAGGGAAGCTGGTGCAGTGCTCTGGAAAGCAGACCCCCATGTGCATGATTGATGGGTGGAGATGTAACAAAGTACTTAAAGTACAAACTAACTGCGGGGTGAATGTCCGGGCTCCTGCCTGTCAGCGCAGACACTCGGTTAGTGAGGCTGAGAAGATCACGTGATCACTGCAGAGCTATTGCTGCCCAGTGACCGATTGTGAGGTGTCGGTCTGATTGTCGACTGATGCGTGTGCGCCATTGGCTGCGTGGTGTGGGCTAAACGAGGCGCGAGGCCAATAGGGTTGCAGCTCGGGAACCAGAGGGTATATAAGCTAACGAGGCACACAAGAAACCGCCATTTTGCTTGCCTCAGGCTGAGTGTCGTGTCGTAATTGCCGTAGTCCGGATGTAAAATTTGGAAGGGGGTAGATTCAGGCTAGATATAAGAAAGAAATACTTTACAGTGAGGGTAGTGAAACACTGGAAGAGGTGTTTCTCTCCCTTGATGTCCCCTCTTTGCAGGTGTTTAAGGCCAGGCTGGACAAGGCACTGAGCAGCCTGATCTAGTGGGAGGTGTCCCTGCCTATGGCAGGGGGGGTTGGAACGCGATGATCTTTAAGGTCCCTTCCAACCCGAACTATTCTATGATTTTGTGTGATGAGAAGGCATTTTATGAGGATAGTCTGGGCTGCTCATGCTTGGCAGTTATCTACAATATGAAGAGAGGGCAATCACCACTCACCAGGGTTTAGCCTGCCATTGACAACTAAGGTTAAACTTATTTTTAAAGAAAAAAGGAGAAGCCTGAGTCCTGTTGCATTTTAAAATCCAGCAGCAGATGCTATACCCAGAGACAGGGAAGTATTTCTTCTCAGATGGAGATAGGAGGGGGGAAACAGGTTGTTACTATAATAGCAGTAAAGACGCCCACCACTGTGCTAAATGATGTATTTATATGCACGTAAGTAATGAGAGACTATTCCTGTTCCCAAAGAGCTGACAGCCCAAAAGAGAAATGCAAGCACCTTCTCCAAGGTCATTGAAGAACAGGAACTGGAAAGAAAGGATTCACTCACTGTCCCTCTCCATCTCTTCCCTTCAGATGTAATCATAGATTCATAGAATGGTTTAGGTTGAAAGATACCTTAAATATCACCCAATCCCAAAGCCTTGCTATGGGTAGGGACACTTCCCACTAGACCAAGTTGCTCCAAACCCCATCCAGGATGGCCTCCAGAGCTTCTTGGTTAGCTAGTCTAGTCTCAGACAAACAGACAGGGATTATGATCAAGGCATCTGCAGTTCGGTCCTTCATCCTTCATGCACAGCCCTCTTCCTGCAAGGAAGGAGTTGTAAAAGTGTTGCTGCAAAGTTAAAAAATGAGCCAGAGGGATCCCAAGAGATGAGAGGCAGTTTAAAGTCTTACATGAAAAAAATACAAAATACAAAAAAACAGAGCTGATGTGTTCCATCCACGTCCAGCCAAACACCAGGTGCTGTCAGAGATTAGACACTTTTGCAGATAAAAGCAGGTAATAGGGCCTTACTAGATAAGGAAAATAAAAGGAGAATAAAGGGAGGGGAGAAAAAAGCCAGAGGTGAAAAAGAGGTGAAAGAACAGAAGCAGAAAGGATGCAGCAGATCAGACTGACAGATCCGTTGCTGGGGATGTGGGGAATCAGAGCTTTGGAGCCAGGAGCTAAGCAGACACTTGTCGCCCTGCAGGGACGTGCCCTGGCCCCTAGAGACTGTGGCACTGGGGGCTTGGGCCTCCACAACTCCCACCTACACTGCACCAGCATCAGAAACACATGGCATCCTCAGCAAATTCACAATTGGTCCTGTCCTGATAAGTAATACAAACAAGCATCACTCTTTCTGGGTGGTCATCCATCCCAGATGGCCCAGTGTGATAGTCACATTGGAAATGCTGTAAGCCATGGATGTAAGCCAGGGGGACATTTGTGTGGCTGGGAGAGATCCATCTCCTCACCACTGAGAATCAGCCAAGGGTGCTGTTTTGTGCTGATTGCAGCTAAGTTCCATCAAGGATGGCTCTGGCCTCATAAGTCGAGCATGATCTGAAGAGCTCCCTTGCTCTCCTCAAACACGCCTTCTGCTCCCTCTCCCTTCATGGTCCCAGCTTGTTCTGTGCAGAATAAACACTGCTCCTGTGCATAGACAGGCACTTCACTGTTCAGTAAAAGAACTTAAGAGTCTCAGAAGCTGTTATCAGTGCCTAAGGGAAGCTGAAATGCCTGAGGGAAATTGCTGTAGGGTAAGAGCAGGGACAGGGGTAACGCTGCAGGACTGCTGTGCCCCAGAGAAGTACACATCCCTTCACTTGAGACACTTGATATAAGTTCATAGTAG